>OY856413.1:466929878-467372378 GCA_963693085.1 Alisma plantago-aquatica
CATCATCATCATCATTACCACCTAGAGGGGCAAAAAGGGTGAACCTAGGTCTTATGTACCCAAGGCTTCTACGTACTCTCTACACCACACTTAGTCCTAGGGTTTCATGTCCATCATTCCAGTCAAGTACTTATTCATTCAAAGGGTTCCTCTACAATTCAAACGTCCTTGTGGCGATGACTTGGATCCTAAACCATCGATAATATATGAAAAAAAAATCTTTTGTACATATAAGATAATAATGAAAATAAGTTTGACGATGAAAATCTGTCGATGAAAAATCCAAAATTGGCACCAAAAACAATCAATTCGAGAAGTCCACCACTTATCCACCACATGAAAATTGTAGTATTATTCTATCGTCATTGCAGTCTACCAACATCTTCTAATATCTCAATCATACAAGTGGTAAGAAAAAAACACATCTCTAGTCTCATAGCATATGAGGAAGAAGGGTCTCCTAGTACGCGTGGTCAAATCCTATTAAACCTTGACGAGGTATGACACCAACCATTCCCCATGTCACTCTCAAGCATAAATGACACAGGCTCATCACAAGACCTAAGGGAGTCATAAGATCATCTAACCATTATAGTAAGATATATGTGTTCCTTCTACACTTGACGATTACAACCATAGTTCCGTCACAAAATAAGATGAACTATATATCCAAATTACTCATCACATCGTTCACTGGGTGATCTAATTTCTCCATGGAGGTGAGAGAGACAAACTCCTAAGAACATTCTACCAGACAATAGATTCGACCCACCAATCCTCATGCATGAGGCATAAAAAGACTAAACAAAGATGGCATAAAAAAAGCTAAACAAAGATGGCATTTAATCCTTAGATAGATGGCCTTAGGACATACCTATATTGAGATACTCCATGTAGAAGGCAATACATGCATTTTAATAACTAAGCTAGTTCACGTTATCACTTAGTACTAAGGGAATCATCTTAAATCTTAAGATACACATCGGGAGTTTACATCTATAATTTATGTGTTCTTAGTACCCCAAAGTAGGTATATACGAGGCATGCTAGAGAAACAACAAAGGGACAGGGGTTCAAGCTGACAGCTAGAACTAAGCTTAACTATGACTATTCAAATCATTCAACATTGCAAGCTCTTAGGCTACCATACTAGAAAACCATGGCGTGTGAACTAACACTACAAGAGTCAATTCCATGTGGCTTCATCCCACCCTCATAAAGATGGTATGTGTGTTAAGGGTTACTAGAAGCTAACTCACATCCACATAGGTGGGTTGAGGAGTGTAAGTGCCCAAAATAATTAGGATTTGAAAACCCTAATTGGTATTCTACTACTAGGTGATTAGTTTGCCAACAACCTCTAAGGGTCACCTACCTAATTAAGGGTCATCCTAGGATAACTTGAAATAGTCAAGTTACCGACTGCTTAGGCTCTAATACCATTTTGTAAAGAGTGAGACCCGAAAGGGGATCTACTCAAATGATATAATACAAGAGCCATGTAATAATAAAGCAGCGGAAACAAAACTATTTCAAAGTTACAAGATGTATCTTTATACAATTGTTCCTCACCATAAAAGGTGGCATGACATAATGAAAAGTTATAAATCTAAGTCCAGTTGCAGAGGGCAACCCGGCTATCCCAAGCTATCCATAACTCCACATATGGCTCATGATCTTCTTGAGTCCATGTCCTCTAATGTACCTACACCTGGGTGGAAGGGAACATCACCCAGAAAATAGGAAACAAAGTATAGAGGTCAGCAAAGGCTGAGTATGTACATATACAAAACACTTCAAGCATTATAATGGGTTTTAAGTATAAAGAGATGATCCCACAAGAAAGGGGGGCTATTTGCAATTAGGTAAGTTCAAGAGAAATGTAACAAAAGAAATGAGGCATATTAAATTCAGATTACAAGCATGATAATAAAGAGTGTCTTGCCATAACAATCATCCACATATTCATATTATAACAACAAATATTTGCATGCATAACAATGTAGACTAAATATACCTAAAATAGGGCCATAACACCATAGGATCATGGCCTAAAATAAATAAGGGTGGAGACGCACACCCCGGGCATAAACACACACCCTATATATGTATGGTTGTACATAAGTACCGCTATTCTAGATATTATAGTCAAACATGTATCATGCATAAAATAGAGAGGCAAGACTAGCATTTTGGTCAATTTTTCATAAAAAGGTAATCATAGCAAGTGGGGTCCAAGAACCCATATAAACAAGGTAGTCCAAAAACTACATGGATATAACGAGTCAACATCAAGAGACATAAATGTCTAAGGAATTAGATTTCATTAGGAATAAAAGTTCAAGAGATTCCTCATTAAATAAATGTAGGTTCAATCAAATAATGCCCAAAATAAAATAGAGGATGTACATACCTGATTTTCATGACTAGTGGTTAACTCAGTGGATACACTTGATCCTCAAAGTTGAGTATTCATCATAGGAATACATTATGTATGATAGTCAAATCAAATCTAACATGTGTATACATTTCTATTATAGATATTCATATTGTCCTTATCCTAGTCCCAATCACCAATGACACATTAGTGTTGGAATGTTATTAAGTGGACATATGATCCATTAGGTATTAGTATTAGTTCTAATATCCATCTTTGAACATACATATGCCTAAATATTTCTAGGTTACACATATGTGTTCCATAGTAATCTACATTCCTTTATTTATGGTGTTATAGGTTTACACTCTATATATTTATTGTATGGTTCAGGTTTAGTCAACTATGATTGAGTATGCATTATGCATTAGGTACATTTATTAAGATGCTCTTGAAGGAATTTCGTATTCAAGTTTCTCATAAACTTGTATTTTAAACACATAATTACCTCATATTATGGGAACCAATAGTATACATTATCATCATTTTGATGCCAAGAACTCGACACATATTGTATATATATTTTTTACCTATTGTTATCCATGGATTTTGTAATAGTAAGAACACATTAGCTACTGGATTTAGATTCCCTATAGACTAATACTCTAGTACATATATGCATGCCATCGTGATAAGCATATACATAATTGTAAGGGGTCCGCTAAGTCAATCAAGTTAATATTTCGTGTCTATATCCCATCTATCGTGTAAGATCTAGTTCTGAAATTGAAATACACAATGTAGTACATACCTCCATTTAGAGTTGTCATTCAACAAGCATGAGGTTGCTACATTCTTGCTTCATGTGCCAGCTAACAATGACTCCATGTTGTATCCAGTAGTTATGTCATACATGGTGGCATCTGATGTGTCAAACTCCGCTGATGAGTCTAGCAATGGTTAGAGCTAGCAAGATGATCAACTGGTTCAGTTGGGATCAAGGAAGTAGAAGAGGAGGACGGTGGGGTTGTAGGTCTTTCGTTGGCCACTTGAGGTGGAGGCCATGCCCAACGGCCCTGGTGGCAGGCGCAAGGTAGGAGAAGGTGCATGGAGGTCAACCAGGGTTAGAGTGCATCTGTTTAGAGGTAAATTTGATCAGAGGCATCTTAGAAATAGTAGAGTTGCTACAAGCTTTAAGCAGATGAAGAGAAAGGAGGTTTTGTGGTGTGCAGATGCCATCCTTGGCCGTTGGAATTGTAGGCAGATATGAGGTGGCTGTCAGGAAGTCCGTGGCCACCAGAGTTGATGCATCAGATCAGGACATCGTGATGCTCTCTTGGCGACTGGTGCATTTTGAAGGAGGCATGGTGAGGCGACGTTAGGTGCAAGCGAAGGAGAAAAGAAGGAGGCATAGGAGATAAGATAGGGTGGGTACTAGCTCTCGATCCTCTCCAGCACCTATGTTTCTCACAATAGCTATAGGTGGTGGCATCTGCACCACTGCGGTGTTCATGGCAGTGCGAGCAAGGGGAGGAGAAGAGGTTGGATGGTGCTAAAGGATTGAGAAGGAGGCAGCAATAGAGATAGGGGGTCCTATAGGTGTCGGTGATTGGAGGTGTTCACGGCTGGTTGTAGAAGAAGTATGTTGACAAACCACTGATGGCGTCGATTAGGGCTACGTTGGGCATAGAGCGCATGAGACGTGACACCGATGGTGGCACGACCACCAACTCCAACCACCTGAGATCCGTAGAGCTACATCACTGGCCATTGGCCTGGTGGTCATGGTTTCTGTCTTCCATGCACAAGTACAAGGAGGAGGACAAGAGGTCGAAGGGACAATGTGTTGGCACGGCCAATCTTGGTGCCCAATTCCCACTACCGGTGGGTTTGTTTCAGCAGACAGATCGTAGGAAAGAGGCGAAGGCCACAGAGAGGATGGAGAAGAAGAGAGAGAGATAGAGGAATATGTGAGGGAAACAACATGCTAGGGTTTTAGAGTTACGGAAGGGAAGAGGAGAACAAAAAGAAGGAGACGTAAGAGAGGAGGAGGCGGAGGAAGTGGTCGCCGATTCTGTTCATTGCGGCGTTGGGTCCGCACGAAGATGCGTCTAGGAAAATGGGAGACTGCAGACATGGTTAGAAGTGAAAATGAATTAGAACTTAGGTCTAGATAATTGCATTGATATCCATTAAAAGCTTATAATCAATCAATTAAATGAAAGGGTAAACAATGTTCAATTCACCCCAACTTTGGTCTATAAACCAAACAAGATGCAAGGATTCTAGTTCTCATGTCAATTTCATATTTTAAAAATGTTTAATATTTTATCGCTCACTAGTAAGTTAAAACCTAAGTAATGAATTTGATGCATGTCTTAACCAATTTGATACATTAGTTTATATTTTTATATTTTCCTTCATCAATGAGACTTAGAATGGGTCTAGAATGCCAAAGTAAGATTTAATTGGTTGGTGAATTTTCTCAATAAACCCTAGTATTGTGTTGATTTGGTTAATTCATCCTAAAACATTTTAATTTTAGGAGAATAAATATTAGATATTAACACATTTTAAAAGGGTCTAGGACAAGGTAGGTCTAGGATTATAGCCTAAATTTGAGTATGTTACAAAATGTCAGGTTGATGTTTGTGGTGATTAACCAGGAACTATTGTTGACGTTGTTTGGGTGAAATTTGAAGAAAGACACACAAGACGATGAGGAGGAAAAGGCATGACCAGAAAAACTTTAGTAATGTACTTAGATAGAGAGCTCCAACTTCTCTCTAAGAGAGATGCAACTTTTCTCTAGAAGCTCCACCCTGGCAATGGCTACTCTCTACTACTACATCTACCCTCATGATTCCACTACAAAAGTTTACTTCTTCGAACATAGACATAGATTACACAACACTTGGAATGGAACAACATCCACCATAACAATCGGAGATTTAAGGTGCGATTCTCAGTATACAACACCTGAGATATCACCAATAACAACAACACTACAGAGAGATACAAGTACACCCACCACATATGGATTCACTGCGATAGAATTGAAACAAAAGTTTGCTGAATGAATTACACCCACATTCAATACGACATTCAACTGCATAGCATTTACTTCACAACCACCCACACCATGTACAATCGATACATTGCATAAAAAACACCAACTATAATAGACCCATCTAGAACCAGTAACATCACCAGCCGAGAAACATCTTGAGCAGTATACACTGCTCAAATATCCCCCACCACACACCACCAACCTTCCCAAAGATGGTTTACCTAGATGTATACATGGAAAACATATTGATGTGCACATTCCTCCCTAGATCATGGAGATACCTCAATGTAGACATCAACGATGGCATCATCCATTTTTATGTGGAAATAACATGTTGAGGATGATGAACGAGCATCCAACACCGCAAGACAACCAAGAATCCCTGGAAGAAGAACTTGCAGACACAACCACATCGCCAATCATGACGCGACAAGAACCACCAGGGTTTGAAGACCCTTTGCCTACACATTTCAGGACACAATCTTTACACAACGAGATGGATGAAGAGACATTCCAAAAATTGAAGACGGCCATCATTGATGATCTTCAAGCTACACCGAGCCCAACTCTCATCAGATCAAGTGCAACAAACAATGATCATGAAGTGGTACTATCATATGCAACTCTGCTTTGCACACATGAATCACAAAAAAGGAAGAACTTCTTTGCTATCAACGACACAGGAATGACATTTTGTCAACCCATTTCTACTGTTGCTGATACATCTCTAGATGAAAAACATACAAATGATCATATATCACCTGAATCTTCTTGCCTTATGTCTCATATTGTTCCATCGACTGATAACATTAACCTCCTAGCATCATGGGATAGAATTGGTGATTTTATTCCTTTCTGCCATAACATCGACATTGACTTCCCACTCCATGCGGAGAGGGAGAAATTCCTCACAGATCTTATCAAAGAAAACCATTGGACTGACACCCAGATTGACCACCGACATACATAGTGAACTATCCTATACTTTTTGAACACATCTCTGTGATACCAACATGAACTTTTTTACTTTGAACGCCTGCTGGGCGACTGCGCCCAATAGAAGAAGAACTATTAGAAACACCATTTACCAACATCACATCAACCAAATCACCATACTAGAAACTAAAACTACCCTCAATGATTTCCAAGTGAAGCAATTAGGAGGTCGACACATTAATAAATGGATCCAACACCCTCCAATAGGTTTCAGTGGCGACATACTCATAGGATAGAATGACTGCACATACCACACCACCCAGTCCACCATTCTTAACTAAACATCATGGTATAATTGCTCCATATCGGTGGCTACACACTGGTGTATATGGACCTCCTAGTCCAAATAAAGCACCTTTCTTAGATGAACTGAACTCTCTAGATTCACTACACATGAACACTCCATGGGTCATTGGTGGTGATTTCAACATGGTCACATGCCCAGAGAAAAAATATCATACACAATCACATGGTTTTACACAGACACCTCATCACACTACTCTTTTCAATACCTACATCACCTCACATAATCTTTGTGACCTCCAATCTAGTAATGAATGTTGGACGTGGCACATAGGAATATCTAGAGCCAGACTTGACCAATTTTTGTGCAATAATCTATTAGACACAATTACACTCGGGGACACACACAACTCTTGTTGCATCCAACCTGTCTGATCACCTTCCCATTCTTCTATAGACTCAACCAAAGAGATGGGGATATAATCCTTTTTGCTTCAAATGTTTTTGGACTCACCACCAAGATTTCACCCCTATGATCAGAAATGTTTGGCATGCACAATCTTCCACTGACAATCCAGGTTTCGACATACACCACAAACTCAAGTTACTTAGACCTATCCTTAAGAGATGGAACTGCACACAATTTGGATCCATCCTTGAGATCATCAAGAGAAAGGAAGAACAACTCCTCACCATCTTACAAAACCAACAGATGCACACATTCCCATTATCCTATAGATCAAAACTCTCAAAGCCCATGAAGAAATTATATGGAAACAACGAGCCAAAATCAAATGGCTGAAGGAGGGAGACAAGAACACAAAATTTTTCCACTCGACCTACAATACCAAGTGCAACCCTCCTGCTGATCACCAACATATATGGTATTGATACCTCCACTCAATCCATAAACACCCTCACCAACAACATTACCAACTTCTTCAACTGTTTATACAACAATGAACATTCTCTATATCAATAGATATCTTTTGACTGGGATAGACTTTTAACATATAAGATCCCATCAACAAATAATCTCCTTAATCCCTTCCTCGATATGGAAATCCAAGGTGCGATGGAGCATTTAGGACTAGACAAATCACCTGAACCATACATATATGACATGCCCTTCTATCAAGCATCCTGACCCATCATCAAGGAGGATTTGACCAAGCTTCTTGCTTAGATTCACCAATTACAAAACATTAAACATCTCCTCACATCTATTAACCACACCCATATTGCCATGATCCAAAAAACTGATCATCCAAACTCCATTCCAGATTACAGACCCATTATCCTCATCAATTTTTACATATAAGATCATTGCCAAGATACTTAGCAGTCGCATGAAACCACACCTCAACAACATCATTGACATTCAATAGTGTGCATTCTTGCCTCATATGAACATCCAAGATGCATTCATCACGGTTCAAGAAACCCTACATACCTATCACACTTTGAAAACCAACTCTCATCTTTAAATTGGAGTTCAAAAAGACATTTGACAAGATTAATTGAAAACTTCTTATCAAATGTATGTATGTATTTATTTTTCCTACAAAATGGTGTTCCTGGATACAATCCTGCATCAACACTAGTACCCTCATAAATAGGTCCCCACATGGCTACTTTAAGAACACTAATGGGCTTCGACAAGGTGACCCACTATCCCTCTACTTATTCATCATCATCATTGTTGTCTTAACTCATTCATATGAAATGCCACAGATGTTTGGTACATCAACAAGCCTAGGGTATGCACACACAATGTGATACAATATGCAGATGACACCATCATCTTCATAAAACTAAATGACTCTAGTGTCATTAATATCGTCAAGATTCTAGTGATATTCACCAAATGGTCTGGACTTAAAATCAATTTTGCTAAATCCACCATTATCTGCGACCATGTGGAATCCACAAAAAGGGATAGATACACACGTATGTGGGGATGTCGACATGAAACTTTCCCATTCACATACCTCAGACTCCCACTCACACCCACTCGCCTTCCATGCTCTACATGGAACTCGATCACCAACAAACTAAACAACCGAGTCTGTGCATGGGAAAATAATCACCTATCTGTAGCAGGTCACATATCTCTATTCAACACATCACTCACACCCATCATCATCTACTACCTATGCATCCCACTCCCAACCACGATCCTCAATAACATTGATTGAATCCATAGGAAGTTCCTATGGGAACACAAAGGTGATAAACTACACCCAGTCAAATGGGAAACAATATGCAGTCCTAAGAAGGAGGGCAGATGGGGCATCATCAACATCAAAGTCCATAGTCTTTGCCTCATATACAAGATCACAACATCAATCAGTAACAAAGACAACAAACTATGGTGAGACATCATCACTGACAAATACCTCTTACATCAAACACCATGGTCCTTTACAACAAATAGGACATCATCACCCCTATGTAAATACAAAGCCAACACACTCCACATCATTTTGAGCACCATACGGACACCACCACACTTATGGAAGAACACCAAATTCTGGCATGATCCATGGCATGGACAAAAACTTATCATCCTACAACTCTGTCAAGGAACCGGAATCCCAATCCCATGAACCAAATGTATACCAAAGGCAACATGCGGAAGCGTAAAGCTGAGCACACATGAACAAATAACAATATAAAGGCACCAACACAGTCTCAACATTCAACAAGTATAAATTATACAAAATGCATTATATTCATGAATTCGGTTACATATTTTCAGAGTCAAGGTACAAGTCATTCATGTGCACTAAATCTGGATCTTACAACAAGTACACCTAGCATAGCTCACCAAGCCCATCAACCTTCTAGCCATCTCTGAACCTAAAAACAAAATACGAGAAATGGGTCAACACATGAGGTGTTGAGTATGGGGCAAAAAGATACATATATGTATAAGCTTTGCATAATTTTGAAAAGATTTCAATACTAAATGAATAAGAATAAATATGTTAATTGTTTAACAAAAGCAAAACCATATTTTATGTCATTTCACTCCATTATATCAACAATATCAAGCATGTTTAAGGCCTTTGACCAACTTCCCATCGGAAGGGTCCGTAAGGGTTACAAAATTAGCTAACCCTTTTATATGAGAGGGACCTCAAGGCCATAGCCAAGAGCTAACCCTTTATCAACAAAATTATAATGGAGTTCTATATATATGTGTGTCTTCAAGTTATAAAATTGATGAGGCAAACATTGAGTAAGACATAGCAATACTACATGGCAATATTTGAGCAAGTAAACAAACAAGCATACAATATATGTCTTTTCAAGAAAGAAAGTGATAGTCATATAACTAGATAAGGCCCATACCTGATTCAGAGATTTCAAAACCTAACATATCCTTTACCATCTAGCCACATGCCAAACCTGATTAAGAATAAGATTGCATATACACATTAGATTCTTATCATTAACCCTAATTAGGCGTATTTTAGGGTTTTGGCCAAGTTGGGCTCCAAGTTGCGTATTAGTATATTAGATGATCTCATATTGATTTAGGGTCCATCATAAGAGTGTGGTTCAAGAATGGTTGTAAGGTTTCTCCAAGAGTTATAACAACATAAATTATTGATCTCATGTTTGGTTAAGCATTAAGAGTCATTAGGTAGCAAGGTTAGCATCAAAAGAGCAATGGGTAGATTAGGACCCTCATTAGGGTCACAAGAGCATAAGACTTACTAATTTAATGCTCTAAAGGCTATAAGTAAATCAAAGATTCAAGCTTCATCATCATCATGCATTAAATATGGTCATCATAGTAAAAAACGCTTATTTTTGCAAAACAGTGGAATAGAAAGAACATTTAGACTCTACAAATATATTCATGTTGTAGGTCTCGTCGAGAGGATAAATTTGGTATATAGGTTTGCTATATTTGGCCAAGGGAAAAGAGAGTTATCATTTCTTAAAGTTTTAAACTCAAAACCATAGTATACCGAGTAGCATACCCTGAAATTATGTGAAGGATCTCAGCCTTTCACCCTTGATCCGATGGCCACTCTCTTGTATCCATTCTGGGCCTTTGGTCTTGGGCTAAGGTGCTTGTTGGGCCTTTCTCACCCGAGCACCCCTAGCGTATTGTCCGACTCGGTCCCTTCGTCCGACAACGCCCCCGAGCACGCACCCTTTGTTTCCCGTGCGGAAACAGGGGAGAGATAGGGGAAGGCGCCCCACCTCCTCAGTGGTTAGCCCGCCCAGAACAACCCACCAAGGAGCAGGTCAGGAGGAAGATCAGTGCTCCATGAATGCTAGCCACTAAGGTGGGGCCCAGAACAACCCACCAATGCACATAACGAATGCTAGCCACTAAGGGTCAAATTCAAGCTAAATCAACTAATTCAAGTGAGAAAGTAGTCATTTTTGAAAAGGCACAACTTGCGCTACAAATGTTTGAATAGGGTGAATTTTGTGTTATTGGACTCATTATTGAAAACTCTACATCATGATTTATATTGGAAAGAATAAAGATTATTGAAATGAGGTTCAACATATATATTAAGATTGTGACACATTAAAGTGTGTAACTTAGTTCGAAAAGGCAAATTAATGTCAAACATCTCAAATGATCATTGGTGCAATTAAATGGAAGTATAACCATACTCAAACTATGTAATTGATATTCAATTGAGTATAAGTCACTTGATGAGAGAGAAAGAGTACAATAAAGGAGAGAGAAAATCAAGGTTGTCACATCCTTCCCTCCTTACAAGGAATTTCATCCCTGGAATTCGTCCACAATTATAGTTAAGAGTCAAGTCAGGATCCATCGGGTCTGCTTATTCAACCATGGTTGTCAAGGCATTCCCCACAATAGGATGCATACTTAGGCTATCATCATCAAGGGTGTATTCATATCGATTATATACCTATAACTTAGTGTTTTGTCATATCATGACATTATCATGATATTAGGGTTATCCCATCCTTTAGTATCCATACATAGGGATATTGTTTTTTTTCATAAGAGACCAAGTTGTATTATAAAAATATATGTTATCAATTCTCAAACGAACATGTTCAGGGTCATGACTTTCAAATGAGACTATCATCGAGTGTGTATCTCATCTTTATTCTAGATTTCATGCATGTTTTTTATTTTCCCCAAAATTTCTACCAAATCTAATCAATTATATTCTTTTTTTTTCATTTTGAATCTAAAATTAGACAATGTATACATCATGTTTATTCGAGTTAATTCCCCAAGAGCATTAACATATCGAGTTAATCATTTTTTTTTCATTTGAGTATGAGATTGGGCATGTTAACCCTGATTATTCAAGCTAAGATTTCATGACATCATCATATTAATTTCATCATTTCAAGGCTACATCTTTTATGTATAGTATGATTTCATACTAGTTCTAGCTTATGAGAGTGGCTATTGCTCATTTATCAAAAATTTAACTTAAGTGAGATTCTTTCATGTATCAAGCATCATTCGAGGAACAACATTATCATCAACATCAAGGTTTTGAAACTTGTATCTAGAAAGAGATCCACAAGCTCAAGCCACTCAAGCTAAGACATATATATGTCAAGGCAAAACATGCTAACCCTCGACATCTACCCATATCAAGCTTTTACCCAACATTTCAAATGAAGTCGACCACTAGATTCCTTTACATCAAGCCACTAACCTGAGTACAAGGCTCATCATGGATATAACACATCATGTATATCATCTTAGGGTCTTGGGACATCTCCCTCACCTATATATCAAGCATCAAAATTTTCATTTGCCTCTTTCTCTAGGGTTAGATATTTTCATAAGACATCTAGGGTTCGACATTTTCAAAGAAACCACACACTAGGTCACTCAACTCCTATATTTAGTGGTAGTCTAGCCAGGGAACCATCATTATATATTTCATCATGCATATTTTTCAACTTTTCACATATTTTTAGGGGTTAGGTACTCTGACCTTCTCCTGTGGCGGGTCGACTCATATCAAAAGGTCACCCTGTTCATATGTCCCATGCTAGAGGTCCTACTTTGTAAAGAGATTGAGGCCCATGTTGGTCTCAAACTATATGTCGCATATCATATCTCAACACGCACAAGACTATGTACAAGCAAACATGCCAACCAACTAGCTACGTTTAACACATCAACCAAGTCATATGTATTAACAAGGTGCTAGGTCTAGCTAGGGTTGCATGGTCAAACTCATTTTAGATTGTCACCCTACTTGACCTCCTCAAGAACAAACTTGGGTTTTATCGACATCATTAATAACATCAACATCAAAATCAACATCGAGATCGAGATTGACATGAACATCATTACCATTATCATCATCATATTAAGTTATCTATGCTACTCACTAGCCTAACCTTTATCATGGCTCTAGACAACTCTAGATACTACCAGTATCAACTAAACTCTCATCTAGACTTGATGTTACATCTCTTTCTCTTAGGTTACATAGACACTCACTGCCTTTCTGGGTGTGGTAACATTTTTCATAGGTACATATACTAGTACTTGAAATAGATTTTCTCCAACGTTGAAACATTCGATGAAAACCACCATACTCCATTCAAATAAAACCAAAACCAAAATGAGTCACCACACTCATTAGGAAGTCTAGTATCATGACACCTAGAGAACTAGCAAGAACATGGTGCACACTTGTGTAGACATCCTAAGCACATGTCGTGAGCATATGTCTAGGGAGGTAAATTACACAAGTCTACACCTAGTTCTAGAACATCTAGGTTCTAAACTAGAGGCTAAGTCAACCTAGTCCACAAAGGACATCTTATTAAGTTTTCTAGGGTTGAGATGTAAGGTGAGTTTAGTTTGTGTTTTATGTGATCAATGTTTGGTGTAGTTATTGTTCATGCTCTGATACCATCTTTCACAGAACCGGAATCCCAGTCCCATGAACCAAATGTATACCAAAGGCAACATGCGGAATCGTAAAGCTTAGCACACATGAAAAAATAACAAGATAAAGGCACCAACAAAGTCTCAACATTCAACAAGTATAAATTATACAAAATGCATTATATTCATGAATTCAGTTACATATTTCCAGAGTCAAGGTACAAGTCATTCATGTGCACTAAATCTGGATCTTACAACAAGTACACCTAGCATAGCTCACCAAGCCCATCAACCTTCTAGCCATCTCTGAACCTAAAAACAAAATACGAGAAATAGGTCAACACACGAGGTGTTGAGTATGGGGCAGAAAGATACATATATGTATAAGCTTTGCATAATTTTGAAAATATTTTAAGACTAAATGAACAAGAATAAACATGTTAATTGTTTAACAATAGCAAAACCATATTTTATGTCATTTCACTCCATTATATCAACAATATCAAGCATGTTTAAGGCCTTTGACCAACTTCCCGTTAGAAGGATCTGTAAGAGTTACAAAATTAGCTAACCCTTTTATACGAGAGGGACCTCAAGGCCATAGACAAGAGCTAACCCTTTATCAACAACATTATAATGGAGTTCTATATATATGTGTGTGTTCAAGTTATAAAACTGACGAGGCCAACATCGAGTAAGACATAGCAATACTACATGGCAATATTTGAGCAAGTAGACAAACAAGCATACAATATATGTCTTTTCAAGCAAGAAAGCGATAATCATATAACTAGATAAGGCCCATACCTGATTTAGAGATTTCATAACCTAACATATCCTTCACCATCCAGCCACATGCCAAACCTGATTAAGAATAAGATTGCATATACACATTAGATTCTTATCATTAACCCTAATTAGGCGTATTTTAGGGTTTTGGCCAAGTTGGGTTCCAAGTTGCTTATTAGTACATTAGATGATCTCATATTGATTTAGGGTCCATCATAAGAGTGTGGTTCAATAATGGTTGTAAGGTTTTTCCAAGAGTTATAACAACATAAATTACTGATCTCATGTTTGGTTAAGCGTTAAGAGTCATTAGGTAGCAAAGTTAGCATCAAAAGATCAATGGGTAGATTAGAACCCTCATTAGGGTCACAAGAGCATAAGAGTTACCGATTTAATGCTCTGAAGGCTATAAGTAAATAAAAGATTCAAGCTTCATCATCATCACGCATTAAATATGGTCATCATATTCAAAAACGCTTATTTTTGCAAAATAGTGGAATAGAAAGAATATTTAGAGTCTACAAATATATTCATGTTGTAGGTCTCGTCGAGAGGATCAATTTGGTATATATGTTCGCTATATTTGGCCAAGGGAAAAAAGAGTTATCATTTCTTAAAGTTTTAAACTCAAAACCATAGTATACCAAGTAACATACCCTAAAATTATGTGAAGGATCTCAACCTTTCACCCTTGATCCGATGGCCGCTCTCTTGTATCCGGTCTGGGCCTTTGGTCTTGGGATGAGGTGCTTGTTGGGCCTTTCTCACCCGAGCACCCCTAGTGTATTGTTTGGCTCGTCCCCTTTGCCCGACAATGCCCCCGCGTGCGCACCCTCTGTTTCCCGTACAGAAACATGGGAGAGATAGGGGACGGCTCCCCCGCCTCCTCGGTGGTCAGTCCGCCCATAACAACCCACCAAGGAGCAGGTCGGGAGGAAGATCAATGCTCCACAAACGCTAGCCACTAAGGTGGGGCCTGAGGACTCATCTTTGGCCGTCGCCACCTCTCCATGGCAGTTTTGGGCGGAACCAACATGAAGGAAGGAGGGTGGTTGGGCAATAACGGCGGGGAAGGAGGGTGTGGAGATGGTCGTGCATGCTCTTCTCACCATTGCGAGGCTGACGGTGGTGAAACCCTTCGTCGAGGATGCCCAAAACAATGCCGGCTGCCACACTGCTGTCAAACAAAGAAGAAGGAGGGAGATGGAGTTTGGCGGCCAGACCTAGCAGAAAGGAGAAGGACGAAGGATTGAATGAGGGGGTTTACAAATATAGCCAGAGATCTAGGGTTTGAATCTCAAGCCGCTGTGAGTGTTACTGCATTGCCCGTTTTGGCAAGAATTAGAAGAAGAATTTCCAAACTGTGATATTTCCCAAAACGGAAGGGGGAGAGGGGCAAGCAAATGGGCCCCGATTATATATATGGGGCCCACTAAGGATCAAATTCAAGCTAAATCAACTAATTCAAGTGAGAAACTAATCATTTTTGAAAAGGCACAACTTGCGCTACAAATGTCTGAATAGGGTGAATTTTGCGTTATTGGACTCGTTATTGAAAACTCTACATCATGATTTATATTGGAAAGAACAAGGATTATTGAAATGAGGTTCAACATATATATTAAGATGGTGACACATTGAAGTGTGGAACTTAGTTCGAAAAGGAAAATTAATGTCAAACATCTCAAATGATCAATGGTGCGATTAAATGGAAGTATAACCATACTCAAACTATGTAATTGATATTCAATTGAGTATAAGTCTCTTTTTTTTTTTGGATCTGCAGGGGCCGAACCCCCCTCTCCAAACAGGTGCCAGAGCCCGGATGACCCAAGAGGTTGGTAAATATGCTGTACAACAGTAGGATTCGAACTCGGGACCTCCGGGGGGCCAAGCCGAGCCGAACCATCCGCGCCACAGCGGCCGGGTTCATATAAGTCACTTGATGAGAGAGAAAGAGTACAATAAAGGAGAGGGAAAATCAAGGTTGTCACAAACTCCCAACCAGACACATCCCTAATTCACTTATGAATTACAACAACTGCCTAGCACTAACCAAGTTGGGATCCAATTGAGACAACAACCTAAAACTTTGCCTCAGATAATGGACGGACCCAGATACATATTAAGACATCTTGAACCAACTGGAAAATAACACCATCTAACACATCAAATGGATTTGGGGCCCTAGATATAAGGCTAAACTAGCATACAATTTATTTACATATAGAGTTAAAATGAGGCCATATAATAAGATTTGGAAAATTAAATGTCCACCCAAATTACACATTTTGATCTAGCTCATCTGCCACAATAAGTTGCCCATAGGGGGTTCCAAGGGCCATATAGATGCTCTCTTTGCAAAAACAACGAGGAATCAACTATACATCTTTTCTATGTGTGTCACACATCTAGAAGGATATGGACACACTAAACCACGTCCACCACTATTTTAGCTGACACCTATCTGAACACCATTTACAGAATACACCACACTAGAAGCAGAATCAATAACTATCCAAAACATGACATTCTGTTGACGACCATTATATGGTTATATGGACTACCAGAAATAAAATTATTTTTGATAATCTCACCTTATCCATACATCATATCATTCAACATGTGGATACACCATATCATGATTTTTTGTATATGAGGTTACAACAACGGGAACAGGGACAGAGCCCACAAGGACCCAAACAACTAGTTGAATGACCATAGCATCACAAGAACACTGACGCTTGGCCAGGCTGAGGGAGTGGGAGAAAACTGAAAAAACCCTACATGAAAGACAAAGAAGAGAGCAACCTACTCATAGATGATAAATATTTTGAAGGATGATATGTATATATTAATCGTAAAATTCTAGCGCTAGGGGACACACCACTCGTGAACAAATCCCCCATTTTTGTTGATGTGTACATCTTAGGAACTCTTTTTATTCGCCGAATGTTTTTCCTTTTATCACATGACTTATCGGGGTTTGCATAAGTCAATATCAATACAATGAGCTACTATCTAAAAAAAAGATGACGAGCAGATTGTTGCCAGACTTGTTCCAGGAATAGGTATATCCTCAAAATCATCATGTTCTCATAATATAGTTGTTGATGCGATCTACTCTTATAAGGAGAATGTAACAGTTAATTTTTTATGTCTCCTACCTATTCTCTAGCCATATTTCTCTATACATGTGTTATTAATTACTCCTGGTTGCTGTAGTAATTGTTCATTTTTTACTTTGAATCTGATTTCGCAGTTGTTATCTCAATACTTTTATATCAATATTAATACTTTATAAAAGATTGCCCCAAGGCTATGTTTCATTAATTCCAGTTCGCTCTAAATCCAAACATTACACTTCCATTTTTCATGTAAAAACCAAGCAAGCATCAAACATGTTTACTAGCTAACAGCTAATATCAGTAATCAAATAAAAGAAAAGCATCATGCAATGATATTCTTTGTATGAAGTAGTGATGCTGCTAAATCCTGAAATTTGTTATTGTCGAACAAACTTAATCTCACTTTGTGCAAAATCCTATGATTTTCTTAGTTTGTCTTCGTGTTGTCAGTCCCGCGTACTGCAGCAACGGCAGTTCACTAACCTCGTGTTACCTTATCCATCAGTTCGTGCTGTTAGCAATCAGGCAAGGGCGAAGAGAAGATGCATGGAGCGATGGCGGCCTTTTCTCCTTTAGCTCTTTGTATCCCAGGTTCCTATTCCTCTCCTGTAAGCGGGAAAGCTATTGTCACGGATATCCCGCTCTTTTCTTCCTATGTATATTCCATTGTTCGTGTCGGTAGTTCTTCTTTTGTAATTTTCTCATATGTGTTGTTGCAGGATGCAGAAGAAACCTCACGATTCCTCAATGCAGAAAGGTTTGCATCTGAAGCTCGTAGTTTTACAGCGTCTGTTAAACCCTAAACCCATACTCTCCAGCGACAATTGTTTCGATGGTTGTCCGGGCGCGATTTAGTTCCTGCTTGCTTTCACTCAGAAACATGCTATTTCTTAATTAATATCACCTCCACACATGACGTTTATCTGGTCGTTGTAGGTTGGTCGCCCTTGTTATACCGTGACTGCTCAGATTGAGCTGAAGCCCCCACCGTTCTCTCTGGTAAGCTCGTTCTTCTGTCACTCTGGCGTTTTATCTCAAGATTGGTGGATGTTAATAAGCCAAGACTGAGTTCCTCCATGTCTATGAACTAAATGAAGAACTCTCTAGAGCCCTACTTGAGCCGACAAACGCTGGAGCACCATTGGGGCAAGCATCAGAGGAGCCATGTAGAAGGGCTGAACCGGCAGATACTAGGAACTGATTTGGATGGCGCATCTTTGGAGGAAATAGTCGTTGCCACATATAATAGGGGAGATACACTTCCAGGATTCAACGATGCTGCACAGGCATGCGGATTTCCCCCTTGAACTTGTTTTCACTGGCACTTGTCTGAGCATATTCTTAAGCAGCTACCTTGCTAATTTTCTGCAAATAGTATATCTACTCAATGTGAAACTAGTTCTGGGTTCCTGCGTCCTTTCACCTTTATGGTTTGTTCAGAGATACCTAAGTGAAATAATTGTTTGGTGTCATATGTGATACACTGGTTGCAGGGAGGTGGTATTTTAAATCGCTTTAAGGTGCTGTTGCATAATTGCACGACTGATTATATAACCTCGTTACGAAAATTGGGATCTGTATCAAAGTACTAAGGTTTACCGACCATAGGATTTCAAAGGTTTAAGCTAAACAATAGTAAAAAAAAGAAATTATTTGGTCTGAAAGATACTTAAACTGCCAAATATCCTAAACGGTCTCATTTGCTTTACTAAATACAACCTTAAAGTTGTCTTCTCTACAGAACTATTGTTGGTTTATTAAAATTGTGAATTCATCACCGTGTGCTGCCATGTGGACGGAAATGCTGACTGACTAACTTTTTACCAATGTGTATTGTGAAATCAGTCGGACTCTATGCTGTTATGAATAGTAAATTATGTAGCCAACTGAGTACAACCAAGCATCAGAGGATCAACATGCAGAGGAAAATTTAGAATGTTGCATTACTTTGCACTTACTTTTCTTGTCTTGTTTCAGAGTGTGCACTTGAATCTAATTTAAAGAGGCTTTCTTAAATTTGTTTGCCATTTATACATTCAAAAATTGAGATACTTTGTAGTCTTCGATCCTATTTGATTTTTTACTTTCTTGATTTGTTGTCTGTGATTTCATTTCTGGACTTCCTCTGTTTGAAAGACATCTTGATATGATTTTTAGCTCTGATTAAATAATATATGGGTTTCAATGCCAAATCAAAGATTTGCATTCTTGCCTGTGTTTGTGCAGATATGGAACCATGATTTTTTCTGGCACTCCATGAAACCAGATGGAGGTGGCAGGCCGTCTGGAAACCTCCTTAAATTGATTGAGAGGGATTTCGGTTCCTTTGAGTTGTTTGTGAAGGAGTTGAAACGTGCTGCTACTTCTCAGTTTGGTTCTGGCTGGGCTTGGCTTACATGTTAGTAGTAGGCTAGAAGCATATCTTATTGTGCTAATGTTTCACTTGAAAAAACTTCAGTTCATTTGTATGATTCCATTTTATTATCCAATATGGCGCCAACTTTATTGAACTGAATCATTGGTATAATTCAAAACTTCTAGATAAAGCAAACAAGCTTGATGTTGGAAATGCCGTGAATCCTTTCCCATCAGAAGAAGACAACAAGCTTGTTGTGGCAAAGACCCCGAATGCAGTAAACCCACTGGTCTGGGACTACACTGTAAGTACTTATTAATGACTACTCGGTTGTATATTCAAGCCATATCCATTGCTGCTTCGCGTTGTTGTTCTAATGTACGATCATGTAGTAGATGGAAAGAACACCAATATAGGTCAATGGTTCTTAATCTTACACGATCTAGATGGCCTTTTTGTTGCTGGATTTTTATGTGTCTGAATGGGAATAGTTGCTATGTTTTAATTAATTGCTAAGGGTCTCTTTGGCACGAAGCAATTTGGATGCATGACATTCAATATTTTAAAAAGTGGGAAGCGGGAGGCGACGAGGCGTGCAAACAGTACCTTGTAACCGATTAAGCGGCAGGCGGGCGATTAAGCGAGCGATATTAAAAAAAGCGGGCGTGCCTAAATTCTTATATATTTTTATACAAAAGTACACGTATGTGTATATAAAACATATATTTCTAAGGAACTTTTATACATATTTAATCAGCAAATCAGTAATTAACTAAGTATTAATCAATACTTTACTACTAAAAATATTCCTAATCACTAAAATCAGCTAGCGATCATTGATTGTAAATAACAAACTATGAATTATTGATTTAATACTTTACTATGAAACAAGTAATCAGTATTGCACCAAAAAAGTAATACTAACCAGTAGTACCAATCAGTAATCACTGAAAGCAGCAAGGAAATCAGTAAAACTAATCATGCATTAGAAGTATAGTAGAATAATATGATATTTACTAGATACCTTACAGCAGTACCCTATTGTTACAGCTTACACATAAAGTATGCATTCTAAATTAGGACTAGGTATATCATAGAACATTTCATGTATACAAGTTCCATATATTATAGTCAACACTACTTGGACCATGTAATTAATTAATGTTACATGCTCACAACAGTATTTTTGTAAAAAGCGGGCAAAAAGTGGGAAAAAAGTGGGCAAAACGCGGGTGAAGCGGGCTAAACGCAGGCTGTTTTCTTCAAACCGATTAAGCTGTGCTTAGGGGCTAAATTCAGCGGATGAGGGTCTTGGCAGCTTAAGCGGCCGCCTGGGCCGTTTTTGAATACAGTGATGACAATTCAAATGTAATGTTTATAATTGAATGTACTTTTGATTAGGCACAATGAGATTTAGTTAATTGGATTTTAACTTTGCTCCAATGTGCATCTCTAGTAGATTTTCTGGAATTTGTAGTGTGCCCAAAACGGGAGCAGTTGTGTAAAAAGTTGTCCCTTAAAGCTCGTGTCGCACAAAATGACTATTGTGGTACCGTTATTCGGTCGTGCCATTATCACATTTTTTTTTCCTTCTAAAATAATGATCCACACACATAACATGCCAGGTCTCCCTTTCCCTCTCACTTTATCTCGATCTCTATCTCGGTACATCGATGAGACGAGTTCAGCCAAAAAGAGCATTTAAAGCATAATATTGAAGAATAATGCAACTTATGCTCTGCATTTAATAGTGAAGAAGATAATAGCTGAATATATTACTACTTATTTAATTAAATAATTAATTCTTTTATATCCATTAAAGCTACTCAACCAGAATATGACCCATGATAGAGCTGAATGGAAAAGAAGGATCCATGTAGCCGACCCCAACATAGTTGGGATTGAGGCTTAGTTGATGTCGATGGTGATTTCCATTAAAGCTACTCCATACAAAACAATGGGAAATTAAGCTAAAGAATTCAAATATTTCTAAAAAAACAAAATACATGCAGTTGTAATTCTATATGTTTGTCTATTGCACTTTTAGAATCCTATATTTCACTCCAATTACACCTTGTCCAACAAACTCTAATGATATGTACTCCTCTCTACATTGTGCTGAATTTTTGCTAGTTGTTGGTGTATTCCACTGTTCCTTTTTTCTCAGAAAGTACTGGTTGGTAGCAGCATGTACCTCAGAAAGATAGTATGCTGTCTACTTGCGTATATCGCATTTACTCTAGAATTTCATTTATTCTGAACATGCTCCGGTGTAGTCATTTATGTAATACTGTTCTTTCTCTGGGAATTTCCTTTCGGATTCTTATTAGGGCCTGTTTGGTAGGAGGTGATAGCTAATCATGTAGTTTCAATGTGATATTTTGGAATCCATTTGTTTGTTTGGTAGGGTTTAATATAATGTAGTTGGTTGATCTGCAACTGCATCCAAATACATCATTCATACCAATTCCTGGAAACTGTACTGTGGCCAAACAGAGTGCAGTCCAGTGTAAAATGGGTTGGTATTTTGCGTTGCCAAAAGCTGATGCTCAGCTCTCCATTTGATCATTTGTAGGGCATGAGAATAAAAAAAGGCTGCTAGTCGCCTCCTTCCCTCCTCTTTCTCTCTCTCTCTTCAACGATAGCCCAAAATTTTTCTCGCCACCGAGCTATCATTTAGACATATATATAGATACAGCTAGCAGAAATGTTGACGGCGGCTACAATTTACAGATATTGAAATGTTTTTACCAAATTCAAGTCTAATGCATAAAACTTAGGTAAATATTTTGAAATCAATTTCTGTTTAGACCTAAAGTAGGATTATATTTGTGATGTCTGTGCTAATATTTAAGTATCTATAATCAGAATTCATGTAACCAAACAAAAGAAAATGTAATCGCTGAACGTAAATTTCACCAAACCAAATAAAATGCCTGCATTTTGAAATCCATGCTTCTTATCTCAATTTTTCAAAAACACAATTTTTCCTCATACTACCTACAAACAAGCCCCTAATGGTCTTCTCATGTGCCGTTTCAAATTACACCATTGACCTTAAGAATCACTGTTTAACTGGGTAAGAACATTTAACATTCTATGGTTAACATTTCTACGTTTTTTAGTAACATTGTTGATATGAGAATAAGGATCAAGGAGCCTGACATCACAAAATGCGAAGAAGGCCCTGAAGAGAGAACACTCAATTTCTTGATTCATGGTCCTCGTCCATATGTTTATATCATGTATTACTCATTATTTTGATTTACGAATTCATGTGAATGTAGGCCCATCTAATTATTTATTTAGTGCTGTTTTTTCTGGGAGAAATATCTTACCGGGCTCCTGTTTAATTGATATGCGTATTTGTTCTATGTCAAAATGAGATGTCCTATATAGCTGGTTAGCTTGCTAAGATGATATATGATTTAACACTTACTGTCATTGATGTCCCTTTCCATTTCTTTGAATTTACTTGAATGCATGTTAGCTGGCATAAAACTAGTAACTGATTTACACAATCATCCACTTCAAATTTCATGTTCCTGGCGTATATTCTACTTGGGGGAATTGTTATATCTAGGCTTCTTATTTCACTTCATCACATCTGACTTTGCTATCTCACGGTTGATTGTTCTATTTTTGTGCAGCCTCTTCTTGTCATTGACCTCTGGGAGGTAAATCTCTGTTTTTCTTGTCTTTGCACCTTGATGTATATCTGTATATTATTTGATACTTCTCAGTAAAGCGATACACTGAAGTATCACTAATTCAATGTTTTGTTGTTATTGCAGCATGCATATTATCTTGATTTTGAGGTAATCTTCAATCCCCTAATCACGTTGTTTGCTGACTGGCAGATGTTAAATCCTTACATTTGCTGTTGCAGAACCGAAGAACAGATTATGTTACTACTTTCTTGGAAAAACTTGTGTCGTGGGAAGCAGTTAGTTCGAGGCTAGAGATGGCAATGACTCGGGCTGCCGAAAGAGCAAGAGAAGATGATATTAGAAGAAGGAATGAAGAAAACAATGACTTCGGTGATAGTGAAGTAGAAGAGGTGTACTTGGATAGTGAAAATGATGAGTCAGAAGCTGAATGAAGTTTTGTTTGACAATGCAAGTGCTGTTAACCATTCCTCTACTATATCATATTTGGATGACAGCTTGGTTGGCTGGACACTTTATCGAAAATTTTCCTTGGCATCATCCCTTGAGCTGTAGCACCAACTTCACAACATATTGTTGGCATTAGGCCCTGTTGGCAGTGGAATGAAAGAGCCGATCATCAAGATTCCGTGAATTGGAACGTATCAAGCTGCATATGATGCTATACCTCCCAGGCAGATGGTGGCAAAACTTATGGAAACGATTATCGAGTAGGGCCCTTGTATCGGATGCCTTGTAAGAAAAAAAATCCAGTTATAGATTTAACCCTGAAATTTTGGGGTTAGGGAGGCATGCTTGTAGCTCTGGTCTGAATTTTTTTCTTCTTCTAATGAACAACTCAAAAATATTGTAATGAACTATTGAGAGCACAATTTAAGATCCATCTTTTGTTGATACTCGGGCATAACGCATGCGATGCTTGGCTCCTTTATTAGAACGCAGAAACCGAAGTGCAATTTAAAGATAAAGAAAGAATTACATGCAATTCCTTCCACATTATTTTCTACATAGTATACATTAAGACAAAAACCATTTAGGAAAGTTTCCTCGAGTGTTATTTGGTCTTTAGGGCGTCTTAAAATGAATTCAGTTGCTTCCTCAAGTAGCTGCTATTAAAAGACGATGTTTCACTGTAAATTATGGCCAGACAGAAACTTATTGTTGTTAAGCAATGAACATGTCAACTCGACCATTACGGTCGAGTTTGAAAGGATGGTGATGTAGGACAGGCCTTACCTTATGAGCGCAGGTGTTGCTGTGTCGTTAGTTAGGTTATTTTTCCAGCCTACGAGATTTTATTATGTTTTTTCCTTCTTATTTTGAGTTTTTATAAAGTTATGTGGTTTAGTTTCACATGAGCTTCTGCCCGTTTAGTTTTTTTTTAGAAGCCTATATAAAGACTCTATTGTGTCTTTGTTTAAACATAGTTGAGTCATTCAGTCATATTTCTTCTTTAGTTATGTAAATCTAATTATGTGGTGTTAGAGTCTAACCCTAACCTTTCTTGGGATTGTTTTCTTGCGCCCTCTAAACTTAGCCGCCACCCTCCCTAGTAAAATCTTGTCGCCGCCCTTTCCTTGCTAGACTTAGCTGCCATCCACTATATCCTTCAACCACCACAGTCAGCTTCCAGGCGCCACCTATCCAACAAAAACCTTCATTGCCGTTGCCATCCACTGCATAACCCGTTGTCACTTCTGCCGCCTGCAACAAACTCTCCTGTCGCCGCCCCGTCATCCATAGCAATTGGCGTAGCTAGATCGACGCCTATAGCCAACAACATCCTTCAATGCTAGTAAGCAACCCCTAATAAATTTTTGGATCTGCCGATCGAGGGGCATATATCTTACTTCTTCAAGAGGTATTCTCTCGATTTATATCAAAGCTAAGGATGCAACCATTGTCATCAATTTGGGTAAGATCTTTTCTAATGTGCTTTTGCTTATCTTCTGCAAATTTAGTACATTCGTAAACAGATCCATAGAGTATTTTGGTTTCTCTACCTACACATTGTCAAGTTTCATTTTTGTGGAAGATTTTTCCCCTGTTCTATGCATCACTTTACTATCATATTATTTGTCTGCATTGTTTTCTTGAAATATTGCGTTGTCCATTACAAGACCAAGCTTTTAAGAGATGCACTATTTTTTTTTCTTATCTTGTTGTGCAAATCTTAATGTTTGGGCGTAGATTTAACAACTCTGTTTTAGAACCCACTTCAGATGCAGCCCCTGAGTCTTCACAAACCACATTTACCCTAGATACCCTTGGCCAAGCGATCAACACAATCATGTCTGAGATTCCCACTATTTATCAAACACATATACTGTAGTTCAGTAAAAACTCGACACCTTTTATGAGGTATGGGATGCCACCAAATCTTAGAAATGCACCACAAATCCCCCTAGCCCTACTCCTCTACAATTCTGCTACCACAACTCCATGAGACCCCTAACTACCATCCCTATGGAGATGTTGACCCTTATGCAGATCATGATCCTTATTCACCACACCCCTATGTGGACCCACACCCCTATTAACCACCCTACCATCACACATCCCAACATGTTGGCCTACACAGACACACTATGCACCACCACCACACCCCCTCCACGTGCTCCTCGTGCTTCACAATTTGTTCCTACACCCCATCACCAACCACTATCTCCATCACATCCTCCTAATGTCCTTCCTCGATGCCATCCTTGACCCCCTGCCATGATATTTTTGCATAACCCCCTCGGGGACCTATCCCCTCCCCCCCAACAATCCATACGGTCAGTATCACCCGAGACCTCATCACCACATCAGAATGATATCACTCGACGAGTCAAAATTGATGCCCTGACTTTTGATGGTAAACTTGATCCCAAAGCTTTTCTCAATTGGATTGCTAGTTTGGAAGATTATTTCAATTGGTGTGGCATGAAAAACGCCCAAAAAATTAGATTTGCTAAGATGAAACTCAAAGGGTCAACCAAGCGATATTGGCAAGGTGTCCAGCGTGACATGGAGGGTACTGGTCAACCTCCCATCCTCTTTTGGGATGAGATGAAGACTAAGCTACGCGAGCGCTATGTACCCGCCCAATACCAAAGGCAACTTTTTTCTGCCTGTATGGCCCTTAGCCAAGGGTCTCATCTATTCAAGTGTACATGGAACAGTTTGAGGAGGTTAAGAACCATTGTATTCATAATGACTCTGATTGAAAATCGGCTATTCATTTTGTACATCATTTATACCCTGATATTAAACAAGAAATGAAATTGCAATAGTATGCCTCCTTGGATGACACTTTTCACCATGCCCAAAAGGTAGAAAGTTACCTAAAACTTGCTTCTCGTGGTCCTTCATGTTCTCATTTTGGTCAATATACTCACCCAACCAATAATCCTTCCACCACCCATCTCACTGTACCTATCCCCTACCCCAACCATCTCCCTAGAGTTCTTCAACCCCTTCCTCTAGTAAAGGCAAGGAGGTAGTGACAACTTCAGTTTGACCTCCTCTATGAGGTCATCAATGCTGTCATTGTCATAGCATGACTCACCTAGCTGCCCAATGCCCTCGTCGTTCTCTTTTTGTTCCCTCTGATTCTCATGATACCACCCCTGAGGATAACATTGAATATGAAGATATTTTTCCTACGACTAAACCTTCTGATGATGACATTGATTACAACTATGATTACGATCTATCATATCTCTAGGTCATGCATGCTCTGTCTGCCCCATCAGAAGGGGACGGATGGAAACACACCACCCCCTTCCAGACCTTCTTTAAACATGCTAGTAAATATAACAAACTACTCATTGATGGTGGCAATTCACATAACATCATTTCACCCCACGGATTGAAGTGCATGGAGTTGTGCCCATAGACCAATCCTCAGCCACATAAAGTCCACTGAGTGAACTAAATTAGCTTGACCATCGCCCAACGATGCCTTGTGCCCATCACTCTAGGTGATTATTGAGACTGCATTTGGTGTGATGTGTTGCCTATGGATGTTGGCCACGTCATTCTTGGTCATCATTAGATTTATGACTTAGATGCCCACAATGAGGGACATTCCAATGTTTATTCCTTCACGCATAAAGGAAAACACATACAATTAGCACTTACTTGATTCATATCTCCTATTGAAAAGAGTCTACCACCATACCCCCAGACCTCTAAATCCTAGCACTCTCTAAACCTTATCACCCGAAGAGAGTTGGAAGATGCCAGTTGCGAATTTGGATGCATGTATGTTATATATATCAAAGAATCCACTCTTATGTCAGTCCCCACCACCATAACTTGTCCTTCTTCTTGACGAGTTCAAAGACATGACACCCATAGACCTTCATGATGAGATCCCCTCTTTGTGTGATATTCAACATGAGATTGATTTGATTCTAGGGTCTTCACTCCCTAATTGACATCATTACCATGTGAACCCAACTGAGCATACTAAATTGAATCACCAATTTGATGTCCTCCTTCTCAAAGGATTCATTCGAGAGAGCAAGAGTCCTTGTGTGGTTCCTGCTCTCCTTGTCCCCAAGAAAGATGGTAGTTGGATAATATGCTTAGATTGTCGACCCAACGACAAGATCATTGTTAAATATTGTTTCCCTATTCCATGCATTGATGTGATGCCTGATCTATTGACATGATCCTTCTATATATCCAAGATTGATCCCCATAGAGGTTACACCATATCCATGACAAGGAGTCTCATGAATGAAATACTGTCTTCAAAACACCAGACAAATTATATGAGTGGTTGGTCTACCATTTAGCATGTCCAACACACTCATCAGCTTCATGAGAGTCATTTAAACCATGTGTTGCAACCATTAATTGGTAGACTATTGGTGGTATACTTTGATGATTTTTGATATTTAGTAAGACTGAGGATGAACACCTGACTCATCTTTGACTTATCTTCATCTTTATTGCACTGAGAAATTGTATGTCAATCTAAAGAAGTGTTATTTTCTTCAATATAATGTCCTTTTCCTTGGATACTCTGTGTCCTCTACCTTCATTGATGCCGACCCTATCAAAGTCAAATCCATCACTGATTGGTACCAACCCACTATAATATCTGATCTATGTAGCTTTCAGGGACTGCACTTCTTATCGTCACTTTGTTTGAGGATTCAACACTATTATGGCTCCTCTCACTGAATTAATGGAATGTGATAAGTGGATGCCATCCACCATACAAGCTTTTGAGGCTGTCGAAACTAAATTAATTGAAGCTCCTGATCTTTGCCTTCCCGATTTCTCACTTCTGTTTGAGGTATAATGCAATGCTTCTAGTGTTGGAATTGGTGGTGTTCTAAGCCAAGAAGGGCACCATGTTGTCTTTTTTCAATGAGAAACTCAATGATGCTCAGCGTAAATACTCCTCTCATGATAAAGAATTAGACACTGTTGTAAAATCTCCACGTCATAGGAGGCACTATGTTCTTCAATGGGAGTTCATCCTCTAGTCTGACCATTAGGCCCTTAGCTTCTTGAATTCTCAAAAGAATTTAAGTGCTCGTCACACCAAGTGGTGTGAGTTTCTTAAGCAATACACTTTTTTTCACAAACACCACTCTAGTGTCGAGAAAAAGACTGCATACGTTCTTAGTCGTTGCTTGACCATCCTACAATCTATGAGTATTGAAGTTGTGGGCTTCAACCGTCTGAAAGATCAATATCTCATCTGTTAGACTTTGGAATTATACATTTTGACCTCCTCGGCATCACACCTAGACATGATTATGATTTTATCCTACGTGTTGGATTTCTTTTTTGTGGTAGCAAGTTATGTATCCCTTCCACTTCAATTCAAGATTTTCTCATTTGGGAATTACATACTAGTGATCTCGCTGGTCATTTTAGTAGGGATAAGACAATCATTCTAGTGACTGATAGATTTTATTGACCCTCCTTACATCGTGTCTGACTGTCATACTTGTCAATAGGCAAAAAATAAAAGACAAAATAAGGGCCTTTACACTCCTCTCCTGATTCCCCATGAGCCTTGGAAGAACCTAAGTTTGGATTTTGTTCTGGGTCTTCTTCATGCTTCACAAGGGCATGACTCTGTGTTTTTAGTTGTAAATCATTTTTCTCAGATGACCCACTTCATTGTCTATAGTAAGACTTATCACTCCTCTCATATCACCCGCCTTATCTTTAATGAGGTTGTCAAGCTACATGGACCTCCCACCATCAAAGTTGCTGACCATGATGCAAAATTTGTTAGCTACTTATGGAAGACTTTATACAAAATATATGGTACCAACCTCAAAATTTTCTTCTGCCTTCCATCCTCAAACTGATGGTCAAACAGAGGCGGTTAATAGGAGGTTGGGTAACCTCCTGTGATTTCTTGTGGGTGAACATTTAGGCAATTGGGACTTATTGCTACCTACTTCTGAATTTGCTTGCAATATTCTGATAATCGATCCACAAGAAAGAGACCTTCTGAAGTTATTAATGGTTACAAGTCCTATCACTCTATAGATCTCGTTCCTATGTCCACTAGTGACCACCCTTCCCACATCAGAGAGACCTTTTCCCAATACATTCATGATTTCATGTCGAGATTTGCCGAGAACTAATTCTGTCTTATGAAAACTCTAAGCTTTCTGTAGATGCACACCGCAAGTTTTAAGAATTTAATGAGGTAGATTATGTGTTAGTACACGTGCGCCGAATGCTACCCTAAAAATTCTTTCAAGAAGCTTCATACCAGAGCATCAAGACCTTTCTAAATACTTAGTTAATAGGAACCCAATGCCTATGTACTTGATTTGCCAGGGTATTAGTACATTATTCATTGTGGTGGATCTTTCTCCTTATCGTGGTGCATCTGAGGATCCTCCACCACCAACGACATGTTCATCACATTGTCATTGTGCTTCACCGTCCTCTTCTGCCTCGACCTCCTCACCACTCGTGCAAGTGCATCGACACTATCTTGGAAGACAAGACTGTCCTTACCGGCTAGGGCACCATACATCGTTTCTTGGTCTGGATAGACAATTCTCTGATAGATGCCACATGGATCACCGAGGAGGAATTTCGTTGCATTGATGCAGATCTTCTTGAGCTCTACCTCAGCATTGACTCGACGAAGTCATGCCTTTTACATCAGAGGAGAGTTGTCGCAAGACATACCCTACCTTTACGCACTTACAAATGTAGCGATCGCCGTGTCGTTAGTTAGACCTTTTTTCCAACTTACATTATTTTATTAGGTATTTTTTTATTTTGGACTTTTATAAAGTCATGTGGTTTAATCCCACATTGACCAAAACCCGTTTAGTCTTTTTTTTAGAAGTCTATGTTTAAACATATTTGATGAACGGAAATTATTTCATTAGTCATTTAGCCGCATTTCTTCTTTTAATTCTGTAGATTTAATTAGATGGGCAACAGACCACAACGGACGGTTTGTTGGAAATTATGAATAGAGAACAACTACATGTAGCATAAGTTGTATGTGGTTTCCTCCGGGGTTTTCAAAGTAAATCCAGATGCTACCATTCTATTGGGTAATACATAGAGTACACACTAATGGCGACCAAAACTTTGATGGGGAGGAAGTGTTCAAGGCGAACGCGTTCAGGTTTCTCTACTGTCTCCAAGTGGATGGCTAAACAAGGGTTACACATGATTAAAGTTGAATCTGATGCAACGCGTTTTACAACTAAGATTAACTCAGATGTAAGAGGGCCGAGTCCTAACATGAATGTGTGTAACGACCCTCAAAATCCAGTCCCAAAAGTTTTGATGTTTAATAAAGGTGAAACCCTAGGTTGAATGAATTTTCTTACATTTGTTCATGTAAGTGGAGACCATGCTTAAGTAGTATGTCAGAATGAGTTTAGAGTACATCAAGATACTACGTGAACATTTAATTTGATTCATCAATACTTACACACATCAATGTCAATTAACACACAAAACCTAACCCTAATTATGCAATGGTGACTAGTTAGGGGTTAATTGATAGTTTTGGCACACATACATATAAAATGTATCCCAATATTTGGTATATGAGTAAATAATAGGATAATAGAGTTTCCCTCGGATTTTGGTAATAAAATTCCTTTTTAATGATTATTAACATATTAATTACCCTAAATAGCTAATGGGGTAAAACACCTATTTCCCTAACTCATATCCAAAATCTAATTGGATAATTAGATTCCTCATGGTCGTATTAGCTTGCTCACCAAATTTGGTTACTTTTAGATAATCCTAGATGCCTCTAATGCCATTAGGAAAAAATAGAAGATAATGACTAATCCTTGATTAATTAGTTTGATAATCGCAAGCATCGTTTGATTTTTCCTAAGTTTTGGGCTTGCAGCCTGTCACGTGGAGCTAAGCGCACCCGGCTCCTTTCTGGGCCGTTGGATGAGAATCTGACGAGAGGGACTTTGTCCCCTACCTCCCGCAGTATCCACGCAGGGAGAGTAACTGTTGGCCGATCCTTAGCCCGACGATTTCTCAGTCTCCCCTTAACGACTTCCATTTATCTCAACGCCAACAGCACCGGGAAATCTCCGTGAACCTAGAGAGCCCTAACTCGATCCCTGCAAGTGCCTATTGAGAGAACGCCCAATAAGCCTCTCCCTCCAGTCCACGGCGTCGCCTTCCCTAGGCCAAGTAGGTCCATCGGACCGAGGGAAAGAGATATAGAAAGCATCTACGACCCCTGTTAAACCATCCCCATCCACCAATTCTGCCAAAGCTGACGCGAGGAACCGCCGCAGATCCGATCCACCTCAGTGACGCCGGCGAGCTCGAGCATGGAGCTCCGGCCTTCTAAGTTCAATCAAACCTCCAGTAAGCATCCTTACACTCGTCTCTAGCTATTTCTTTGGTCCTTAGCCCTCACGGTTCACCCCAACGCTGTACCTACAAGCTCAGTTTCAGGCCGGAGGAACCTGACCTCCGACTACCCCTCTCAGCCGTAGTCAGTCCACGAAAGCCAGTGTTTCTGAGTCAGTAGGGTACCACAAAGATGAATCCAGGTTTGTTTTACTCGAATCGCCTTGTTGTGCCATTTTCCAGTTCGAGCTCCATTGCTCTGTTTCCAGCAATTAGTGGACGGTTCATATCTGTTTAGGGGTGGTTTTCGGTCTTCTTGCCATGGGGTTTCCTTCCCCAAGTTCCTGGAGAGACGATGCATCCTTCTATGCCTTCAATTTTCCCTGATCCAGGACATAATCCTGAATCCTAGTTTGTGATCCTAGCCGCTCTGTTCTTCGACCGGGGCGGAAGCAAGTACCCGTAGCTCCAGATCCCCATGGAGTCCCAACAAGGGCTCGCTTGACTCATCCCAAGGAACCAGTTTAGCAACTTGTTTTCGTCATATCAAGTTAGAGGGTTGAAGTCTGTGTGAGGTTCCTTGCTCCAGCAGGACCTTCGAAGCCATTGCAGCAAAGAAGAAGCCAGGAGGAGCAATTTACTCACCTACCCTCACAAACCAAATCGAATTATCATGTATCCAAGGGCGTTTCTGGTATTTCACGAAGTTTGTTTGATAACATCTGTGTTTGTTTTAACTGAGATTTTGACCAAGTCGGCCCCTGTCACGCTATGCTTAGAAAAAAACTTGGAGGGAACATCGGTCTTTTCCCCTGCGCGAGGTCAGGTTTCAGAAATCATATTTAAATGTTTATCTAGCTTCTGATTGGCCAGTTTTAACCTGATTTTCAATAAATCATAGAAAATAATTTATAGCTCAGATGGGGACGATCCATATATGATTTTTGATTAGTTTTTCGAGATCTATTGAATGGTCAAGGTTTTAGATCTATTTTCCCAACCAAGATTTCATGGTTTATTGAAAACCCTAAAACCCTAGGCTTAATCATGATAATTAATACACTTATATGTTGAACAGGATAATTAGGATTGATCAGGACTCAAATTTTATTCGTGTACCTCCTCAACCTCAGGTAAGCGGGTCCATGCACTTTGAGTATATAGTATTAGCTTTCATCGGTTTATAATCATTATGATAATTAAGATGAATGACATGCATAGTTATGTGTTCAAATTAAATCTTAACAATATCCAAGTTCCTGTAAATTTATTTCTTTAATGTTATGCCTCAATGCTATTTCAAGAATCAATATTGTGTTCACATGAAGTCCAAGTAAAGTTAATTAGTTCCAAGATATTGATGAAATACGTAGTGGGTTGGATTACTTTATCCTCATCATGTTAATGTTGAGCTTACAAGCCTTATGAGCACCATTGGTGCATAAGTATCAAGGATACTTCAATCAACCATCAAGAGCATGTTATGTGAATCTAAATCCATTGTTCAATTAGTTTCATGCTTTTTCTTATTTCCAAGTTACTAAGTTGTAATAATAATGTTCTATGCCGCTTACTCTAACGTAGTTTTTATTGTATGCATGGCTGGGGGCGGGATGCCCACAGGTACAAAGCAACTTTCAAGAAAGGTCTATATGAAGATCAGCTTAAGGAATAGATCAACATTTCCTAAAGATGTATATGGTGGGGTGCCATCTACGCTATAAGATCCTGATGTTATAGATAACTTTATGTATTAATTATTTTTAATCATGTATATCCTAGTTAGCTTCAATTCAAGAAACCAATTCTGAACAATGTATAAATCAATTTCAATATCAATGTATGGTGTTTGTTTACTTTATTTGCAATGTCTATCGTTGTTGTGGCATCCCTTTGAGCTATAGTAACCCATGTTATGGAAAACATGGGTATTGCTTCCGTTGACACATGTATGCTTAAGGGGGTGTTACAATGTGTTTGGCGAAACAGATCACCTCAAACTTGCTTTTACTTTCTTCCTCTTTTCTTACATTCTTAGAGAAGGAAATTGTGAAACTCACAAAGTCACCAGCATGGTTTTGGGTAAATGAGCTTGGCTACCTATGGAATATGGATAGAAACTTCATTTTTGATTCGGATGACTCCCATGTAATCGCTTCTACTTGTGTTTGATTCGGATGACTCTCATGTAATCGCTTCTGCTTGTGTTTGATCTGGATGTCTCTCATGTAATCGCTAATATATGGATGATGTTTTACCTCTAAAAGAATGCTCACAATTAGATTATGTTCACCCTTAGGTGTCTATGTGCGGTTAGGGGTAACTAGGACGCCATGTGGTGTAGTATTATGTAATCTTATCAAACATGATTAAAAACATCTCTGCAACTATTGAATGGGATGTAGATAATACTTGTCAATCAAATGTGATTTGGAATTAGTGACTCCCAAAGAGACATTGAAACATTTAACATCCAAACATGGCCGAGATGTATCCAATGAATAATGCTCATAATCTGACACTCATGGGTTCTAATATATCCTGAGACCTTATTATACTTAAATTTAGATATCACTAATGGGTAACAAATATATATGTATCCGTCATGTCCATGCTTACCATATTAGTTTCCACATGTCAGGTCGTACAAACTTTTTCTGTACGCCACATTCTAGTTTCACAAGTAATTCAAGTAGATGATTATTGTTGGGAATATGGTAACACCCCTTTCACAAATAAAAGTATTGTGTCTAAGAATAGTTCCAAAAATAGAATTTATATTGGTAATGACAATAAAACTTTCTTCTTCTAGATAAAACAGTACGTGATAACCGTTGTGCCCTCTTTTTTTAAGACTGAAAACCGTTGTATCATCTAGTATATTGACATTCTTATTGTTTTTTGTTTCACAACATAAGGTTTGTTTAGAATGTCGGGAATCGTGGGGAAGGAAGACAAAGAGAAAAGTTCATATTGTAAGGTTTCACAATACGATCAGTAAGGGAGGGAAATGGAGGAGAAGGACTTGTATGTATTTCATGGGACTTTGCTCTACACCAAATGAGGGTGGGGATAAGGGAAATGAGAAAGACTTGGCGGGAAATTTTTGATAATTTCTCTTTACTTTCCACATGCTAACCAAACATCTTTAGAAAGTAAATCTTCCCCTCCCTTCTTCCCTTCATTTCCTCTGCCTCCCCCTTCATTCACATCGTACAAAACATAGTGTTAGTATACTGCTAGAAACCATTAGTTGTCTTGAGAACTCTGTTTTTCATACATGCTTGCGATAAACCTACAGTTATATCAACTAAGATAGAAAATGCTAGCACATATACTGGTATGGTTCGACATCCACCTGAAGAAGGAGCCACAAAAAGGTGGTCCAATACATGTGAAGGTGAAAAAAAGTTTACAATAAGATGAAGTAGGTGAGAGTCTAATATATAAGGGGTGGGATCCCCATAGAAGACTAAAAAAACACAATTAAGAGATAAAATGATTTTTGAGGGACCTGCTGCAAAACAGGGCGGTCTTTCTTTAAAAAGACCCACAATAGGATATGAGAACCAACATGGTCAGAACCATTAGGCAACATTAACATTTGCCAATGACGGCACAAAAATTGCTAAAGATGGGCAAACACAAATAGACTACTTTTTATGAGTTAGACACCAAGTGGGTTACCACACTATTAACCTTTACAATTTTCTTTATTAGATGTGATACTTTTCCTATTCCTCCACAACATCAATTGTATCATGGTGATTAGTTGACCGTGAGGAAAAAATGTCTATTTAATATTTTTTGAAAGCTATACACTACCAAAAAGAAAAATGGGCCAACACATCATTACTGTAGAGGGTCTATGGAAATAGAAAAAAACTTATGTTTATACATAGGCTTACAACAACATAGTGGCATACCCTCATGAAAATGTCATTGCTAAACTTTAGGAAACACATTATTTCATTTGTTGCTGAAATTACGTTGTTGTAACAACATTCACATTTTCTTATTGGTATTATGTCCTTAATGACATACTTTGTAATTGATTTTATTATTAATAAAGATGGTTCCACTTCTTATGTTTGCTTCAATAACAATGTCCTAGGAATGAGTGAATCAATGACATGCGATTTTTGATTGAGGACTTGAACATGAGATCGTGTGTGTGTGAAGAGTATCCACTCTTGTCTAGGTTTCTAGTTAGATATTATTATAGAAAAATGGACAACAATGGTACATTAAGACTATTATGTGTCTTGAATGATGACTGCATCTAGCTAGTCATGATATTAGATATCAAGTCTAACACATAGGTATTTGTTATGAATAAGTGTGTTGAATAGAGCCAACTTTATTATAATATATGGATGCCATAAATGACTGCCAGAATCACATATCATGTGAAAGTGGTGATTTTAGTCCTTAGACCTGAAGTCACTACAATGGTCCCATGTTGTTCGATGTACTTTAACACTACTCAACGTGACTTTGAATAATGGTTTTCATATAGAAAGTGCTTGGATGCACTATGAGAGATATGTATTATTATGAGAAATGTAGATGGAATTTGTCCCTCCCATATGAGTCGAACTGTTTGACACATGAACATGCTCATGCGAGTCAACATATGATGTTAAGCTCATATTTATTTTAAATAGTGTAGTCTAGATCAAGGAACAAAGATTGAACATTGAGAGGATGACATTTCCATGCCTTGCATTCAATCTGAATATCGAAGACAAGGACTATACAATCAAATAACATGGTCATGATGGTAGCTTGAAGTTATGATTCTAGGTTAAAGTTGTTCATCAAATTCTTCAGTTACTTAGATGGTAATGAAGTCTTGCTAGATATCAAGCATTATCTATAAACCAAAACAACATTACATATATAACTACCAACTTAATTTGGAGCCTATACGGTCATGCATATATGATGCATAGGGAAGAGGAGTATTAGAATGGACTATGTTAGTCGAACGACCAGCTATTTCTAAGTGGGCTACTAAAGGTGGCCACAACCTTTTCATTCCTCAAGATTTATTAGAAATCCTGCTTCCCTATCTTTCCTACAAATAGAAACATGAAAGATAGAATTTTGGATTGAAATTTTGTGAGACCTATGGACTAGACATCATTAATCATAAGGAGAGAGAGAATAGATTGTAAGTAACAACATCAAAATTCTTAATTTTTGAATTAATTCAAGAAAACAATAAGAGAATCAAACTAGATGAATAAAGGAAACAATAAGACAACTATTGATGAATATTATAATTAAATAAAGAGTGTTTGAGATATTCTAAATTTTATGAAATTGTTTTGCCATGTGGTCTTCGTGTGCAAATTTTTCAAATTCAAGAATCTTGTGATTTTACTTAATATCAAGAAAGATTTGTTGTATAATATCAATAGAAAAGACCAAAGGTTCAATAACTTTCCAATATAGTAAATTAACTGAAAAATTTATTAATGAACTCCTTGTACATAAAGTTTAAAGTAACCAACCATCCTCGTTGGACTTAATCTTTGAACCAACATGAGATCATTGTTAAGCAGAGATAAATCCAAGATCTAAAAGGAAAATATGTTTAAATATGGACTTAGTAAATACATTATGAGATTCCTTAAAATATTAGAAAATGACATTAAGAGGTTTCTTTTTTCAGTGAAACTTTTTTGAATCTGAGTTTTGATGGTAAGAAAGAAGTGTTTAAATTTTGTACCAATCAGAGTTAAGGAGTTATTGATTTTCTAAAAATCCATAAAATTAAGGTATTGTTATTTGGATAATACTCCTTGTTAACTTATATGACAAGTGAAGGATATGTAACAATCTTGGTATGACCCAACCTAGATATGTAACAATCTTGGTACGACCCAACTTGGATATGTAACAATCTTGGTATGACCCAACCTTTTATACAAGAGAGATCATAATTAAATAAAGAGAAATACAAAATATGGAAGGATATTATAACTTTTTGTGACTTGAATAATTCATTTGAGAAAGTTCTTGAAGAATATGCTTTGGCTATATGTTTTCTACAATTGCAAACATATGAAATGATTTCTCTTTTGCCTCAAACGTACCCACTCAGACAAGACCTGGCAAAAACCATGATTTCTTAGTAATGAAGTAATGTTTACAAAATCTCATTGGCTCTTGATGTTGTGTCTTACAAAATGGAAAGTCTATGAAAATAATTGGCTAGTCGAATGCTAATGTATTAATTGTTCAAAAAAAGACTATCCGTGACATGGTCAAATGAATATAATCTTGAGATATTAATTTTACATTTGTTATTCTTTCAAACTTGTATTTTACAATATGGTATGGTAACATTAAATAATTGAATGCGAAGGTAATTATTTATTGCTTATAAGGAAAGGAAGGAGGAATATATTTATTTCATTTCTTTTCTTGTTCCTTGCTATCACATACAATTATGTAATCAAACCAAGACAAATGATCTAAAATCCTGGTGCTATATAATCAGTGGTCTGCTAAAGAGATCAATCACCCCCGATCCCTTTCTTCTTTTCTTTACACATTACAGTATGACGTAGATGCTTACTCAAGACCTTACATAAATATATAAAAGAATACTTGGCCATAAATCACAATACCAATAGTAGAAACATAAAACACAGAAAAGGCCACCATAGAGGTATTATCCCAGTAAGAAACATAAACACAAGCGTGTAAGAGAGAGATGTGAGGCTAATCATTGATGGATGGTTTTCCCTCTTACCTATTAATCCTTCTTCTAACAATGATCATTAGAGGATGTTGAGACTGTGAAATCTGGTCTAGGTGCTAGAACAGGTGAGCTGAGGGCTTAAGCCCCTCCCAAGATGTCGATAAGCACCAATGACCCTCCAGGATGGGGCGGTGGAAAGGGTGCCGAGGTCAACACTGCCCTTTTTGAGGCTTCTGACCCCCTTCTATACAGTGTAAAATGTCATCGGTCCAACAATGGTGGAACTCTATTCATCCACAAGAATAGAGTATAGGTGTGTGATCTCTTTCACATAGGGGAGCTAATCAAAGTTGCAGGGGTGTCCACTTAGAAACTCAAGTGGGCATGGGAACATGATCAATCCCAATGATTATGACGCTAGGTCGATGCTTGTCCTAGCCAAGCCAGCAGCCAAGGGGATGTGAGGTCAACCTACATGTTGTGATGACCATCCAACAATCCACAAAATTTGGATCAAGGTAAAATCTTATTTAATGCATAACAATTGCTAGGAACATCTGACTCATGCAAAACTAAAATTGAAATTGATCAGGAAAAAAAGAAGAATCTAATAATTCTAATTTTAATCCCTAATTCTTATCCTTGTACTAAAGTAGGTCAATTTATCAGTTTAACGAGATGGATACAAGTGAATAATGGATTCAATACAATAATATGTTGAGCATGTTAATCATGATTAACTTGTGGTATAATCTATTACTAGTGAATAATAATGTAAACTTAAAATCTTGTAGCATAAAAATGATAGAAATATCTCTGGTAGGGTTTTGAAAGTCATTAAATCATAAAAATGATAATTAGGGAGTCAAGACCAAACAATAGATTTAATCCTATTTGTATCACATATGTATGGTGACATTAGGGTTGTACATGCATGTAGACTAAATGATTGATTGACTAATCAAATCTACCTTGCTTGTTTGTATATATGTATACTTGAAGTATTCTATATGATTCTATAATGAGATATGTAGTTATATTATGAATAATTTCATTATTGACTACTGATGTTTGCTGAGTATTTATCAATGTTTGCTGAAATAAATGATTGAATGTTTGTTTAACTCCTATTCAACTATAATGGCACTATGAGATCACATATGAAATTAGAATATTCTAAACCCTAGGTTACACTGACCAAAGGGTAATGCACATGGGTCCAATGATGGATAATGATTGCACCCGAGATGGTAGACCAAGCATGGGTTAGAATATGTAATGAAAATGACAATTCTTATTTGCAAGTATTTGTTTATGCATTATATGCTGTTATCTTATTTTCATATAGTTTGGTTCCACCGCATACACAATATAGAAATATACTGGTCCACATATTTGATAGTCGGTGTTTTAGGTAACTTCCACATATAAAGTCATGAATACATGGTTAATCAATGGAAGACATCAAAGCTAAGTCAACGAGGATTACTGAGATACTTCATCTCATATGTAATAGTTTCACATGTATAAGTTAGTTTTCTTTTAAGAAATCCATGTCACTCCTTAGATGAGTCTCAATATACATCTTCTAAACAACATTTGTTCATTTAATGAAAATTATTTATTGTTACTTATTATGTGCTAAATCTGGATCATGAAATTTAAGTAATGAATCTCAACTTTAAGTCCTTTCTTAATTTAGGGGCACTCAAAAGTGAGGGTAGTTACATTTGGTATTAGAGCCCAAAATTTTCAAATAATATTTACTAGTTGATTATTTCAAATAATCCATAGAAAAATAAGGAAAATTGTTAGTGAATAACCTAGGATTAATGGTGTCTAGAAAGGATCACGACTTTGGGGGCTGGAAATATTTTACTCCACACCATTAAGTTGGTATATGTGGAATCCCTTAGAAAATGGGATACCTACCTAACAAGAACCAAGGGTTAACCTAAAATAATATTTCTTTGAGGTTTCTCATCTCTAATTTCCTCATCTCCTCATCTCTTTGCATAATAAATCCTAAGATGCACTTCCATCCTCATCTCAAGTTTGGGTTTTGAGAAGAAGTAGGATAAAGGCATCCTCAGCCAAATAATGTACATTTAATGTTGAAATACTAATGAAATTAGAAGAAAAATGTTCTATGGATTTTCCTTGCAAGGGCAAACTCTAGATGGATCTAGGGTTGGTTTAGGAAAACCCTAAGTGGGTAAAGGGATATCTAAAAACTAAGATGTAAGGTGTAGCCCCTAACTCTAACCCTAAACCCTAATCCTGAGTAATGGGGATAGAGTGGGTAAAATGGTAACCCTACCCATATAAACCCTTAGTTAGGAAAAATAGAAAGAGAAAAATAAAAATGGGTTGAGTGATTCAGTCTCAGTACCACAAATTGGATACCCTAGTTTTCCCATGCATGTAAAGGGGTTTTGAATTTATATAAGAAACATAGGTAACCATTGGTTACATAAGAATGAAAATAGAACCCTCAACACACTTTTAGGGGTGGTGTCCTGACCTCGGGTCGGTCAACCCAAAAATGAGAAAATAACCTATCGAGGAGGCATAACCCTAAACAAGTGGGGTTACGTTGTAGATAGAAAGTCTAACCTTCTCCTATGAGTCAAGAAGGCACCCTAGGTTAGGGCCTTCCCTTGAAGGGTGAGTTAATGTGATGACCCTAATTTTGAGATTTAGATTCCCAATATAGTATTATAGGGACATAAATGTTCTACACATAGTTGATCCTAAATTTAGGATATCTTTATTCAATTACAAACTCTTTTCACAAAAAAAAGTGTAAGAAGAGATGTGATGTGTTATCTAATACCTCATTAAGATTTATTATGAGAAATAAATTTGTTAATCAATTGGAATAGTTATGAGTCTAAACATTCATTTACTGATACATATAAACTTGAATGGTAGCATAAAAACCCCATGATTTATCATGAACATTCTAAGTTGATTGAGGTCATATGATTTCAAGTGAAAATCAAATGAAGATCATATATGGCCATATTAGCCATTGATATGATGTTATTTGGAGAAATTATTTATCAAGATAAACATTTGAATTTATGCCTCAATCTTGGGGAAAGTTTCATTAAGTCACAATGAATGTACTAATCAATTTTCCACCTAAAAGTTATGCATGTTTTAAGATTATGAAATATTTGATTAATTGAGATTGAGAACCATAGTTAGAGAGTTATATGTATGTGTCACTCAAGACTTCTCCCCATCATCACCAAGTTCTGAAAATTGAGGAGAAGGAGGATGTTTATCTGCATTTTGTGGAAGGAGTCCTAGAGATGACTATGGGAGTGTTGGCTGGATCAATTCAATGCTCTATGTTTTAGGATCAAATAACCCCTCATGATGAGTGTATGGCCACTAAAGTGAAGAGATTAATATCCCTCATTTCTCCACCTCCCCATTGAAGAATGCATGGTGTGAGAAGGAGTTAAGGGTGGATGGTTAGAATATCCATGGAGTTGTAGAAAATTTACCTAATACCTATCTGAATCAATGAAGCCACCAACAACCTAGAACCATGGAACCCCTCTACCCTAGAGAACCTAGTTCCTAGGAGGGAGAATAAGGTAGGCTCAAGTAGAAGTCTATCTCCACTCCCATTCATCTTGGGGTGCATCTTGATCGAGGTTCAACACATTGTTATGATTCCTAGAGTCTTTTCTGTGCGAGAAGAAGAGGCACCGAGCTCTCTCTCCCCTTTTTAATCCCATTAGGAAAGTGCCAAGTCTTGATGATATCCAGATCCTCTTTGTCACTGGAGGCTTGGCACATCTAGTGATCTGAGGGAACTTAGCAGGACCTATAGAAGATGGAACCTTCCTCTCATTTAGTCTGGATCTTTTATTCCCTTTATACACTTCTGACTCCTCTGAGACCCCACCGGCGATGCACTATCGAGCTCCTCCACCACCACAACAACAATGGCTTGTGTGGGGAACCTAGTCATGGAGGATGACCGTAGCATCCCCAAAATGATTTCGAGTCACATGGATCATGTGCTCATTCATGAGAAGATGCAGCGGCTACTTGAATCCTTGTTGGAGAGTTTTCTTGCAGTGGAATATGGCTGTAGACCAATAGTATCGAGTGAAAAGATCACATGATCGATCGACTGATCACAAGGAGAATCCCGATGAAGAAGAGAAGTAGGGAGCAGAACAGTCTAGGATCTAGTTTAGAAAACCAAACCGACCGACTTGAATGTAGATCTCCTTAGAGCGTGACCATAGGAAGTGGGTCGGACGACGTGGTCCAATCTAAGACTTCCACCTCAAGAAGTGGGAGCCTCTACTCAAGGTAATTCCTTTTAATATCAAAATATACCAGATTATAGAAAATGATTAAAAATAGCTCCTTGTCCTATAAATGCTCAAAAAATACCTTGAAACATAGAAAAGCATCACCTTTATTACTGGACCCCTAGATTAGGCATTTGAAACACAATGAATGATGGTTTATGATGTAGATGATAATGCTCCACTTCAGGGCCCACTTAAATGGTATAATTATTATATTAAGGATATTAAATATGATAAAAATAATTTTGAACGCTAATATCATGCACCAATCAAATATAAACTCTGATCAATTTATTATGTTCAGTTATTAGGTCTTCCCCATTAATGTCGAAGTAAATGTTGTTAGTCTCATATTAATTCTAGAAAAATGATAAAGCATCATAAAATTATAAAAGTTGAACTAGAGCCTTATTATGACATACATATCAATAGATATTTTTTAGAGACCAGACTAATACCATATGAAACCTAGGCTTGGTTAAACCCTAATATTGGACCTAACCAAGAATCATGTTATCCTTTTATTAATGATGGTTAATTGTTATTAGTCAGGTAATGACCAATGATGTAGATGGTCCATGATGTATTAGGAATCTTTATACTTAGATATGTGGGATTTATTTAATTATATGACTATGGTTTTCTTATTTGAATCATGATATCTATGTATGCTCTTTATTTGAAAATATTAGATGCAGTTTTACTATCAATACTCAATATTTTGTCACTTGAAAACATAAATTATTAGTAGATGTTTTGTAGTTATTGAGGTGTTCATTATCCCCCTTATAAGGGAATGGATTAATGTTGACTAGTATAACTCACTAGAGCATATGGTTTATAAGGAGCTCTCTGGAGTACTTGGTACATGGGGTAGGTCCCAACACATATGTTTTTGTACTAGTCCACCTAGGTAATGCAACTCATCTAGGAAAATGATTAAAACCAATGTTTTGGCTCTCTAAAGAATTATTTTGTATGATCTTTCTTTCGTTTTACAAATCTTTTCAAAGTTATGAAAATCATAAATATGTATCTTTTCTCCCATGTACACAACACCTTATATGTTGATTCACTGTTTCATGTATGTTTCAGGTGCAGAGCTAGCATGGGAAAAAAGATGAGAAGAGAGTAGTTGTACAAGTTGTACCTATTGTATAAGATCCTAGCATGTGTGTTCAATCTTATGTAAAATATGCTTTCAATATGTAATTGTAAGTCATGTTGTAATAATTCATTTTGTAATATATACATCTCATATGTTGACATTGTTATGGTGTATGCTCATAGTTGAATCTTTGTGTATGCACATATTGCTTTCGCAACACACTCTAATATGATTGTCTACATTTTCAAATTTTGTCTTCTTGACCCCACATGGTTTTTTGAAGGTGGAATCTGGGGACGTTATAGTTGATATGAGAGCATGAACAATAGCTACACCTAACAATTGCTCACCATGAAAAATAAAAACTAATTTCAACCTTTCACTTGAAACCCTAAACTTAGTATGTTGTTCTATAGGAACTAGGTTTGACTTAGCATCTATGTTAGAACCTAGATGTTTGAGAACTAGGTCTAGACAAGTGTGTGAAACCCTTTTCATATAGAGATCATATGTATTGGGTTGCTACACTAGTCTACACATTCTTCTCATCATTTCAATAGGTGACATTAGACTATACTATCTACTATGTGTGGGACACTCAATTTTGTTGATTTATTTTTGTTTTCCAATAGAGTCAAGCCTCAATAGTTTCTCTAACGTCTACTTTCTCAGAGAAAAACTATATAATATTTTATTATATATATGTAAACATGAAAATGTGTCCCTCACACAGGAGAGTAGGAGGTGTTCATGCAACCTAATTGAAACCGAGTGACATCAGTCTTGAAGAGAGTACATCTAGATTAAATGTCTCAAGCCTTATCAAATTTGTGATAGTTATAGAAGATAATAGAATGATAAATTATATGAGCATGTATAGTCGTGGCTAAGTTTGATCTTTGATTATATAAGTTTCTTGTATATACCTAAGTTGTATATGAGGTTTGAATATGATTTTGAAAATATGAGTGAAGTTTTGATGATGGAAGTATTTAGGATTTACTTACATAAGCTAATCTAAGTTAAGACAAGTTTGAATATGCATGAGCATCAAGCTCTTTTATGAAGGAGGATCCCTAGTGTTAGGATGAGATATGTGGTGAACTCTAGAGAGAGTGAGACCCACATGTAGAAGGTTAGAGGACCTAGCCTCGAATATATGAGAAATAATAAATATGTATAAAATGATATATCCCACACTAGATTACTCTTGAGTAAATGAGTTGAGTCCTTATGCATGATTCATATCTTTGATTTAAATCCTACATGTGAGAGTTGGGTAAGATAAAAATGTTATGGGTAGAAAAACTCATGATGCAAAATTCAATCATTTGACTGAGTTAGGTCCTTGCTTGAGTGATTTATGTTAGTGATTGTCATCATTAGTTGCAAGTGAGGTGATACATGAAACTATAGTTTGGAGAGTAAAATTCCTTGTACATAAGATACTGATAAATTTTGTTTCCATCTCTTCTCTTTCTTAATATATATTACCAAAAACCTCACTTGAGCTATATGGATGATATATATATGAGGGGTCACACATATAAGCTTGACCTATTCTATATTCCCTTCCTATACCATATAGGTAATATCCAAGTCTACGTCATGATAAGATTGACTCAGCATATTCACTTTCCCTTCATATCATACATGAAATTTATATGTTGAAATCATGAGCTTAAAATAAAGATATCCTTGGATCATAGATTACGTGATCAAGAATATAGTTCTTAACCTCAATCTTTTTGAATCTAAGATTCTACTTTGAGGATAAGTCACACATTAGGGTGAAACCTTAATATTCAAGCATGTGAATCAACCCTTTCTCTAATAATAAAATCCTAGTATGATGTTGATCACAACCCACACTAATGATCCCAAGTGTGATAATTCTAGTAATTCGTGACCTAAAATATTCATATCACCTTGCATAGATAGTGAGATGAAATATGAAACCTTGAGTAAATTCCTTATGAACTTTAAAAGCATGAACAAACCCTTATCCTTAAGGGACTATGGTGATGTAAACCTAAAAAATGATAATGACTATGTCATGACTAAGCTATTAAATGATGCTTCAATTTCCTTCCAAAAAAAAATATGATGCTTCAATCTATATAAGGTGGGGTGGATACACCACAAATGCTAATATGACAACTTAGGGTATGTTCCAGACTATGATAGCACAAGAACTAGAAATGATGGCCTAGAGACAACAAAAACAATGAAAAAAACTCCTTGATTTATTTTAGTTGTATTTTGAGGGAAAATTTCCATATAAGTTGGAGTGAATGTGATGACCATGATTTTTGAGATTTAATACCCAATATAGTATTCAAGGGACACAAATGCTCCATAAATAGTTGATCCTAAATTTAGAAATTCTTTATTCAATTATGGACTATTTTCACCAAAAAAGGTGTAAGAAGAGATGTGATATGTTATCTGATACCTCATTAAGATTTATTATGATGAATAAATTTGTTATTGAATTGGAATATTTACAAGTCTAAACATTCATTTACTGATGCATATAAACTTGAATGGTTGTATAAAGATCCCTAGGATTTATCATGAACATTCTAAGTTGACCAAGGTCATTTGGTTTCAAGTGAATATCAAATGAAGATCATGTATGATCATATTATCCATGCATATGATGTTATTTGGAGAAATTATTTTTCAAGATAAACTTTGAATTTATGCCTCAAACTTGGGGAAAGCTTTATTAAGTCATAATGAATGTATATCTAAAACTTGGAATATAATTGAATTTCCACTAAAAGTTATTCATCTTTTAAGATGATGAAATATTTCATTAATTTAGATTGAGAACCATAGTCATAAATTTATATGTGTACGTCACACAAGACTTCTCCCCACCATCACCAAGCTCAGTAAAAGTGAGGAGAAGGTGGATTTTTATATGTATTATGTGGAAGGAGTCCTAGTGAGGATTATGGGGGTGTTGGCTGGATCAATTCAAAGCTCTGTGCTTCCATGATCAAATGGCCCCTCACGAGGAGTGTGTGACTGCCAAAGTAAAGAGATTAATATCCCTAATTTCTCCACCTCCCATAGAAAAACACAGGGTGTGAGAAGAAGGATTCGAGGGTGGATGGTTATTATAGCCATGGATTTATAGAAAACTTACCTGATACCTATCTGAATCAATGAAGCCACGTACAACCTAGAATCATGGCACTCCTCTTCCCTGATAATCCCAGTTCCAAGGAGGGATAAAAATGTAGGCTCAGGGAGAAGGCAATCTCCACACTCATTCATCTTGGAGTGCATCCTAAGGTTCAACACATTATTGTGATGCCTAGAGTCTATTTTGTGTGAGAAGAAGAGGCATCGAGCCCTCTCTCCCCTTTTCAATCCCACTATGGTGGTGCTAGGTCTCGATGATATCTAGACCCTCTTTGTCTAGAGGCTTGGCACAACCGGTGATTTGAGGGAACTTGGCAGGATTTGTAGAAGATTAAACCTTCCTCTCATTTGGTCTAGCTATTTTTTCCCTTTTTGCACTATCGACCTCCTCCAACATCCCACTGGCGATGCACTGTTGGGCTCCTCCACCATTGCACTAGTGATGACTAGTGCGGGAAACCAGGTCACAGAGGATGACCGCAACATCCCCAAAATGATAGTGAGTCAGATGGACCATGTGGTCATCCATGAGAAGATGCAACAGCTACTTGAATCCTCTCCGAAGAGTTCACTTGCAGTGGCGTCCAACTGTAGAGCGATAGACTCGAGCGAGAATATCACATGATTGATTCACGATGAAGATGAGTAGAGATTGGAATGGTCTAGGATCTAGTTAAGAAAACCAAACCGGCTGACCTGAATGTAGATCTTCTCATAGCATGATTAAAGGAGGTGGGACGACCGATGTGTTTTGATACAAGACTTCCACCTTAGGCAATGGGACCCGCTTCTCAAGGTAATTCCTTTTAAATTCTAAATAATATACCAAATTTTAGAAAAAGTACTAAAAATAGCTCCCTTGGCCTATAAATGCCCGAGAAATACCCCAAGACTCAAAAAAACATCACCTTTATTAATGGACCTCTAGATCAAACTTTTGCAACAAAACTAATGATTCTTTATAGTGTAGATGATAATGCTCCACTTTAGGGCTCACTTAAATGGTATAATTAGTATATGAAGGATATTAAATATGAGAAAAATTGTTTTGAACTCACGTGGCAATCAAGTATAAACTCAGATCGGATTATTATGCCAAATTATTAAGTCTTTCCTCATCAATGTCGAATCACATGCTGTTAGTCTTATATTAATTCTAGAAAATTGATAAAGCATTAAAAAATTCTAAAATTTGAATTAGAGCCTTATTATGATATATAGATCAATAGAAACATTTAGAGACTAGACCAATTCCATATGAAACCTAGATTTGTTAAACCCTAATATTGGACAAAAATAACCAATAATAATGTTTTACTTCTATTAATGATGGTCAACCATTATTAATCAAGTAATGACTAGAGATGTAAATGGTCCAGGATGTATTAGGCATCTCTAAACTCAGGTACATGGGATTTATTTAATTATATGACTCTATTTTTGTTGGTTGAATCATGATAGTTTTGTATGCTTTTTATTTACAAATATTGGATGTAGTACTACTATCAATACTTGGTGCTTGTTCACTTGAAAAAATAAATTATTAGTAGATGTTTTGTAGTTATTAAGGTTTTCATTACCCCCTTATGATGGAAAGGTTTAATGTTGACTACTACACATCCCTAGAGCACATGGTGTACATGGAGTTCCCTAGAGTACTTGGTATATGAGGTAGGGACCAACATATTTGTTTTGGTACTAGTCCACCTTGGTAATGCAACTCATCTAGAAAACGGATTAAAATCAACATTTTTGCTCTTTAAAGAACTATTTTATATGATCTTTCTTTCTTTTTGCAAATATTTTCAAAGTTATGAAAACCATAAATATGTGTATCTTTCTGCCCATGAACACAACACCTTGTGTGTTGCTTTGTTGTTTCACGTATGTTTTAGGTGCAAAGCTAGCATGCGACAAAAGATGGGATGTGAATAGTTATACAGGTTGAACCTATTTTATAAGATCCTAGCACACATGTTTAATATTATTTAAAATATTCTTTCAATAGATAATTGTAAATAATGTTGTAATAATTCATTTCATAATATATACATGTTAAATGTTGATATTGTTATGGTGTATGTTTATAGTTGAATGTTCATGTATGCACATATTGCTTCTTCAACACACTCTGATATGCGTCTAACATTTTTAGATTTTGTCTTCTCATCCCCATGGGGTTTTGTGAAGGAAGAATACAAGGACATTACAATTTACCAATCAAGTTTAATAATGGAGGTAACCTTAAATGTCAGCTAAAGTTTGAAGGATTAGGTATATGAAGCATGAAAGCACATGTATTGAATATAATTCTTTGATCCCAATTATGCCAATTCTGGGGGTTAGACGAAGGAGGTAATACTCCCAAAAACTTGAGGAAAAGTCATTGATAAGTGACTGACATCATGTGACCAAGCCCATGAAGGGAAGGTCACCATTAAGACAAGCCTAGGAGGGAAGGTCACTAGGAAGACCCAACCCATGAGGGAAGGTCACTAAGAAGAACCATCCCATGAGGGAGGTTCACCATGAAGACCAAGCTCAGGAGGGAAGGTCACCATGAGCCCAATATATTGACATAAGGATAATGTTGTGCACCCTACAAGATTGAGGAAAATCTGGGTCAAAGAATTATACAAAAAAAGTGCTTGAATATTGATAGAGAAACCTCAAGAAAAAGGGGTACCTGAAAGTTAACACATTGAAGGAAACTATATGGAAGATATATAAGTTATACACTCTCCTTAGATAGGATGAGTTGTGGCATATAATAGAGGCCCTTGTTTTAAAACAAGGTGTCAATCAGTAAGATGTATGTAATACAGTTATGACATCTCAGTAAAAACCTAGGTAGGGAAGATCCCTAAGTCAATCCAAGGGTCAGGTAGGGATGATTAAACATACACAAGACCCAATGGGTCTGGAGGTGATCACACCATAAGTTCATAAGGCCCCTAGGTCAGGAGATAGAAATCCATGTGTACCCAAGGCCCATGGGGTAGGAGATTGACCACCTGCATGAGTTCATGAGGCCCAAGGGGTAAATCTCAAAGGCAGCCCACGAGTACACAAGGCCCATTAGGTAAAAGAGGAGATCACTCCAAAGGTACCTATATCCCCAAAGACCTCAAGGGAATATCTAAGGCTAATGATATATGAGATTAAGACAGGAGGAATACAAAGACATACATAATAATGTCTGACATGGAATCTTAAAGGGAGTAGTGTATAAACTCAAGGGAAAAGCACTATCCCTCAAGTACATGAAATTTAAGGAAAATTCATGGAATAAAATGTATTCATGATTTGTAGTTACTGTTAAAATTGATTCAACCAAAATTTTGAATTATAATATTATGTATGGATACACCATATTTGCTCTTCAAATGAGATGAATTTTGTATTTGGACTGAATCCAAATGCTTATTTCATCTTATTATGGGTGTGGAGATAGGATAGCCACATATGATTCATGAAATTGACATGTGAAGATGAATACCCTAAGATGAACTCAATGGCATAATCTAGGATTTTGAGGTGTTACCTCACCCTTACACAAAAGTATAGTGAATAATTATTAGTAGGTTTGAAACCTAAGTGAAAATAAAATTTCAAAGTGGAAATGTAATCACCAAGTGAAACATGAAATTGCCAAGTGATAATGTAATGTGAAGAATGAGGATGTGGAAATACCCTTAGATTCAATTCAGTATCCAACCTTAGTAATATGAGAAATTTGGCATCACGAAAAGATATCATAGATAATCTAGCTAAAATCTATCCAAGAAAGTTTGCTAACCCTATGGTTTGAAAGTAATATGAGTTATCATTCACCTTAACCTAATTTGGTCCACATTTTGAGGAAAAAATCCTTTAAAGGTGGGGTCAATGTAACAACTACAAAATTATAGTTTGATATATTTCAAGAAAAATAATAAGAGAATAAAACTAAAGGAAATAACAAGATGGCAATTGATGAATTTGAGAATTTAATAAGGAGTCTTTGAGATATTCTAAGTTTTATGAAATTGTTTTGCCATGTGGTCTTCGTGTGCAAATACGTCAAATTCAAGAATCTCATGATTTTACCTAATACCAAAAAATACTCATTGTATAATGTGAAAAGAAATACCAAAGGTTCAAGAAGTTTCCAATATAATAAATTAACTAGATAATCTATTAATGTATACCTTGCACATAAAGTTTAGAGTAACCAACCATCCTTGTTGGACTCAATCTTCAAATCAACATGAGACCATTGTTAAGGAAAGATAAATACAAGATGTCAAAGAAAAATATGTTAATAATGGACGTAATAATTCCATTATGAATTTTCTTGAAATATAAGAAAAGGGCATTAAACATTTCCTTTTTATGTGGAACTTTTCCAAATCCAATTTTCACGGTAAGAAAGAATTTTTTAAATTTTGCAACTGATCAGAGTTGAGGAGTTATGAATTTTCTTAAGATCCATAAAAGTGAGGTATTAATATTTGAATAATATTGTTTGTTTACTTGTATGTCAAATAGAGGATATGTAACAACCTTGGTCCGACCCAACCTTTTATTCAATGTGGGATCTTAACTAAATAAAGAGAAATCCAAAATATGGAAGGATGCATAATTTCTTTTTGACTTCAAGAATTAACTTGAGAAAAATTCTTGAAGAATAAGTTTTATCTACATGTGTTTAAACAATTGGAAACATATTGCGTTTTTACATCAAATATTACCTAATCGGACAAGACTTAGAAAATACTATGATTGATTAGTAATGAAGTAATGTTTAGAAGTCTTGTTGGCTGTTAAGGTTGTGTCTTACAAAAAGGAAAGTCTTATAAAAATAAATGAAAAGCCGAATGATAATTTATTAATTGTCCATAAATATAATTTAAAAAGACTATTCTTGACATGGTCAAATGGATATAATCCCGAGATATTAATTTCATCTTTCCTATTATTTCAAACTTGTATTTTACAATATGGCATGATAGAACTAAAATGAGAAGATAATTATTTATTTCTTATAAGGAAGGAGGGAGGAATATATTTATTTCCTTGTCTTGCACATTCCTTGCCAATCATATACAAATATGTATGGAAACCAAGCCAACTGACCCACCTAGTGCTACATAATTAGTGGTCTATAGAAGAGATCGATCACCCCTGATCCCCTCCTTTCCTTTACACCCTATTGTATGAAACAAGATGCTTACTTAGGACCTTGTGTCAATATATAATAGGACACTTGGCCACAAATCACAACACCCAAAGCAGACACATAAAAATAGATAAAAGGCACCATGGAGGTAATATCCTAGTAAGTCGCACAAACACGAACATGTAAGAGAGAATTGTTGAGGCCAGACATTGATCTATGATTTTCCCTCTTACCTTGTGATCCTTCTTCCAACAAGTATTAAAACAGGATTTTGGGACTATGAAATCTGATCTAAGTGCTATAACATGGGAGCTAAGGGATTGAGCCCCTCCTTAGATGTCAAGAAGCACTAATGACCCTCTAGGATGCGGCAGTGGTGAGGGTGTTGGGGTCTGCACCACCCTTACTGAGGCTTTTGACCCCCTTCTATGCGGTGGCAAGCATCGATGGTCCACCAACAATAGAACTCTATTCTTTTATAAGAACAAAGTATTCAATGTGTTAGTTATTTCACACATGGGCAGCGATTGGAGCTGCATGGGTGGTGACTCAGAAAATTAGGTGGGCCAGCCCCCTTTAGCGGGCCTGGGAGCATGATAAAGCCTGACAGTGGAGCTATTGGGCTGAGGCTTGGCTTAGCCAAGTCAGAAACCAAGGGGACAAGAAGTTAACCTACATGCTTTGATGAACATCCAACAATCCAGATAATTTGAATCAAGGTAAATCTTGTTTAATGCATTAAAATTTCTAGGAACATCCAATTCATGCAAAATTACATATCAAATAGATTAGGATAAAAAGAAGAATCTAATAGTTATAGTTTTAACGACTAACTCTGATCCTAGTCCAAAAGTAGGTTAACTCATGAGTATAATGAGATGGATACAAGTGAACAATGGATTTTATAAAATAATATGTTGAACATGTTAATCATGTTTAACTTGTGATATAATCAGATACTAGGGAATAATAATGGAATCTTGAAATATTAAGACAAATATTATAGAAATATACTTTTTAGGTTTTATGAAGTCATTAAATCATAATGATGATAATTATAGTGTTGAGAGAGAATCATTGATTCAACCCTATTTGTATCGCCAAAATGTATAGTGACACTATAGGGTTGTACATGCATGCAGACTGAATGATTGATTGATTGTTTAGATCTACCTTGCTTGTTTGGATTTACATATACTTGAAGTGGTCTGCATGATTGTACAATGAGTACATGGTTATCTTATAAATGCTCACATATCAACTACTATGTTTGCTGATGATTTCTTGATGTTTGCTGAAATAAAGTGTTGGATGTTTATTTACTTCCCGTTCAACTATGATTCCACTATAAGTATCACATAATTAAATTAGAATATTCTAAACCCCAAGTTACACCGATTAAAGGGAAATGCACACGAGTCTAGTGATGGACAATGATTAAACCCAAGATGGTAGACCAAGCATAGGTTAGAATATGTAATGAAAATGGAAACTCTTATTTGCAAGTATTTTATTGATGCATTTTATGTTATTACCTTACTTGCACAAATTTTGGTTGCACCATGTACATAGTATAGAAATATATTGATCCACATATTTGATTTCTAACAATTTAGGTAAGTGCCACATACAAAGTTATGCAGACATGGTGAATAAGAAGAAATCAATTGAAGACATTAAATCTAAGTCAAGGAGGATTACTTAAATACCTCTTCTCATATGTAATAGTTTCACATGTATAAGTTGTTTTTTCTTTTGAGAAATCCATGTAACTCGTTAGAGGAGTCTCATTATATATCTTGTAAGCAATATTGAAAATTATTGATAATTATTTATTATTTGCTAGGCAACAACTCTTGACTTTACGGTCCTTTCTTAAATGGGGGACACTCAAAAGTGTGGGTCATTACATTGTGCAACACTAGCTCATTTCCAATAAGAAGGTTGATCCTTCCCCACCGACCATTAGAGAAAGACATGGAGTTCCCTTCATCTACAAAGATGATATAGAGAAGTAGACACGTTGATGGCTAAGGTAAGAGAACATGAAAGACATCCTCCTTCATCCATATTCTTGTGAGCACCATTGTTAGATATACCTTATGGAAAAGGTATATCTCACAATCTTTATATTCAATATATCGTTATTGATGATGTTTGCTCATGGGAACATAGATATTATAACTTTTTACCGCTTCCACTGCTCCTGTCACATCTACATAACTCTAAATTGGTATCAAAGTCATGTTAATATACTAGATACTGAGATTTATAATCAATACGATCAGATTTATTTTATACCTTTTGCACCGTATATGTGATGTAGATGATAAAGTCAACATGCATTCCTATTTAGTTTCACATACATCTACATCTAGAATTTTCATATGGTAGATGGGCCGAGTATGGATGAATGTGACTTTTCCTTGATGAATGCTATTTTATCTATTGCACGAAAGTAAAATTTCATAGACCTATTTTGGGGAACTGTCCCTGAGACCTTGCAAGGCGCAACATCACCGTGAATGCTGCTCGTTGACTAGGCCTCCAGATCCCGACATTGAGGCACTACCCTGCATATCCCACCTTGTTTTCTTAGTGTCAAAAATGTTTCATTGTGATTGTTCTGTATGAAAAAGATGCAATCTTTAATATATATGTATAAGATATGATATATCTATAAAAATCATACACGTCAATGTCAAATTTTATTTTATTTTTTCGATGTGTGCATGGTTATGGCCAAAGAACTTTTTTGTGTGTGTATGATATGTATGTGGAAGGATCCCTTTTTGGTTGAAAAGTATTCAACTTACATGTCGAGCCTCATATTTATTCCACATGTAATGGTTTCTATTCCTTATTACCCCCTTCAATATATCTAGAGATTTCTACATATCATGTAATATAAATATGAATACAATTAGTCTTAAAGAACTTAGTGTGATGAGGCAATCATGAAGATTCAAAGACCGTCTGTGAAGCCATTGATGCGATCCAACACAAATATAGCTTCAGAAGTTGATGATGAATATGATGGAATAGACATTAGGTGAATAGTAATTCCTTGTGGCTCCAGAATACCACATTTTTTGGCCATAATTAATGTTGTATGATTGTAAGTTATGGATATAATGTGTATATAATACATATTATATGCATGTGGTGTTTAAATATGTATATTTATATAAACAAAGGCCTTGAAATAAAATATATAGTCTAAGATGCTTTCTAAAGTACAACACACATGAAGAACTTGATCAACAAAGTATGGGTACATCACAACATGTTGTAATATATATCTCATGGACGTTTGAGAATAGATATGCTAGTTTGCCAAAGTAGGGTGCATATTTTTTGTGTTAGCCTTTTGGTCAGACTTAACTAGGTGAACTTAAAAGGATTAAGCACATAGAGGCATTAAATTTATTATGACAAAGGATTGTGCATCCATCTATCAAGATTTTTATTATATATGATTGACAAATGTGTCCTACCTAGAAGTCAAGTTGTGGGTGATTAACCAAAGCTAACTCATGATATAAATAAATAAGGATCTTATCTCACTAGAAGATTGTACAATGCATTTCTTTCAAATTAAAGTGAGGGCTCTTAATTTTAAATAAAATAGTGGTAGTCGTATTTAATAAATAATAAACTAATATTGACAAAACTTCTTCAACTAAGATATTAGTTCTTGCAAATACTTCTTGAAGATCAAAATGGCACCCAACACAAGATTTTTTTATAATGTGATTGGTCCTTGAGAAGAAAAAATAAATGGAAATAACTTCAACAATTGGTTCATGACACTAAGAATTGTTCTCACACATGAGCGTAAGCTCTATGTCCTACATACACAAATACCAAATGAAGCATCTCCAAATGCACCTATGGAGGAATGTGAAAGTTATAAGAAACATTCTAATAAAACTGTGAACATCAAGTGACTTATTCTATGCTTTATGAATGATGCAAAAGCAACATGAGACTATGGATCTTATTGATATGATAGCACACCTCAGGAACATGTACCAAGAACAATCAAGGAAAGAGAAGTGTGATGTCTCCATGGTATTATTCAAGCATAATATGGAATAAGGTGATCCAATTGGACTCCATGTATCCAAGTTAATTAGATATGTGGAAAGTCAAACTGGACTGGGATTGGACATGTGTGTGATCTTGGAATCATTTCTTGATTCTTATAAACATTTTTTCATGAACTAAAAGATGACAAATTTAAAAAACATTGACAAAGATACTTGGTATGTTGAGAATAACTATGGGGTAAATTTTAAGGAGTGGGAACTGAGAGGGGATCCATTCCCTACTAAAATTTGAGGAAATAAACCATATATTCCTAACACACTCAAAACATATGATGGAATAGGTGAACAATATTTTTTCTCAAATGATGGTATACAAGAATAACCAGAGTGGCAGTCATAATATATTTCATGACTATATTCAATTTAAACATTATTACAAAATATTCTCCCATTTAGGATTTACATAAAAATTACAACATAAGGATCTCGTAGAGGGATCTCCAAATATCTTAAGTCTATCTCCCAAAGATTCACCTACATCCATGTCACCAAGTCCAGTCTCCCAAGTCCTACACCAACGATTGGAAACATACCCCATCAAAAGAAGAAAAAGTCAAAGATATCAACATAAGGCTGGTATGTGCATATTAAATATGGATTGAGAAATTCATGGAATAAAGGACGTCAATAAACAAGTTTTCCCATAGAAGAAGAAAGTATCACCCAAGTGGGTATCAAAAGAAAGACATTTAAAGAAGATAAAAATAAGAGATTTCTTTCCTTCAAACAATGTTACAATAACACTAAACATAAAAAGTTTCATGGTGAATAATAAATAGACTAGCATATACTAAAAAGTAGGCCAAGAACCCATATGTATTCCATACCAAATGGCAGGATGACTAAACCTCAGTGCCAAATAAATATAGTACTTTGCAAGGAAATAAAACCCAATGCATGGCAGGGGAATAAAACCTAGTGCTTAATATCATATGTGGTAGGGGAATAAAACCCAGTGCCTGATAGGGGAATAAAACCCAATGCCTAAATATCAAACATGGTAGGGGTATAAAACCCAATGCCTAAGGTGTCACTACTTATATAGTTATGACTAGTTAATCATCCATGAATAGGACATGCAATATGAAATATAGTGAAGCACAAAAAGGGATCAGATCATCCATTTGATGTCAATGGGGTCAGAGGACCCATAAATAAATTTTCAAACATTTTCACAATTAAGATACTTCTCAGGATCAACAAAGTCTACAACTTTAAAATTAACATTTCATAAAGGAAAAGATGAACAAGATATAAATAAGGCTCCAAAAGAATATTCAATAGAGTAGGATGATCACAAGATCAGAATCAAAATAGATCATTCACATGAAATAAATTCTCAAAAGAGAGAGAAATGGAGTAAGAAAATTTGTTCAAGAGAGAGGGGAAGATATGTTTATTGCTCAGTAGGGATAATATGGATTCAAACATACCTCACATGAAGTCTAAATGTTCAAAGTCAAAACCCTAATTTCATCTCAGTCCACAAGCAACCTATTAAAGACATATATGAGATTAGGGTTAGGTCAACAATTGTTATATAAACCCTAAAAATCACCTTTTTATTATTAATGAAATAGATTATCGAAGCCATACCATTTTGTATATTTTATTTTTATGAGTTCATAGTATATTTTTCTTTATTTTTTGACTTACCAATTATTAGTTACAAATTTTTCCAATTATTGATTAGTAGGAAAAGCCTTGGAAAAAGCACATATTTGATATATTTGATTTAGATGTTAAAAATGATATCATTAGATAAATTATAATTTTTTGATTCTAGAACATATTTTATTTCATTTTTTGGTCCTATAAATGATTTACTACAAATTTTATATCTCTCGACCAATCATAAAATCCAAATAAACCACATGGACTGCATTTTCCAATCTTTTAATAAATTCTACTGATAATGCCCTATTAGGGCTAGCTGTTTGTTTTGGGACGACATCAATCATATAGGTGTACAGTTCAGCGAGGAAAGGTCAAACAACTAGCAAATAGTCAATTTTGCCCCTCACCGCGAAAAAAAAAGATAAAAACAAGGGTATTTACGAAAAACTCTTAGCGATCATCTCAACCTTCACAATCAACTTTGCAAAGAAGGTACATAATGCTAGTCTGGGACCTAAGGATCAAGCTTGAAGTCGCATGAGCCAAGGCTATGGAGATAATGACTATCTTGATCATGCGTCTTTGGTGGAACCAGAATAGAGATGCAAAGGACCAAGAAACTGAAGGATGGTTGTCTGTCATGGTTGGAGTTGTCTGCAAAATAAGGGATCTGGACCATAGATAATCATAGTTGATGAAAACCAAAAACCCATTCGAGAAGAGCATGTGAAGTTGAAGAAACCAACACAAAGAGGAAGGGATGAGTGAATCCAACAAACATGGTTTTGGTTAGTGCAAATAGGGAAAGTGAGCTATGATTTAAATACTAAAATAATGAGGAAGGAAACCATATTAAATTGTTAGGTGAACCTTCGATGAGTTCAATCAGATCCATAGGTGTAGAAACTAAATTTTAGGACATATTATTCCCATCTATTTAGCCCCATCATAGACAACAAGGAACATCGAGTTTGGAACTCAACTAGTGAAAGAAAGCATGGCATTTAGCAATGTGGAGAACAAAGAGTAGATGATGAGGATGCTTACCATGTATTGAATTCGACCATGGTGATCGGAACAACACCAATAAGGAGAAGATGATTGGAGATTCACCTTGGATTTGTGACAATGACAAAGAGGATATTGGAAGCAATTGAGGTTCAATATTGTTCTTCTTGACCTAGAGAGGGTTTTTGGGTGGTTTCATAGGGGTGCAGTCCATAGAATAAGGATATATGGGTGCATGATTACGATGGAGTTAGGCGGAGAATTGGGCATTTCCTATATAGGGTGACTTAGGGTTCAAGTCTAGGGTTGTTGGGTGCGGAATCCAACAGGGAAGGCATCAACAAATAAAACACATGGTTTTGTGGACCAGAGAGGGAGAATTCCTCCATGGAAGATTCTCACTATGGAGTGCTTTCACATGTAGAAAAACTTGAGAAGGTGATGATCCTCAAATCATTGATGATGTGGACCTGCTCATAGGTCCAATCCGAACTGTCTAGAGGCTGGTCCCATGCATGAGAGAAGAAAACAAATAAAAAATGAACTACATAACATATATGTAACGACCCCACCTTCCGGTAACCCCCAATTAAACGAGACCGATAGGTTGGTGCTGTTATCAATTTCCGGATCAAGGTTCAGTAATTAATTGATAACAATTATTAAATTCTACTAGACTAAACTGAAAAGCTGTAATAAATAATTTTTTTTTTTGAAAATTTTGGATTTCTAAATCTCTATCCAGAACTGGGACTAGCTAACTAATCCTCCTTTGGATTTTAATTTGTGTATTTCACAAATGATAGTTTACTGTTTGTCCTTTTTGGTTGTACCTAAAATGCCGACAAACAAAACGTCGGTCAGCCAAAGCTGGTATGTGGGGGATTCACTAATCATGCAATTATCTATAACAATGTATTGCATTCAATTATCATTTAACAAACAATTTTACGCTTTAAGTATAACTACGCGATCCATGTGTCCCATATTCCCTTTATACCCCTCCTGACTTCACCTATCAAGTGAACCAATTTCTAGGGTGGAGTCACATGGAACTACCCGTAGGTAGCCCACTCCTTAACTCATGGTATGCTAAGAGTCTCATGGCACTACACGTGGGTAGCCCAGTTTCTAACTCATGATACCCTAGACCTTGCTCTAGGTTATCCTTAGCCTTTGCATAGACACAGGGGTGGACTCAGATCTATCTAGTTATACATGTATACTCATAGTGATAGTAATAATCACTTTATAGTTGCATGAATTGAAACATCCAACAGTAATTTCAAGCATCGAGGGAAACGTCGATAAAAACCTCAGAAAACTAATCGATATAGTCATAAGAGTAACCACATACCTCTTATTGCAGTTTCAGATACAAAATCAAATATGAGGAGAGAGAATATCCAAGCAATCAAACAATGTGCACAGAAAACCCTGAAATAAGAGTACAAGTTTACCTTTATTAATATTTATCCAATTTCATCATGTCCCTTAGGGTTTCTATCCAATTTTTAGGGTTTTCTTGAAAATTAGGGTTTTACCTCCATTTTTAATTATTATGAACCCTAATTCATCAAATCCACTTAAAACCTTTAAATCGTCTCCTTTTAAAATTCCTAACAGTTTTAGGGTCATTATTTAGCAATTTATTAAAATAACAAGGTTTCCTTCTTCTTTTACCCTAAATTAGGGTTTCCATACACATCACTCTCCATTCATAAACATAAACCCTAATTTAGCCACCTTTATAATTAAAATGAATGAAAACTTCATATTATTAACTAACAGGTTAATAATCCTCATTTTAACCCATTAAGTTACAAAGAATCACCCTTTATATGCAATTAGGGTTTCCAATTACTTTTCAACACATTTTTATAACAAAATAGGGCACTTTTGCAAAACGAAATAGCTCTAGGTTCTTAAAGCATTTTTATCAGATTCCTTGCATTTTTCTACCCAAATTTCATATATAAAGTTTCTTTATTCGAGATTCCTAGCTATTACTATGATTTTAGCAAGGAAAATCTATTATTTGCAATTTCGATTCAGAGCAAGGTAATTTACTGAATTTTTGTAGCCGCTTGATCTGTGGATCGGTGGTCCACTACTCAGATCTGATGGTTCTGCTTAGCGCGCACCTAGCTAATGCCTCCCTTGCGTGGGAGCGTTGGATTAGCCTTGAGTCCACAGTGGACCGTGATCGGAGCGTGGGCGCCTCGTCTTCTACCTCCGCTCTGAGCAAACTCCCGCGGTCAACCCGGTAGTTGACCCAGAGCTCTGAGCCACTTACAGAACCACCGAGGAGCTTCTAAGCTTCTCCGTCAAGGCCCGAACTCAATGCGCTGGTCAATTGCACGATCCCGCCTAACCCTCACCACCAACGCGGCGCCGGAAAGTCACCGCTGACTTGCAGGTCGTGGAGGGGGTAGATTAGACTAGAGCTAGCAATTGGAGGCACCGTTCCACTTGACTTCGCACTCCGCAGCAAAGGGGGAAGATTATAGGGACGCTGGTTCCCTCGTGATGCTCCCACTTATATAGGGCTAGGACCTAGGAGTCCAGAGTTTGGGGGTTCCTCTCCCCGATGAGGATTGCCCATAAAACTTGGGTCTGAAGTAATCGCAGAGATCCCCCGGACCCAATGGGACTATCAACTCATTAATTTGTTGCCACCAATTCGAGAAAAAGGAAGAGGAAAGTTCCTCCTAAACCAGCGAGAGTTCCTATTCTACTGGGATCTAGACGATGAGCAGGGTCAGTTGGATTAAGATCCAACAGCCCCAATCATCCGCATTCAAACAGAGAAGGAAAGATTTCCCAATTATTTGAATTATCTTCCAATATAATGACAATCTTGGAAAAATTATAACTCCCAATTCTTAACTCCGTTTTTATTCAAATTTTGAGGAAAGCTCGCTCATGCCTTTATATTTCATTGTGCAAAAATTGGAGTCATTATCCAAAGGAGACGAGCCCTTTTATTCAGTTCCAAGTTATCCCTTATTTAATTGTATTTTCCACATATTCTTTATTTTCTTTGCCATTATCTAATTATCCTGAGTTCCTTGAATCCCAAGGAACCTTTATAATTCGAAAAATTATTTTAGGAGAATATCTTTTAGCCCTTTTTAATCATCCTTTAACCCTTTTCTTATATATTCCATTTTCCCATTGTAATTCTTTATTAAATGGAATTCTTTTTTTTTTCATTTCTTTTTATTTTTATTTCAATTGGGCTTAATGATCAATAAGGCCCATCAAGCAAGCATGCAAGGATACTATTCACGAAATTCATTCAAATCAAACCATGAAATCAAACATTGATCTTATTTATTATTTAGAAGAGATTTACCAATCTCATTACATGTTTTGGAAAAAATGAGGTTATAACATCCTCCCCTCCTTAGAGGAATTTTGCCCTCAAAATTCAACAATCAAGAAAACAAATCAGGATATTCTTTTTCCATGTCCGTCTTCAGCTCCCATGTGGCCTCATCCTCTCCATGGTGCTTCCAAAGAACCTTTACCATATCTATATTCTTATTTCTAAGCTCTTTTACCTTGGTATCTAGAATCCACAAAGGCAACTCAGGATAAGACAACTTATCTTGAAACTCAATAGGTTCAATGCTCAGCACATGGCTTGGATCTTGCACATATCGCTTTAGATTGGACACGTGAAACACATCATGCATCATACTGTATTGAGGGGGTAACGCCAAATGATAGGCAGCCTCACCAATCTGTTCTAACACTTCAAACAGACCCATGTATCGAGGACTCAACTTTCCTCTATTCTTAGCTATAGCTCGGAGCGGTCGGATTTTCAGAAAAACATGTTCGCCCACAGTGAAATGCATATCAATCCGCTTCGCATCAGCATATGAATTTTTTCGGTCCTGGGCTCTCTTTAGCCTTTTCCTGATCAAAGTGACTTTATCAGCATACACTTGGAGTTCATCTGACCTCAATAAGGTCCTTTCACCAACATCATCCCAGTGAAGTGGTGACCGACACGGTCTCCCATATAGAGCTTCATATGGAGGCATCCCGATACTGGCTTGGTAACTGTTATTGTAAGCAAACTTGGCTAAAGGTAGGTACTGCTCCCATGATCCACCCCAATCGAGTACAAAATCTCGCAGCAGATCCTCTAAGGTCTGAATCATCCTTTCTGACTGACCATCTGTCTGGGGGTGATAAGCAGTACTAAACCTCAACCTTATACCTAGTTCCTCTTGAACATGCTTCCACAACTTGGAAGTAAACTTTGGGTCTCTGTCCGAGATGATGGAACCAGGTACACCATGCAAACGCACTATCTCTCTGATATATAGCTCAGCTAAGTCTGACACTTTGGCAGTGTTTTTAGGGCAAGGAAGTGTGCTGACATGGTAAGGTGATCTACCACAACCCATATCGCATCATGACCTCTCTTGGTCCGGGGTAGACCCACCACGAAATCCATGGTGATCTGCTCCCATTTCCATTCCGAAATCTCTATAGACTATAAAAGTCCGCCGGGTCGTTGGTGTTCAGCCTTCACCATTTGACACGTAAGACAACTGGCTACATAAGCTGCAATGTCTCTCTTCATTCCTGGCCACCAGAAAAACCTCTGCATGTCCTTAAACATCTTAGTATTTCCTGGGTGTACCGTGTACTTAGAACCATGAGCCTCTTGTAGGATACGTTCCTTCAACAGTGAATCTTCTGGAACCCATATGCGATTCTCAAATCGGATTCCTCCGTCTATTCCCAAAGAAAGACGGGTCTGAGGCTTCTGCATCAAGCCTTTCATCTTGTCAAGTTCTCACTGGCCAACTGTGCTGCGACAATCTCACTCAACAATTCAGATTGTATCTGGATGTTGGCCAATCAAACTCGATCATCTAACGGTTGAGGTGACCATTCCACTAGATCTTCTAAGCTCTTCCACTGACTGGACAACACAGCTGCACACCTCAGCTATTTCTGACTCAAAGCATCGGCTACGACATTCGCCTTCCTTGGATGATAGGCAATGGTGAAGTCGTAATCCTTCATGTACTCCATCCATCGTCGTTGTCGTAGGTTCAAGTCTTTCTACGTCAGAAGATACTTCAGGATCTTATGGTCGGTGAAGATTTCAAAAGTGGCACCATACAAGTAATGCTGCCAAATCTTTAAGGCATGGATGATAGCGGCTAACTCCAGGTCGTGGGTTGGGTAATTCACCTCATTGGGCTTGAGTTGTCGGGAGGCATATGCAACCACGTGCCAATTCTGTTCCAACACATAGCCAAGTCCCATCTTTGATGCATCAGTGAAAATCATGAAACCCTCATTGCCTGATGGTAGAGTCAAAATTGGTGCAGTGGTCAACTTCTCCTTCAGCTCTTGGAAACGAGCTTCACAAACATCGGACCATACGAACTTCACATCTTTCCGAGTCAACATGGTTAGAGGCAAGGCGGTCTTTGAAAAATCTGCGATGAAGCGCCGATAATATCCTACTAACCCCAAGAAGCTTCGTATCTCGGAGGGGTTCTTCGGTGCTGGCCAATCTTGAACCGCCGACACTTTAGCTGGATCTACGGAGATCGTTCCTCCTGAGATGATGTGTCCAAGGAACATGACTCGGTCTATCCAAAACTCACATTTAGAGAATTTTCCATAGAACTTCTTCTTTCTCAAGATATCAAGGACTTTACTTAGGTGGTCTCAGTGTTGTTCTAAGTCATCTGAATAAACTAGTATGTCATCTATGAACACTATGACAAATGAGTCAAGGAAGGGTTGGAACACACTATTCATAAGGTTCATGAACACACTGGGTGCATTGGACAACCCAAAAGGCATAACCACAAACTCATGGTGGCCATACCGGGTTCTAAAAGCAGTTTTTGGGATGTCCTCACTCTTAAACCTCAACTGGTGGTAACCTGACCTTAAGTCGATCTTTGAAAAGACTCGAGCTGACTTTAACTGGTCAAACAAGTCATCTATCCGGGGTAAAGGGTATTTGTTCTTAATGGTATCCTGGTTGATCATTCGGTAGTCAATGCACATTCAGAGCGAACCATCCTTTTTCTTTACAAAAAGAACCGGCGCTCCCCATGGTGACGTGCTAGGATGGATAAAACCCTTGTCTAGCAATCCCTACAATTGCTTCTTTAACTCAAGCAATTTAGCAGGGGCCATTCTATAAGGTGCCCGGGAGATAGGGTTTGTGCCAGGGGCTAGCTCTATAGAGAAATCTACCTCTCTTTCGGGAGGAATCCCAGGTAGATCATCCGAGAAAACATCAACATAGCTCCTAACGACCTCTATTTCTTCTAAGGGTTGCACCTTGGGTTTCGACTCGGTGACTACTGCTAAGAAAGCTTGACATCCTTTACTCATCATTTGTTCTGCCTTCAAGGCCGACACATACAGGCTGGTGGTGGCATCCTTCCTACCTCTAATGACAAAAGGTGGGTGACCTAGTATCTTAATGATCACTTTCTTCTCCCTATAGTCAAGGTTGGCCCTATAGGTATAAAGCCAATCCATGCCAATGATTACATCAAAATCATTCATGTCAAGAAGGATAAAGTCTGTAGGAAAATCATGATCTCGATGTTTCACAGATACCACCGGGGTTTTTAAAAGGGACGTAAAGATTCGACCACTTGGGGTTGTAACATCTAAGACATACCCTAAATCCTTGATATCCAAACATAGCACAGTTGCAAGATTTCTCGAAATGAAAGTATTAGTAGATCCAGAGTCAAACAAAACTTTCACATTATGTCCCATAACTTCAAGCATGCCTACATTATTGTTCATCATGCATTAGACTATTACATGCTTAAATTTAAAACATAAAAGAAAACTCTAAGGGTTATTACCCTCGATCAACCGATTAGCATTAACTTGAGCCTCCTCATTGTCAATGGAAAACACCCGAGCTTGTCTTCTTTCTCCAGCAGGTGGGGCTACAGCTATAGGTAGAGCTGCCACAGGTGGAGTTGCTGCTGGTGGGGCTGCCACTAGTCCTTGTCCTCTGGGCTCTGGCATAGGACATACAGACTGCATATGTCCTTCTTGGTGGTAGTGAAAGCAAGTCTTCTTCTTGTAACGACATTCGCCGGCACGACCCTTTCTGCAGGTGCAGCAAGGAGGTCGGTTGTTCCCTTGACGGGGTTTCCCTCTTCCTCCATGTTTTCCTTTAGCTTGATGACGTCCCGGGCCCTTCTTGTGGTTGTTTCTCGGGCCTTGGGCTCCTTCAGTGAAACCCAAGTACCCCTTGGATGGAAATGGGGACAGGCATCACCGTCCTTTCCATGTCTAAAGCGGTGTTGTAGGCTTCGACAAAAGTTTTGGGTTTACTTGCCATCACATGGGGTTTGATGGTAGGGTGAAGACATTCCACAAAGTGGTCCACCCTTCTCTTTTCATCCATCATATGTCCAAAACGTTCCAGGAGGCGGAACCTACGACCAAAGTCCGCAACTGAAGAGCTTCCTTGAGTCATGCTAGTGAACTCTCTTTCTTTCTCTTTCTTTGCTACGACGGGAAGGAATCTAGCGGTGAAGATCGCCTTGAAGTCATCCCAGGCCATGGGTTCCTCTGTCAAATCCCGACCAGTGATGTGGGTCTCCCACCATATCTTGGCTGCTCCTTCCAGGAGATGAGCAACAAAGAGGACCTTCTTGCTCGGCTAAACTTCTAGCATGCAAAAACCATTCTCAACTGCAAGCACTGTTTAGAAAATCGGCCGCTTAGGACGAATAATCGGCCGAATATTCCTTTTTGGGGGTCTACCGCTCTGATTATGAATAATCGGCCTATAATCGGTCCATGACTGATTAATCGGCCGATCGGGGGAATAATCAGCCGATTAATCGGCGATTTTCAAAATCAAATGCTAGTAATAAATTTTTTTACGTTAATTTTTCTAATACTACTATTGGTCATTACAATTACATTCTCTTCTTCCAATTTACATATTTGATCTCTCCTCATGTTTTCTCTATAAGTTTATAGTTAGTGTTTATTGAACTGATCCTTACTATTGATGTTTTCTTCTTTAATTTCATCAATGTTTCTAATTACTTCTTAATGCAATATTAGTCTATGACTTATCAATGTTTCTAATTACTTATCAATGTTTTTTTCCCTAATTTCATCAATGTTTCAAGTTACTTATTAATGCAATATTCGTCTTATCACTTATCAATGTTTCTAATTACTTATTAATGCAATATTAGTCTATGACTTATCAATGTTTCTAATTACTTATTAATGCAATATTAGTCTATTACTTATCAACATTTCTAATTACTTATTAATGTGATATTAGTCTATGACTTATCAAAGTTTGTAATTACTTATCAAAGTTTTCTTCTCTAATTTCATCAATGTTTCTAACTACTTATGAATGCAATATTAGTCTATTACTTATAAATGTTTCTAATTACTTATCATTGTCATTATTATATGGTCAATATATACTTTACATATCTTTATGGTTAATATTAAATAAAAAATCAAAACCGATTAAAATCGAATATTCTCCCGCTTATACTCCCGCATACCGTATATACTATATTCAGTACCCTCTCCGCCCATACACCGATTACCGCTTTTCAGAACAATGACTGCAAGTAGCCAAGCTTCCGCTTTGTCGACTACCTCTGTCTTGTCTTCTCCTCAGAAATTCTCGATATACAACTTGATGAAGTCCAGGATGGTGGCTCCTAGTCGAGGATGAACTGAAAGTGGCTCACCATTCTCAGCTCTGGCTAGGTCTCGAAGGGCCAAGGCATTAATAGCCTCTGTCAGCTTCTTCTACTGCTCTATCCACAAGGCCTCAGAGGTGTGGATCATCATAGTTGACTCTGTGCCTCCAGCTTGGTCCTCATCCATCTGGTCTATTTCCTCATACACATGTTGCTCTTAATACTCTTGGTTTTGCTCTTGATCAAGGTTTTTGAAAGGTATTGGATCAGGGTTAGGGACCTCATGAGTGGTCTCTTCAGGCCTCTTTCTCTTCTTAGAGGATTCACCATCCTGGTTCTTCTTCCTTTTCTCTGAAGACTCCTTTCCTTTGCGGGGAGGCCAGGCACTCCTAGTTGGGTTCCCAGTACCCTCAGGGATAGCAACTGTCTTTGTATGAGCCATCTACATAAGCATAGCAAACAAACCTTGAGTTAATCATTAAACTAATTATACTTATGTCAGTGATATCTCATTACGTATCTTTTATTAATTTGATGGAGGATTCCTTAATCCTTAACTTATTTACCCATACCACATGAGGGTGGGGAAGAGAGAGAGATCCCTAACTCTTAAGGTCCTTAATAGAATTTATGATGAGAAGGGATGAAAAATATGAGAAAATCCTAAAGGTATCTTATTTCGATTCAAATCCTAGGACATCGGCCAGGCAGTCACACATTCTGGGAGTTCTCATATTCTGACTAGCGATGCAGAGGAAAATTTTGCCAGCCCCCGGAAGTGATCCTTTTCTAGACACCTCAGTCTTTCGAAAAATCCTCTAATAACTCCCTTGTGTTCTACAGAGTTTGTAAAATTTAATAATTATTAACAATTAAGTGGAGAACCTTGTCTCTGATACCAAATGTAATGACCCCAGCTTCCGGTAACCCCCAATTAAAGGAGACCGATAGGTTGGTGCCGTTATCAATTTCCGGATCAAGGTTCAACAATTAATTGATAACAATTATTAAATTCTACTAGACTAAACTAAAAAGCTGTAATAAATAAAATTTTGCATACCTTTGAAAATTTTGGATTTCTAAATCTCTATCCAGAATTGGGACTAGTTAACTAATCCTCCTTTGAATTTTAATTCGTGTATTTCACAAATGACAGTTTACTGTTTGTCCTTTTTGATTGTACCTAAAACGTCGGTCATCCAAAGCTGGTATGTGAGGGATTCACTAATCATGCAATTATCTATAATAATGTATTGCATTCAATTATCATTTAACAAACAATTTTACGCTTTAAGTATAACTACGCGATCCATGTGTCCCATATTCCCTTTATACCCCTCCTAACTTCACCTATCAAGTGAATCAATTTCTAGGGCGGAGTCACATGGCACTACCCGTAGGTAGCCCACTCCTTAACTCATGGTATGCTAAGAGACTCATGGCACTACATGTGGGTAGCCCAGTTTCTAACTCATGATACCCTAGACCTTGCTCTAGGTTATCCTTATCCTTTGCATAGCCACAGGGGTGGACTCGGATCTAGCTAGTTATACATGTATACTCATAGTGATAGTCATAATCACTTTATAGTTGCATGAATTGAAACATCCAACAATTATTTCAAGCATTGAAGGAAACGTCGATAAAAACCTCGGAAAACTAATCGATATAGTCATAAGCGTAACCACATACCTCTTATTGCAGTTTTAGATACATAATCAAATATGAGGAGAGAGAATATCCAAGCAATCAAACAATGTGCACAGAAAACCCTAAAATAAGAGTACAAGTTTACCTTTATTAATATTTATCCAAATTCATCATGTCCCTTAGGGTTTCTATCCAATTTTTAGGGTTTTATTGAAAATTAGGGTTTTACCTCCATTTTTAATTATTATGAACCCTAATTCATCAAATCCACTTAAAACCTTTAAATCCTCTCCTTTTAAAATTCCTAACAGTTTTAGGGTCATTATTTAGCATTTATTAAAATAACAAGGTTTCCTTCTTCTTTTACCCTAAATTAGGGTTTCCATACACATCACTCTCCATTCATAAACAAAAACCCTAATTTAGCCACCTTTATAATTAAAACAAATGAAAACTTCATATTATTAACTAACATGTTAATAATCCTCATTTTAACCCATTAAGTTACAAAGAATCACCCTTTATATGCAATTAGGGTTTCCAATTACTTTTCAACACATTTTTATAACAAAACAGGGCACTTTTGCAAAACGAAATAGATCTAGGTTCTTAAAGCATTTTTATCAGATTCCTTGCATTTTTCTACCCAACTTTCATATATAAAGTTTCTTTATTCAAGATTCCTAGCTATTACTATGATTTTAGCAAGGAAAATCTATTATTTGCAATTTCGATTCAGAGCAAGGTAATTTATCGAATTTTTGTAGCCGCTTGATCTGTGGATCGGTGGTCCACTACTCAGATCTGATGGTTCTACTTAGCGCATGCCTAGCTAATGCCTCCCTTGCACGGGAGCGTTGGATTAGCCTTGAGTCCACAGTGGACCGCGATCGGAGGGTGGGCGCCTCATCTTCTACCTCCGCTCTGAGCAAACTCCCGCGGTCAACCCGCTAGTTGACCCAGAGCTCTGAGCCACCCGCAGAACCATCGAGGAGCTTCTAAGCTTCTCCGTCAAGGCCTGAACTCGATGCGCTGGTCAATTGCGCGATCCCGCCTAACCCTCACCACCAACGTGGCGCCGGAAATTCGCCGCCGACTTGCAGGTCGTGGAGGGGGTAGATTAGACTAGAGCTAGCGATTGGAGGCACCGTTCCACTTGACTTCGCACTCCGCAGCAAAGGGGGCAGATTATAGGGATGCTGGTTCCCTCGTGATTCTCCCTCTTATATAGGGCTAGGACCTAGGAGTCCAGAGTTTGGGGGTTCCTCTCCCCGCGAGGATTGCCCATAAAACTTGGGTCTGAAGTAATCGCAGAGATCCCCCGGACCCAATGGGACTATCAACTCATTAATTCATTGCCACCAATTTGAGAAAAAGGAAGAGGAAAGTTCCTCCTGAACCAGTGAGAGTCCCTGTCCTACTAGGATCTAGACGATGAGTAGGGTCAGTTGGATTAAGATCCAACGGCCTTAATCATCCGCGTTCAAACAGAGAAGGAAAGATTTCCCAATTATTTGAATTATCTTCCAATATAATGACAATCTTGGAAAAATCATAACCCCCAATTCTTAACTCCATTTTTATTCAAATTTTGGGAAAGCTCGTTCATGCCTGTATCTTTCATTGTGCAAAAATTGGAGTCATTATCCAAAGGAGACGAGCCCTTTTCTTCAGTTCCAAGTTATCCCTTATTTAATTGTATTTTCCACATATTCTTTATTTCCTTTGCCATTATCTAATTATCCTGAGTTCCTTGAACCCCAAGGAACCTTTATAATTCGAAAACTTATTTTGGGAGAATATCTTTTATCCCTTTTTAATCATCCTTTAACCCTTTTCTTATATATTCCATTTTCCCATTGTAATTCTTTATTAAATGGAATTCTTTTTTTTCATTTTTTTTATTTTTCTTTCAATTGGGCTTAATGGCCAATAAGGCCCATCAAGCAAGCATGCAAGGCTACTATTCACGAAATTCATTCAAATCAAACCATGAAATCAAACATTGATCTTATTTATTTATTTAGAAGAGATTTACCAATCTCATTACATGTTTTGGAAAAACGAGGTTATAACAATATACATACCGAGAAACTAGCACGTGACAAAGAAATCAAGAAGATCTTTAAGAAATTGATAGCATGCACATTTATCAAATTGACCCTTTTAGAGTATATTTCTTTCTAAATCTGTTTGAGGGTGCATTTACTGCTCAAATGAGATGGAATTTTACACCTCAACTAAATAAGACATGTAGAATCCAAATTTGAGGTTTAGTTTCACTTTTGAAGGCATTTAATAATTTATTTAACATTTTTGTCTTTTTCTCCTTTTTTTGTCTAAATAGAATTAAGGTATTTAATATTTTTCAAATATTGTGAAGCTTGGCACCCAAAGCAATTGGGACCCAAGGGACACATTTTTACCTTGATATTTTACTTTTGAGATTTCCTTTTATATGTTATGGATCGATTAGGAGTTTTGGCACATAATTAAGTTAGTATGTGATTGTTTTTAAATTTTATCCTTGTTTGGCCAAATTAAAGAAACCAATCTCACTAACCTTATAATCATAGAATAGGGTAGGATTTTTAGGTTTTGGTTTGTTACATAAATGAAAGACAAGGCCATTCCATGTATATGATCATAAGATGAAAAGGAAACTCCAAGGGAAAAGGAGAATCTAAGATAGGTTCTAAGGCTGGACAAAAGTAAATGTCTTATGCACTTAAGCTAAAAGGAGGAGTGGGTAAGGAATGCTATTGTCACCATTGCTACTAGACTGGATGTTGGAAGAGAAGTTGTCGTCTCTACCTTTAGGAACTAGACAACAAGTTGAAAGTGATAGATATATTCAACTTATCTACTTATTCAAATTGGTGTTAGATCATATGTGGACCTCACATATGTTCAAATATGCATGATATAAAAAGAAGTAGACCCTTGAAGAAAGGGGAGGCACAACTATGCATGGAAAATTGAGAAAGAGTTGTTGCTATTGTTGTAGGCACTCACTATTTATCTATGCCCACTGGGCTTGTAATAGAGTTAGAGAACTACTATTATGTACCTACCATAGATATGAATATCATTTATGTTTCATGTTTTCATAAGAATGCTTTTGAATTTCACATCAAGAATGGTTGATGTTGTATTTCAAAATATGATACCTTTTATGGCAGTACCCCTATGTCTTGTGGACTTTATTTGTAAGATCATGTGCCACATATCTATAACACAAATACTAAGAAACTCAAACTTGATGACTAAAAAAAACTTATCTTTGGCATTTTCATCATGGACATACAAATGAGAAGCACATTTCTAGACTCTTTAAAGAAGTATATTTATATTCATTTGACTTTGAATCAATTGAGACATGCAATTATTGTTTATTAGGCAAATTGAAAGAAGTTCCCCTTACTATAAATAGTGAAAGGGAAATCAACTTAGTTGGACTCATACATACCGATGTATGTGGACCTTTTAAATCAAATTTTGGAGGTGGGTATTAGTACTTGATCACATTTAGTTATGACCTCAATAAATTGGGTTATGTCTATGTAATGAAGCACATGTCAAAATCTATTGACAAGTTCAAGAAAGTCACGAATGAAGTACAAAATCAACATGGAAAAAAATTAAAGCAATTCCAATCAGATTGAGGTGGTGAAAACCTAATACAAGAGTTTAAGGACCTTCTTGTTGGTATGTATGCCCTGAGAGCCAATCATGGGATGATTGGTGGGATACATTAAGATTGATTTGATAAACATCAAAGGCAAGCTTCCAATTCTTTCTGGTTCAGTCATATGAGATAGTGATAGAACAAATTGAATGTCTAGAGAATGACAGTACTCAATGACGTATGCTTTCAGGTTGAGGACCTGAACGATGAGATCATACGGATGCTAAGAGTTTGTACATTCTTGTTATGTCCCTAGTCGGATGTCATTGTGGAAGGTAGATAGACAGCAATGACACACAAGACTAGATTGTGGTGTTGGTTGATGACAAAATCTCATTAGTCATGATATAGAGATATCAAACCAAACACATAGGTACTTTTTAGAGAACAAGTGTTAGAGATGTCAGACCCACCGTGAGTTTGACACAAGGAACCATGACATGGTAGTCACAGTCAGTACTCATAGTGATGGTGGTGAGTGTGATTCTTTGACCTAAAATCACTACACTCAGCACATGTCGTTGGGCACACTTTGACATCATCAAACGCAATCCTGAAACATGGGTTGTTATAAAGGTGATGATTGGGTGGCTTTGACACATGGGGCTTTTGAGGGGTGAATGATAGATATGGGATTTGTCCCTCCTGAGGGAGTTTGATATCCAAGGCCACTTGATGAGTAGGATTGAAATAGGCGTGCGAACGCATGTGTGAATTAGTATGTGATATTAATGTCACACATATCTCTTCCAATCTACTCTGAGATCAAGAAAGTGAATGAACGTTGACAGGATGACTGTTCCATGCCTCGAGTTCATTCGGGATATCAATGATAAAGGAATTATACATTCGCTGTAACACCATTCACGGATTGTAGGATTGAAAGTTGTTCTCCAACTTTCTACTTTCACTTGGGTAGCATTGTTGTGTGACTAGGCACTGCTCTTTGCTTGTGAAGTCATAAGTGTTATGGACTTTCACTGCCAACGTGAAATGGACCTGTAGGGTCACACACATAGGATTTAACCTGGAAGAGGAGTTTTGTCCACAAAAAATGTTTAGATTGATTGCTAAAGGAGTTTAGTATTTCAATTAAACACTCAATTGATTGATAGCTCAAAATCATAGTGTTCAAGGTGTTGAACAGAGTGGTTAGAGTATCAGATTGATTGAAACCACAATTGACTGATACTACACAATCTGCACTCCCAACCGATCGGCTCATGAGATGAACTGATCAGCTCAACTTGGTGAACCAGTCGGCTCAGGTGGTGAGTCAATCGGCTCATGATCAGGGTGAAATGATTGCTTCAAGTGTTGAAACGATCGGTTCAACTAATGCAACCGAACAAGTTGGGAAAGTAGGATTGGTGAGAGTTTTCCTTTTGTTTCACTTGCCCAATTTGATTGGAACAAGGATTGGTATTTGATACTAATTAGAAACAAAAGATGGGAAGTCAATCGGGAACTAACCAAGACCACCAACCGACCGGTTCAGAAGTGCACTGACCGGTTGAAGTGTCGCAACCGATCGGTTGAGGTGTCAACCAACCGGTTCAGATCCCCAACCGACCGTTTCAGTTGTGAAACGATCGGTTCAGGTTGCGAGTTGGTTGTTTTATGGAAAATCTCGAACCCTTCTACTCCTGCTTTTAGTCCCGCATTGCCCGGAATGGAGAACCATGTCCCATGACCCTCCTATATATAGGGGTATTGGGGGCTTCTCAATATACAACTCAGTGCAAACCAGTTGCTTTGCAAACTTATCATTCTCTCTAGTTTTGGTAACCGAGAGAGTCGGAATAAGTGCTACCCGGTAAAGGAGGCACAACAAGGGAAAGACAATTGCAGAAAGCAATTGGTGGCAGGAGAGTGTGTTGGCAACTAGTACGCTGATAGGAGGGTGCGACTCCTTCCAAGTCCTTGTGGGACAAGGAGATTGGAGTTCCAGGTGGTCCGTGTGGACTACTTCAGAGGCGGGAGGTTTCTGCCGCTAGGAGGACAACTGTTAATCCCAACAGTCCCAGTGAGACCAGGAGTTGTCAGTCCCAGTGCGACCAGGAGCTGCACAGACACCGTCTAAGACCGGAGGTGAAGACCGCGCAAGGCGCGAGGTATTGTCGCCGAGCAAGCCTTGGGACAAGGTATGATTCCACAAACCATCCTTTCCTATTGTATAGACGTTGACGCTGTTGACTCAAGGTCAATTAGGTCAATGTTGACTCACATCTAAATTGACTAAACCCATGTTTTGATGATGACTAACCATTCCACATATTGTTGTCTAATGTCTCTACTTGAGTGATTTCAGATTAGGTATAGACACACTCCAAATGCCCTCACTTGCACATATCAAATTGGAGAAAAGACAAGTCAAAGTCAATACAAGTGCACATTTTTGTAATATGATGTATATCCATTAGAATCATGTTGTAAATCACTTGTAATGATTGTATGACTTGTAATTAAGCTTAGAAAAATATCAGGATCACTTAGATCGAATATTAGAGCACTTTAGATGCAACTTTGAAAATTGATTACAGGCACTTTGTCGGTCGAGTTTCCCAGCCTGAAAACTCGACCAATCATCCTTGATCATTTTCTGGAGATTGCATCGGTCGAGTTGTGTTTACACAGAACTCGACGGATGGAGTAATTGACCAAATCAATTTTCATTGGTCAGTCGAGTTTTCTCAGGACAAACTCGACCGATGGTCTGAATATCAGCTTTGTCTTTTACTCTATCGGTCGAGTTACACTTATAGAAACTCGACCGATTGCACTGTACGGAAAAGTGTAGAAAAGTGCTACTAGCCGTTGTGGAGTTGCAACAAGTGAAAATAGATCTGTTGCAAGCCATAAAATGGCTAGTTTTCATTCACAAGTGTTCCCAAAGGCTAAGAGGAATCCCCAGCTATAAATAGGACCCCTTGGGCTTCATTCCAAGGTTGAGCATTCACTATGAAGGTTCCTATTATATAGTTGAGTGATCCTACAGCCTCCTCTCTCTCTCTAAGCTTAATCACTTGCTGCATCCATTAGAGTGAGTAGGAAATCTATAAGAGAGATAGTCCTATATGTATATCTTGTGAGGCTCTCACTTCCACCACCTCCCTTTCTATCCTTTCAATCATGAATATGAAGGTTCTCTCTCTTTTCCAAGAGAGGTGAAGAAGAACAAGGGAAGGAGTCCCTTGGTGAAGATCAAGGCTGAAGACTTGGAGCTAGAGTGGGTAAGCCCTTGGAGAAGGCAGAAGACTCAAGCTCAAGTGGGTAAGTACTTGGTGGAAGCTTCTCTGAGTGAAGGTGAAGTCAAAGGAGGAAGATCCAAGAAGAGTGGGTAATTCCTGCAAGGCTGAAGACTTGTGAAAGAGTGGGTAAGTCCTTGGAGAAGGCCGAAGACTCTTGCAAAGTGGGTAAGTCCTTGGTAAGGTTGAAAACTCTTTGTATTGGATAGGTAAGTCCTTTGGTTGGTCATGCATTGTATGTCTTATGAATGAATATAAGAGTGCAGTAGTTTGGAAGTCCTAGAGGTTGACCTCTCTAGGCAAGTGGACTGATACACTTCTAGTTTGAAGTGTGGAACCACTCTAAATAGCTTGTCTAATTGGTGCATGTTCAATCTCTCTCTCCCTTGCTATGAATGTTTTAGTTGCACTCAAATTACCTATTTAGAAACCTTATCTTGTCATATATCTTGAAGGTTTAATGAGTTTTGTTTAAGTGCTTTCAGCTCTATTCACCCCCCTCTAGAGCATCCAATCACCCATCTAGGATCCAACAATTGGTATCAGAGCGGGTCTTCTCCAAGCATACTTCCACAAGTAGGAGAATATGGGTGATTATGAAGATGGGAAACCCTCAAAGAGAGAAAAAGGGATCACAAAGGCTCCATCAACAAACGAAAGCACTAGTAGAAGATCTAGTGAATTTGAAAATGGAAGATGCCATTGCACCCTCTTGACAAGCTCAATTAAAGATTTAAATGAGGTAAATCCAAGTGTTGAGATTCTAACCAATTATTATCTTAGTCAACTAAATGCTTCTAAATTTTCAAATTCTAGCTTGCTTGATAAGATTAAATTTTTAGAATCTCAACCTTCTATGACTACTTCATTTATAGAGCTTGCTACTACTATTGTTTCTCTCTCTATTGTTTCTTATGCTCTTAAATGTGCTTATGAGAGTCAAGAGCTTACTTTGCAAGGAATAGAATGTGTAGATAAAGTTTATCCTTCAAAGATTACTTGTCTTGTATATGAACTTGCTTCGTTGCATAGTAGTGCAATTGCTCTTGACCCTCATAATATCTTTTCTTATAGAGAGAAAGTTTTTGATGCTCTATCTTGTGATAAAGATTCTTATATGACTAAAGATGTTTTCTTAGAAATCTATCTTGTGCATGCTAGAGATGATATGAATCTATTGTGTTTTACCTTTACTTCTCTTATGCATGACAATCATAGTTTGAGATCTTCTTTGCAAAGATTCTTTGGTGATAAAAAGAATCTTAATAAAATCCTAGACCATACTACCAAACAAATGGGTAGAGGTGGCATTGGACTTGACTGTAGCCAAAGGAACAACAAAGACAAAGGACCTTCATTTTTCAATGAAGAATCCTCCAGTTCCAAGGCTACATGCACTTGTAATTATTGCAATGAAATTGGTTATTATTCTACTTGTTGTCCTTTTAGGAAAGCACCCAAGAGCAATATGACTTGGGTTGCTAAACTAACCCCTCTGGACCCAAAAATATGATTGGGGACCATTTCATCTTTCTTCTTGTAGGTACTTGCAAATGGATTGACTTGAGCTATTGAATTGCAAATTGACTTCTCAATCCACATGAAAGAAAAAAGGTGAGATGTGTAGAGGGTGACAACAAGTGGAAAAGAAATGGTAAGAACAAAGGTAAAGGTTTTCTTGCTTATAACCATTTCTAACTTGTTTTTGTTAAGTTAGTGAGCACTATACATATGGTTTTGAGTCAAAAGTGGTATTTTGTGATTCTCTTCACACCCTTTCTCAAAAACTATTTCTAATGCTTCTATAGTGCATTACTAACTTGCTTAGACATGTTTGGATATGGTTTGTATTTTTAGCATGCCTTTACATATGTTTTTATGAAATATATGTGCCTTTTGACAGCTGCTCTGTCGGTCCAGTTTGTCTTGTTTGAAACTCGACCAATTGGCACCAAGAGTGTTTCAAGCAGTTGTCATCAGTCGAGTTGTCAATGCATAGAACTCGACCTATAGCACTGTGCACAGAATATGCATTTGGCTTATTGAATGATAATTTCCCTCTCCACTAGATTTTCTCAACCAATAGCCTTATTATTTGGCACTCTCATTTGGTACCTTTATATATGCATTTTTCCATGTTCTAAATTGCCTATCTTGCTTACAACTCTATCTCTCTAATTGTTCTAAATTGGTACATCCATATCTTGCAATTACTTGCTTTGAGTTGTTTTGCAGGTTTTGATGATGATCTCTTTGGATCTCTTGGTTGTGTCTAAAAATTGCTTCCGTTGTACTCTAACTTGCTACATCTATCTAGGTGTATATCTTGTGTTGATACAACTTTGAGGTTCTTAGTAGTAATCATCTCATGGTAAGGATGCATATCTAGTGAGTTATATCCTTTCATGCTTCTAAAATTGCATATCTCTTTGTTTGGATATATCTCTACATCTACTCATAGCTTGCTTTATCTTGTGTATCTTTTGGTATCTCTTTCTATGATCTAGATCCTACTAGTAGTCCTAACTTGTGATATCATCTACTAGTAGTTCATATACATGTAGTTCTAGCCTTGTTTAAAATTGCATCTTTGCTCATCTATATGCTATGCTTGTATCTTGTCTCATACATGCTTAAGATTGTTCCTTGAATTTAATATCTACTATCTTGAGTTGCTTGCATAACATTGTGATGCAGGGCACAAAGAGCTACATTGTATGTAGAAATTGGAGTATTTATGGATTTTTATGCAGATTTTGCTCCAGTTTCGGTTTTTGGTGCAAGACTAGTGTTTTTCATGCAGAAACAACCTTCTGAGCAAGAGTCATTTCTTTGCAATGAGCTCTGATGGTTTTTGGTCAAATGCCATCATCTGGAGGGTCAAAATTGCAATTTATTGTTTTTCTGCAGCACTTTATCTTGCATTTTGGGTTGTTCAAGTATATGCTTTAACTTTTTTTTCTTTCTATGCTTGGACAAGCCCCTATCTGTGCTCTTCTACTCTCCTTATATATATTTGTGTTATATCCTTTCTCTTTAACAAGTGATGTTTCTTATTTTCTTCATAACCCCACTTTTTGAAATGTCAAAGAGGGAGAAAGGTATGTCTTCTTTTTAAAAGAGGAAGAAGGCATGTCTTACATAAAGAGGAGAAGTATGTTCATATAAAGGGAGAAGGTAAAGGGGAGAAGACATATATGTGTAGAACATATATGAGTAGAAGACATAGTATTCTATAAATGCTAACCATGCAGGAGAAATATCATCAATTGAGGGGGAGTATGATAACTCCATGCGCATCAATTGAGGGGGAGTATGAGAACTCCACTAGCATCAATTGAGGGGAAGCATATGAACTCAATTCTATTGAAACCCCTAGGTTTCTCCAAAGGTATGATTTTACTTAAAAGCTTTCAATACATTTATGGAATGGTTTGTCATCTTCAAAAAGGGGGAGATTATTGACTCAAGGTCAATTAGGTCAATGCTGACTCATGTCTAAATTGACTAAACCCATGTTTTGATGATGACTAACCATTCCACATATTGTTGTCTAATGTCTCTACTTGAGTGATTTTAGATTAGGTATATACACACTCCAAATGCTCTCACTTGCGCATATCAAATTGGAGAAAAGACAAGTCAAAGTCAATACAAGTGCACATTTTTGTAATATTATGTATATCCATTAGAATCATGTTGTAAATCACTTGTAATGATTGTATGACTTGTAATTAAGCTTAGAAAAATATCAGGAGCACTTAAATCGAATATTAGAGCACTTTAGATGCAACTTTGAAAATCGATTACAGACACTTTGTCGGCTGAGTTTCCCAGCCTGAAAACTCGACCGATCATTCTTGATCAATTTTCTGGAGATTGCATCGGTCGAGTTGTGTTTACACAGAACTCGACCGATGGAGTAATTGACCAAATCGATTTTCATTGGTCGGTCGAGTTTCCTCAGGACAAACTCGACCGATGGTCTGAATATCGGCTTTGTCTTTTACTCTATCGGTCGAGTTACACTTATAGAAACTCGACCGATTGCACTGTACGGAAAAGTGCAGAAAAGTTCTACTAGCCATTGTGGAGTTGCAACAAGTGAACATAGATCCGTTGCAAGCCACAAAATAGCTAGTTTTTGTTCACAAGTGTTCCCAAAGGCTAAGAGGCATCCCCAGCTATAAATAGGACCCCTTGGGCTTCATTCCAAGGTTGAGCATTCACTATGAAGGTTCCTATTCTATAGTTGAGTGATCCTACAACCTCCTCTCTCTCTCTACGCTTAATCACTTGCTACATCCATTAGAGTGAGTAGGAAATATGTAAGAGAGATAGTCCTATATGTATATCTTGTGAGGCTCTCACTTCCACCACCTCCCTTTCTATCCTTTCAATCATGAAGATGAAGGTTCTGTCTCTTGTCCAAGAGAGGTGAAGAAGAACAAGGGAAGGAGTCCCTTGGTGAAGATAAAGGTTGAAGACTTGGAGATAGAGTGGGTAAGCCCTTGGAGAAGGCAGAAGACTCAAGCTCAAGTGGGTAAGTCCTTGGTGGAAGCTTCTCCGAGTGAAGGTAAAGTCAAAGGAGGAAGATCCAAGAAGAGTGGGTAATTCCTACAAGGCTGAAGACTTGTACAAGAGTGGGTAAGTCCTTGGAGAAGGCCGAAGACTCTTGCAAAGTGGGTAAGTCCTTGGTAAGGTTGAAGAATCTTTGTATTGGATAGGTAAGTGCTTTTGTTGGTCATGCATTGTTTGTCTTATGAATGAATATAATAGTGTAATAGTTTGGAAGTCCTAGAGGTTGACCTCTCTAGGCAAGTGGACTGACACACTTCTAGTTTGAAGTGTGGAACCACTCTAAATAGCTTGTTTAATTGGTGCATGTTCAATCTCTCTCTCCCTTGCTATGAATGTTTTAGTTGCACTCAAATTACCTATTTAGCAACCTTATCTTGTCATATATCTTAAAGGTTTAATGAGTTTTGTTTAAGTGCTTTTAGCTCTATTCATCCCCCCCTCTAGAGCATCCAATCACCCATCTAGGATCCAACAGACACGTTTCCTTGTTCCGGGTTTGGGGGAGAAACTTTTTGTTTCTGCTGCCTTTTTTGCCTCCCCTAAAATCCAACAGTGGTATCAGAGCCACATCAACTTCTCTATACTTTGGGAATATCGATATGATCGATTTTGGTTTGTCGCCTTTATTTATTGCATACGATGCGAATAAAATTGGCTTTATGCATGTGTAATCCAAAATCCACAAATCCCAAATTACATATATGATATGTATTATTAATGCACTCGATACATGTCGCCCTTAAAAGAGTTTTGTGGTGGATGTATAGCATGGTTATGGCCAATAAACCCTATCTGTGTATGGTTGTATGTGGTTGCTTGCATCTCAGTTTGTGCACCGATCTTCCTTCTCCTAATCCTGATGTAACTCAAAATAATTCGAGATTTCTTTCCTACCTTTGCTCCCCTCAAATGTAACTCGAGGTTTCTCTTTTTACAATGTAAAATAGGATAGATTTTATTTCCTGTTATGTCGAAGAACGGCGGACATCCTGACGACAGCTGAGATGATCGGTTCAAGGAGTGAACTGATCGGTTGACGTTCCAGACGATCAGTTCAAGGAGTGAGCCGATCGGTTGATGACCAATTCGAGGAGCGAGACGAGCGGGTGGCGGCCATGAAGAGATGCATGACGACCAGGTGAACCGATTGGTTGGAGGAGCCAACCGATCAACTGGTGGCACCCATACGACCAGTCTGATGGCGAGCCGATCATTCATGTGATGAATTGATCAAACCCAGAAAGGCAAAGCACAAACTTCATCTTGTACAGGTTGCATGTGATGTAGACCTAGATGACCGTGATTCCTCTTGGCTCGAGGAATCACATTAGGATGGCCATAATCATCGCTTTTATCGTTTCACATGTTTTCTGTGGGATATATCATGTATATGATACGTACTATGTATTGTGGTGATTGGATATGTATAAGTATATAAAACCAAATCCCTCATTAAATATTAAGTTTTATATGCCTTCTAAATGCGACACACGTGAAAAGCTAGATCGACCAAGTGTGGACACGCCCAAGCGTGGTGCACCGTCTATCTCATGGAAGCGTGAAGGATGGATATGTGGGTCTACCCAAGCAGGGTGCATATTCATCGTGTTTTCTTTGGGTCGGACTTAACAAGGTGACCTAGATAGGATCTAGCACCTTGAGGCATGGAGATGATTATGGTAAGGAGTTGCATATGACATCTTATCAAGAGTTACATATGATGCAATTGGCAAGAGTTGCCTAACTGAGAGATCTAAGTTGTGGGTGACAGCCCAAGCTGGTCCATGACTTAGAGGATTTTAGGATCTTGCCCACTAGAAGGTTGTACATTGCAATCTTCTGAATTGATGGTGAGGGCTATCAATTTGAACTAAAACAGTGGGAGCGATAATTAATTAAAGGCCTAATTTTATCGTCAACTTTTCAAATCAATCAAACAAGTCAAAAAGTGTTTTGGACTAAAATTGCATATATTTCCTTTTGTTAAAATAAATGGTTAATCAACAAATCACTTTATTTGCGATCGGTCTTTGAGACCAACAAATTAAATGGGAATAATTCCACGACTGGTTAGGATGATGAGAAGTGTTCTCAAAGAGCGAAAGCTCTAAGTCCTAGTTATACCAAGACCAGATGAACTCAATCCCACCACATCAATGGCTGAAAGTATGCTTATGGAAGCATACTGAGGATGACATTGATGAGGAGTGCTTGATGTTGTGTTCTCTGAACTATGAGTTGCAGAGACAACATGAGACATATGATGTCTCAAGGACACTGTCCTAGTATGTCATGACAGAAAGAGATCTAGTAAGGTATTCACACACTCAATATGATTGGGTATGTGGAAAACCTGACTAAGAAGGATTCCCTCTGAGCCAAGAGTTGGCTATTGGTATGATACTGCAAATGTTACGAGAATCATACAATTCATGGTAAGCTATAACATGAACAACTTTGACAAGCGTTGACAGAGTTGTTGGACATGTTGAGGATAGTAGAGGCAAAGATGAAGAAAGACAAACCATAATATTTGATGTGATCAAAGAAAAGGTAATTCTTAAGGGCAAGGATAAGGGCAAAGCAAAGAAGTGTTCTGATGCTAGCCAGCAATCCAAGCCGTCTTCAGCCTCAAGGCACATGGGGAAAGGGTGTATGAGGGAATTTCCCTATATATCTGGAAGAACAAAAGAAGATGAAGGAGGGGATGGAGATCTCCACCTAAGGTATCATGAAATGAACCACTTCTTTATCTGAGGTATATGATACCTAGATATGGATCTATCATATATGATATGCAAGATCTACAAAGAAGTGATGGCCTTTGTGAAAGGACCAAGAAAGAAGTACCCCTCATTGGAGCAAGTGTTTCTGCCATAGATAGGAGTATCTTTCAATTTATTTCATCCTAAAGGGCAAGAAATAGAGTTGAGAACTGCTATTTCATATATTGCCAATAGATAGAAACACTTTATTTTTGCATATTGTATGACAATGATGGAAATTAATAAAGTTGATGTTTCAATCTTAAAGATATGATCTTTGTGGAAATGCCTTGTTTATCTTGTGATACATGGTATGCATAAGATAAAATGATACCTAAAGTTATTAATAACTCAAACAATCAAATTAGCATCAATCATGAGAAATTTATTTCTAGTTTCCATATGATGGATAAATCTAGACTCTTTTGGTTGCATAACCAGTAAGAGACACGAATCTCTTGGACATGATTAATCAATCTTCACTAATGGTAGTGGGAGAATGATTATCCTATTAGGTATAATACATGTGAGGAATTTACATACCTATTGGAGTAAATGCTAATACTTCAAATGGTGTTTAAAGAAATACCAAAATGAATATCTTGAAATGTTCAAGGATATCATAGATGAAGTATGAATTTGGTAAAGTGTTAATTCTTGATGAGATTAATGAATGAAATACTTGGACCAAATGTTTGAGATCCTTATGAGTGATTATGATAGTGTATCATAGTGAACTCATGATTAAGGCATGGTGATGTCTAAATCAAGAAGGAATCATACTCTAAGGAGTTAGAGAATGATTATCAAATAACTGAATTCTTCTTAATAAAAGAATACCCTTCACTAATAAAAGGACATTAAGAATCACAAGGAGTTGTGAGTTCTTATATCCTTGACGGATACACCTCATTTATCTATGTGATGAGTTGTTCATGTGATGAGTCAACTATCTAGATGAATATGAGGAACCAAATTTTGAGTTATGGTTTATGACCATTACATCCTGAATGACATCCATGTGAACCATAAGGTATGACCTTGATGGTAGCACCCATTGGATGAAATCCATAAGTGCAAATAAGTCTTAAGCGTTAAGACACATGGATAACATTTTGAGAAGGATGATGCTTGTTGATTGCAATTTAATGATTAAGACATTTGTCATATGGATACTAAAACCACATTCCTATGAGGAATAAAACAAGGATTTGTACGTGATACAACCTAAAGGTTTATGAGTCCATTAATGCAAATGAAGTCTATAAGTTACAATGGACTAATCAATGTGATTGATTGAGTACAAGCAACTCAAAATTGAATCCTTACTTTGATGATATAGTCAAAGGGTTTGACTGATATGTCAAAGATAAATAAGGGATCTGTGATTTAGTGGGAGTGTGTTCACATTTCACATGTTGATGTGAAATGGAAATGTTCTAGAATGGAAATCCAAAGTGGAAATTATCTTTAAGGAAGATAGAGATGTTTCCTATGTGATAGGAATAGAGATCTATAGAGATAGTTATCGAAAAACCTCTTGACCTGAAAAGAGAAAGCATACATTGGTAATCTGTACTGAAGGGTTCAGTATGCACAGATTCAATGGGATAAAACTTGTCCATGATACATGGAGTTAGTATGCCAAGGCCAAGTGTCCAATTCTTATGAAGAATGGGAACACTAAGAATAGATATGGATCTATCATGTATCTAATCATCCTATTATCTTGCATGGCAAGAACAAAATGCATTCATCATCTTGTATGTAGGACATGACAATATGATGTGCTCATCCTGATAACTCGTATGTGAGACATGATGAGTGGATGTCTGTCTGCTTCCAGTAAGGGTTACTGGAATACCATGAGAACTTGATAAGTACTTGAGAAGTACTAGTTCTATGGAGATAAGGAAGAGTTCAATGTAAAGAGTTACATTGATGCGAACTTCTGAAAGGACAGAAAATTAATCGCAATATATATAGGATATATAAAAGTGAAAGTTTGTTGATAATTGGAAGTGTTCCAATAAAACCATTTAAAAAGAAATGCCGAGTATCTATGTGTTAGAGAACAGCAGTGGATACTATATGGATCTGAAAGTTCATGAGATGAACTTATAGATATTCCGCTCATTGATGACAAGTATGGAATCCTTGATCATGCTATGTGGATAAAGGTTAGCAAAGGAATACTAGATCGCATATTATGGCATCTCCATCTCATACGTGTGACGTACATCGAAGAGATGAGAGACATGTAATTAATACTGACTTTGGCAAGGTGTTTCCATAACTCACTATGTAGGCACAAGAGCACAGTAACATGTGGGACATGTTTGAAGATCACTATGAATATGATTCAAGGGTGATTGGCTCACAGTGCAAGTGGGAGTCTGTTGGTATGTATTCCTTGAGAGCCAATCATGGGATGATTGGTGGGATACATTAAGATTGATTTGATAAACATCAAATGCAAGCTTCCAATTCTTTCTGGTTTAGTCATATGAGATAGTGATAGAATAGATTGAATGTCTAGAGAATGATAGTACTCAATGACGTATGCTTTCAGGTTGAGGACCTAAATGATGAGATCATACAGATGCTAAGAGTTTGTACATTCTTGTTATGTCCCTAGTCGGATGTCATTGTGAAAGGTAGATAGACAACAATGACACACAAGACTAGATTGTGATGTTGGTTGATGACAGAATCTCATTAGTCATGATATAGAGATATCAAACCAAACACATAGGTACTTGTTAGAGAACAAGTGTACCAGACAGACCCACCGTGAGTTTGACACATGGAACCATGACATGGTAGTCACAGTCAGTACTCACAATGATGGTGGTGAGTGTGATTCTTTGACCTGAAATCACTACACTCAACCCATGTCGTTGGGCACACTTTGGCATCATCAAACGCAGTCCTGAAACATGGGTTGTTATAAAGGTGTTGATTGGGTGGCTTTGACACATGCGGCTTTTGAGGGGTGAGTGATAGATATGGGATTTTTCCCTCTTGAGGGAGTTTGATATCTAAGGCCACTTGATGAGTAGGATTGAAATAGGCATGCACACACATGTGTGAATCAGTATGTGATATTGATGTCATACATATCTCTTCCAATCTACTCTGAGATCAAGAAAGTGAATGAACGTTGACAGGATGACTGTTCCATGCCTCGAGTTCATTCAGGATATCAATGAAAAAGGAATTATACATTTTCTAGAACACCATTCACGGATTGTATGATTGAAAGTTGTTCTCCAACTTTCTACTTTCACTTGGGTAGCACTGATGTGTGACTAGGCACCGCTCTTTGCTTGTGAAGTCATAAGTGTTATGGACTTTCACTACCAACGTGAAATGGACCTGCAGGGTCACACACATAGGATTTAACCTAGAAGAGGAGTTTTGTCCACAAACAATGTTTAGATTGATTGCTAAAGGAGTTTAGTATTTCAATTAAACACTCAATTGATTGATAGCTCAAAATCATAGTGTTCAAGGTGTTGAACAGAGTGATTAGAGTATCAGATTGATTGAAACCGCAATGGACTAATTTTGCACAATCTGCACTCCCAATCGATCGGCTCATGAGATGAATCGATCGGCTCAGCTTGGTGAACCGGTCGGCTCAGGTGGTGAGTCAATCGGCTCATGATCAGGGTGAAATGATTGCTTCAAGTGTTGAAACGATCGGTTCAACTGATGCAACTGAGCACATTGGGAAAGTAGGATTGGTGAGAGTTTTCCTTTCGTTTCACTTGCCCAATTTGATTGGAACAAGGATTGGTATTTGATACTAATTAGAAACAAAAGATGGAAAGTCAATCGGGAACTGACCAGGACCACCAATCGACTGGTTCAGAAGTGAACCGACCGGTTGAGGTGTCCCAACCGATCGGTTGAGGTGTCAAATGACCGGTTCAGATCCCCAACCGACCATTTCAGTTGTGAAACGATTGGTTTAGGTTGCGAGTTGGTTGTTTTGTGGAAAATCTCGAACCCTTCTACTCCTGCTTTTAGTCCCGCATTGCCCGGGATGGGGAACCCTATCCCATGACCCTCCTATATATAGGGGTATTAGGGGCTTCTAAAAGTACAACTCTGTGCAAACCAGTTGCTCTGCAAAGTTTTCATTCTCTTTGGTTTTGGTAACTGAGAGAGCCCGAGCAAGTGCTACCCGATAAGGGAGGCACAGTAAGGGAAAGAAAACTGCAAAAAGCAATTGGTGGCAGGAGAGTGTGTTGGTGACTAGTACGTTGACAGGAGGGTGAGACTCCTTCCAATTCCTTATGGGACAAGGATATTGGAGTTCCAGGTGGTCCGTGTGGACTACTTCAGAGGCGGGAGGTTTCTGCCGCTAGGAGGACAACTGTCAATCCCGACAGTTCCGGTGAAACCAGGAGTCGTCAGTCCCGGTGCGACTAGGAGCTGCACAAACACTATCTAAGAACGGAGGTGAAGACCACGCAAGGCGTGAGGTATTGTCGCCGAGCAAGCCTCGGGACAAGGTATGATTCCACAAACCATCCTTTCCTATTGTATAGACGTTGACGCGTTTCCTTGTTCCGGGTTTGGGGGATAATTTTTTTTGTTTCCGCTGCCTTCTCTGCCTCCCCTAAAACCCAACACTTCTAAGGGATTGTAGTATTGTATTATAATGGTCTTCATCTACAACATCACAACATAATGCTGTATCAAAAATAAGGAATTGAACCCTATTAGACATGGTGGGATCTATGATGATTTTATCATTCTTCTGACTTCCTTTTAGGATATGCTCAAGAAACCACAATGTATACACTTAAGTTTGTACCTTCTAACTTGATTTAAAAGACACCATATGAGATATTGAATGGAAAATGTCCCAATATGTCTTTTATAAATATTTTGGGATGTGAAACTTATGTCTAGAAATACTCTTCTAAAAATCTTGGACCAAAATTAAAGAACAGTCATTTTGCTAGATATCCTAAGGAAACCAAGGGTATTACTTCCATATTCAATCTAAACACGATGTGTATATTATAGAACTATTGTATTTCCTAAAAATGAATCTTTTCTCAGGGAACCAATGGGAGGAAAATAGAACTCAAAGAAGTTCAAGTCCAATAAGATAACATTGAACCTATAAAGGTCGATAAAGAACAAGAGGAGTCACAAATTATTGTGGAATATCAAGTTCCTCTTGTAACACAGGAACCTAAATCTAGTAGGGCACATCTTGAGCCAGATAGATATGGATTTCTCATGACTCAAAAAGATTACATGTTGTTCATTGATAATTATGAACCAACAATATACAATGAGGATATTGATGGATCATATCCTGATAAACGGATTGAAGACATGAGATATGAGATGGTCTTTATGTATACTATCAAGGTATAGACCTTAATGGATCCCCTTAAGGGTAAAACACATAGGGTGCAAAATGGTTATTCAAAGAAAAGGCCCACATGGATGGTATTGTACAAACCTAAAAAGGCTCTTGGTAGCAAAAGGTTTCAATAAAGTTCAAGGCTTTGACTATGAAAAAACATTTTCACTAGTTGTCATGGTTAAATCCATCAGGATCATGCTTGCTCTTGCATCTTATCATTACTAAGAAATAAGGAAAATAGGCACTAAAACCACATTCCTCAATGTGAATCTCTTAGTAGTTGTGCACATAACACGGTGTGAAGGTTTTATTGCTCTAAAATGAAATAAAAAAAGGTCTATAAGTCTTTTCATGGATTGAAGAAAGTATCTCAGATCTAGAAACTTCATTTTCACGGGACAATCAAATAGTTTGGGTTTATTAAAAAGAAGATATGCTTTATGCTTACAAGAAGGTTAGTGGGAGCATAATTGTATTCCTTATATTATATATTGATGACATACTTTTGATGGGGAATGATGTCTCTACTCTATAGTTGGTTAATACACAGTTGGGAAATACCTTCTCTATGAAGGACTTAGTGTAAACATCCTATATACTAGGAATCATGATCTATCAAGATATATCTAGAAGGATCTCGGTCTAAGTCAAAGTACATACATTGAGAAAGTGCTAAAAAGGTTCACCATGCAAGAGTCTAAGAGGAGAAAATTACCCATGTCTCATTTAATAAGTCTCTATAGATCTTAATGTCCCAACTCTTATGAAGAGAGGACATGCATGAGTAAGATTCCATATGCATCTGCAATTAGATCTATCATGTATGCAATGTTGTGTACACGTCAGAACAACTCATATGCTTTGAGCATGATGAGTAGGTACCACTTAAATCTCGAGGAAGGTCACTAGATTTTTGTAAAGAACATCCTTAAGTATTTGAGAACAAATAAGGATCCTTTCCTTATTTATTGTGGTGAGGAAGAGTTGGTTATAAAGGGTTACACCAACAGAAGATTTCAAACTGATAAGTAAAACTACTAATTGTAATCAAATTTTATATTTTGCCTTAATAGTGGAGTTGTGAGCTAAAAAATTCCAAGAAAGAGATAGAAGCATGTTCTACATTGGAGGCCAAGTACATTGCTACCTCCAACATAAAAAAGGAAGTAGTATGGATCAATAATTTTGTTGGTGAATTAGGAGTGGTTCCATCCATTGACAATGTAGTAGAACTATACTATGACAACAACAGAGTCATTATACAATGTAATGAACCCATATCACATCAGAATTTCAATCATATACTATGGAACTACCATCAAACACAAGAAATTTTACAATTAGGAGACATGAAGATTTTTTGAGTACCAACTAGAAGCAATGTTTTGACCCTATGAAAAAGCACCTTCACAACAAAATCATGATGAGAATTTTAGATCACCTAGATTTTGATTTGCGAGTGATTGGCTCTAGAATAAATAGGAGACTTTTGGTAATATGCCCTAAGATCTAGTCATATGATGACTGTAATGACACACTTTGTAATTGATTTGGTTATTAACAAAGGAAATTCCAATTATTATATTTACTTCAATATGAGATAATGAATTAATATAATAATGTGTTAAGAATGAATGACTCAATCACATGTGATTTCTGGTTAAGTACCTAGACCTAAAAACATGTGTTTGTTAAGAATGTCCATTCTTCTCTACATATCTAGTGAGATATTATTGTATAAATTAGGGAAAATTAATACATTAATATTAGTATATGTGGTGATTGATGACTATGTCTCATTAGTTAATATATTGGATATCAAATCAAACACATATGTAATTGTTATAAATAAATGCATTGGAAATACCCAACTTTAGTATGAAACATGGAAGCCATAATGGATGTCATAATCATATCTCATGTGACAGGGGTTCTTATGATCCTTAGGCAAGAAGTCACTACAATGATCACATGATGTTCGATGTAATGTAGACTGCTCAACTCACCCTTGAATAAGGGTTGCCATAAAAGTAGCACTTGGGTTCACTATGACACATGTTGATTAGTGTGAGTGATGTAGATATGATTTGTCCCTCCTACTAGAGTGATATTCCAACTACTTGATGAGTGAGACTATGAAATGCATGGCCATACTCATGTGAGTTAGAATGTGTTGCTAAGTTAATATGTATCTCAAATAGTCTACTCTAGATCAAGGAACATAGATTGAACATTAAGAGAATAACATTTCCATGGCTCAGATTCAATCTAGATATGAGAGACAAATGAATTTTAGAATCACTATAAAACTCATCATGGTGCTAGGTTGAAGTTGTTATCTGACTTCTCCAGTTTCTTAGGTGATAATGAAGTTGTTATAGATACCAATCATTGTCTATGAAATCACAGTACAATAATATATATTTTTCTACTGACATAATTTGGAGCCTATAGGGTCACACACATAGGATGCATAGGGAAGATGAGTATAAAATGGACTAAGCCAATCGATTAATCGACTTTTAGTAAGCAAGCTATGAAAAGACGACACTACTAAAATAATGGTCTATAGTGTCAGTTTTTTTAATCCTGTAGCATCACTTTTTAACTGACGTCTAAGTGGCCGTCGCTATGGAATTTTCTCTATAGGGTCGGTTTTTTTGACTAATGAAAACCGACATTATAGAGTAAAAACCGACCCAAGAGGCTGTAAAAACCCTAACCCAAGCGAGAAAGAAGAGGTTGTAAGGTCAGTTATTTCTAAAAAACTAACCCTAGAAATGTCTTGTAAGGTCGGTTATTGCTAGAAAACTGACCCTATAAAGAAACAGAGGTTTTTTCAGTTCAGAAATATGCCGACCGAGAAGATTTCGGTCGAGAAAATTGTCGACCAAGAAAGTACTGTCTTAAACTTCTTAGAGGTCTTTTAAGGTCGGTTATTTCTAAAAAACTGACCCAATAGAGTACAAAAATGAGCTTTCTGATCCCATTTCCTATAAGGTCGGTTATTCCTAAAAAAACTGACCCAAGAAATCTATAAGGTCGATTTTTTTTAAATAAACGACCCTAGAAGTTAAAAAATTGACCCTATAAAGCAACATAGTTCCTGTAAGGTCAGTAACTTGATCGATCGAGAAATTTGTTGACCGAGTGCATTTCAATTGAGAAAATTGTCGACCAAGAAAGTACTATCTTAAGCTTCCCAGAGGTCTTGTAATGTCAGTTATTTCTAAAAAACCGACCTTATAAAGCAATAGAGGTTTGCTCGGTCGAGAAATACGTCGACCGATATGATTTTGGTCGAGAAAATTGTCTTCCAAGAATGTACTATCTTAAGCTTCCCAGAGGTCTTTTAAGGTTGATTATTGCTAAAAAAACTGACCCTATAGATCTATAAGGTCGATTTTTTAAAATAACCGACCCTAGAGTTTACAAATTTTTTAAAAGAAAAATTTTGCAGAACAAAAATCTTCAAAACAATAACCTGCAGAATAGAAATCTACTTTATAAAGATCAAAACCTACAATAAAAAGTAGACTTGCAAATGTAATGATGCAAGCTAGAAATTCATTCCAAAGCCACATTTGCTAGCTTTTATGTCCATTCAAATTATTAATTTCCAAACCACACATTCATAAAAAAAATGATTCATATATATATTCAGTTGAGACATTCATACACACATCACATCATAACATTCACAAAATGATAGATTGCAAGTCTAAGATGATATTAAAAATTAATGTCAGATACAAAAGTAAATTTAAAAGAGTTTTAAAACCACATACATAATGGAGCTGACATATGCATTCAATCCAATGCTATATTGACTTCATTTAGAAAAGCATCTGACCACTCTTCTCAGAATTCATTTAAGTCCTCAGGTGTGTAAGGTTGAGTTGTAAAGATCTGTAACAGAAAATGCACATGCTAATATTTTATAAAATGACTACAACTCACTTGTAAATTTATGCTGTTATTTTTTTATTACCTGATCTATAGTCTGAATGTCATGTGATGCTTGTTTGACAATAGCTTGCATATATTTCATTACATAGTAGCCACAAGCCCAACCATTATTTTGTATAGGACACTAAAAATAATGAATTATACTTAATTTTAGTAAACTACTATAAACAAAGTTGAGATAAGACTATAAGAGTTGACATATAAGAGTTGACATATAAGAGTTGAAAATTAATACATATAAGACTAAGCAGTTGTCAAAGTAGATACCTTGACATTTTTCAAAGTCAATGTCTTTTAATTTTGTGGGTATTTGTCTTCCACCTTCACGAAAAGCCTTTATACCCCTATCAATTAAACGATAGTTTGTAAAATAGAAATTCTAAATAGAAATATCATGTTGAAGCATTGACTAGATTTATGCTTTACTCCATAGATGGTAATTTTAGTTTGTGACCCCTTGTTTTTCCCATTGGGTCAAGATAATAAAGAGTCATCAATTTTGGGACAACCACCACTGATTCCCAATGTCTAGATCTGAGTAAGAATAAAATAAACATTAAAATAAATAAATTTATTCATTAATAAAATTATATTGAATAATAATAGTTACTGGACGTTAAAAGGAATTAGGATAATTTCCTTTCCCACACTAGCAAAATATTTGAATGCAGTAGATAAGTACTCATTCACATCCTCAATATGTGTCTCCACTTGACTAGTGACTGAAGGAACTAAGAATCCAACATTCCTTATATCAAAGTTTATGGTCTCGATATATAAATGGCTATAAAACATTTGTAATTATTTTCATATATAGAAATAAGCTAAAAATGTGTATTGGAATTTTCTATATTGATAGATCCTTACCTTATCCATACTTGTAATATCAATGTATTCAGCCAATCATACCGGAACAACTCTATAATATCATCAAGAAAAATATAACTGTCAAAGTCCCTCCCAGTCGCATCTTCTGTTAAATTGACCAACATTTGTAATCCAGAGCTTTGGTTGGCTAAGTATCGACACAAACATTTACATTTACTTCCCAACTCGTCGAATGTGGATTTTGGAATAAAAGATGGCTTGGGAATAGGAGGACGACTAGTAGAATTTTTACTTTTTGGTTTGCAAACCTATTAATTAAATTACATACTTATATTACACGAGTTCATATATGCAGTCAAATATGAAAAACATGGTAGAATTAAAGTATACCTTGTCATTGATAACCAAGTATCTAGGCCAACCCACCATAGCACCCTCTGCTTCTTCAACTGTACTATATTCAGGATTAGGTATGGGTAGTTGTTTGTCCCCATTCCTTCATACATAAGATGGATGGACACATGACAAATGTCATCAATAATTTATTGGCAATGCATTGTACCACCAAGGTTGTATATCTTTCTCGCTGCGACAACATTATATTCTGAAACCTCCACTGTAAGTTTACAGTTGATACCAACCTAGAATTGAAATAATATAAGTTATATATGAAACGGTAAACCAGAAACCTACTACAACTATATATATATAGTTATATATATCATACTAATAACACACCATATAGAACAAAAACTTACTGTAGATTGTTGTGGTGGGTCATTGGGAGTGCTCCCATGACCTTCTATAGTTGTAGCATGGGCTTGTACCTCATCATATGAGAGACACACCGTTTGAATAGGTTGAGATGGTTGAGTAGGCTGAAATGAAGACATTATTTCTTTTACTTTCTGTGCTACTAATGCTTCAACTTCCTCTTGTGTAAGACCTCCTGCACGACCTCTTTTAGATTGCGAAGGGTCAAAATAAGACTTGAATCCTATGCCAGCTCCTAATCCCCTAACACGACCAGGATGCTCCTTGTACCAAGAGAAAATGATAGTTTATCCATGTGGGTAGTTGGGATGAACTTTCCTTCCTTCCTTTTCTCATGGAGATCAATCTATTCATAGTTAATAAAAATATTAAATCACAATATCAATTAGATAAAAATAAATCTAAGTTTGTGGGAGTTACTCTTTACTTAGTTGGGATAAACCTACCATCTTTTGTGCCACCTCCTTAGTTGCAGGGTTGACAATTTCACCTGCTCGATTCTTTCTAGCATCAATCCATTGCAAGTGTTGGGGTGGACGCTCAGCTTGAGTTGTACTAGACTCTTCTCTAGAAGAGAGTTTCTTCTCTTGTAGTTGGCGGCGAAAGGCATAACCACTGGGCCTGAAGCGATGGTCATGCACATTTTTGGCCCGTCTTTTCTTTTAGACCTTGTGAATAGCCTGATCATTTAAAATGAGGTATTGCTATTTAGACTTGGCAAACATATATAAAAAGATTCACCTCCTTAATTGTATAAAATCAAAGATTCATACAATACATCACAATTTTTATTACCTGAAACTCTTCTGATTTCCTAGCTACAACAAATCTTTCCCACACCTCAGGATCTATAAAAACATATATATATATCTATTGCTTTCTTCTTTTGTTTAGGATTATCTATAAATTCCCTTTTGAGATATGTCTTAAAAGCCCTCCATCGTACACCACAATGTTGTAGCACTTTTTTCTTGTGATCTTTTTCATTTAGATGAAAAACACCCTATACATGCAAAAGAAGTAATAATGTTGTCTTAAAAAGGATATGTATTTCCAAGCAAACTAAATTAGAATCAATGAACAAAAACATAATAAAATAATATCACTTCCACTCACATATATATCTTTCCATAGGAGGTCTTTTAAGGCATTAGAAACATCATGCCAATTTTCTATATCTATTGCCACCTTACTGCGCGCGGTTGCCCCTACATAATGCTTAAAAGCACTAGCATGTTCCCCAATAGGTGCTCCTATGACATCAAACTAGACTGCCAATTTCTCCCCTTTGGCCCTGAGCTCCTGCAGCCTACGCATTAGTGTGGGACTTCTACTTTTCTTAGCATCACCACTACCATCCTCATGGTGCTCATGCTCAAAATGTTCATCTTCACTTGCCATTTTAGAACCTGCAAGCATACATGATAAAAGAAACATAAGTGATAATAAAAGCACAAGTGGTTGAATGATATATGATGTGTATTTATAAGATTACATGCTTGAATGATAATAAAATAAATAATTCAAAGAATACATTCCTCTGGTATTGGTTGAGTTGTTAGTCAAGTAAAATTCCTACAACATGTTCTTGTCGTTTATAGTATTCATCGGTGTTATCTTCAACATTTACACTTGGAAAACCAACTGAGAATGGGTTGGAATCATCATACTTTTTTGTAGTATTGTTCTTCATTTATAGGATCTATAGTAAACTATCTTTTTCCATGAAGAACGATAGACCAATTTTTATTTGTCGGGTCATCAATATAGAATACTTTTTTTTCTTGGTCTGCCATGACGAATGGCTCATCTTTCTCACCAATCTTTTCAAAATTCACTAATTTGAAACCTAGCTCATCCACTAAAACTCCTTTATTGTTTTCAACCCAATTACACCTAAAGATAGAAACTCTAAAATTTGTATAGTCCAATTCCCATGTCCTCAATGATGTCGTAATATGACATCTCAGCTTCACGTGGTCTTTTATCTTTGGCACTAGAAAAATACAATGAACAAGCTTGAACAGTGACCCCACTATTTCAGACTACACTACTTTCATCGTCATGCTTTGTGTAGTATGAAAATCTGTTTATGTCATAACCTTTGTATGACATGACATCCATTTTTGGCTTATAGGCGAGCCATTTTATGTTCTCATCAACATTATTCGGTGATTCAGATAGTTGATTAAAGGCTTTCTCTTCAAACCACCTAATAATGTTTGATTATGCTCTCTTGCAAGCCACATTGAACTGGATCACAGATGATTTCTCTTGATAAGATCATTATGTTATGTGATGTAGCTACTAACTTCATCGATGTTGTGTAAAATATACAAATGTGCTTGTTCCCACAACTCACAACTGATTCCTTTCACTCGTACTCCTAGAGTTCCTTTGCCACAATAAGATTCAATGTGATGGGAATTTTTTAGATCGCTAGAAGTTTCATTGTAATTCAAAAAATCATTGCAAAAGTCCATCACCTCCTTAGCCACATAACCCTCAATAATACTCCCTTCAGGATGATAACGATTCCGAACATCACCTTTAGAAACACTCATGTAGCGTTCAAATGGATACATCCAGTGTAAGAAAATTGGACCCAACCTCACCTTTAAATTTCTCTCCATGCCAATACCATTCATTATATCCTTGTATGATCCCATTGCATATGACATGATTCTTAATTTCCTCAATAGTATCAACTTTCAAATTGTTACCACAATTTCTACATGGACAATAGAACCTATCTATAGGTAGTTTCCTATGTTCCTCAACAAATTTGATAAATTCATCAAGACCTGTGGCAAACTCTGGACTACAACGGTTCTTGATAGACATCCCACTTTGATCCATTTTATAGATCACATTAAAATTAATTATAAAACTAAGCATTTAATATTGATACTATAAGTTGTAAGTTTTTATTGATAGGAAGTTAATTACTTTAATTTTATACTAAAGTGTACCACCTATCCCATTTTTAAATATTTAATCTCACTAGTAACTATAAAATGTATGTTTTGTTTTAAAGAAAATTTTAGCAGCATTTCCCCTAAGTTCTCCAAGTACACCGATGTAAATGGCAAATAACCACTCACATATGTACCCAGAGAACAAATGAGGAAATCCTACTGAAATTTTCTTCAAAACTAAACATACATTATAAAGTTACATCATAAGTGAGATTAAATATCCAAAAATAGTCCTAGACAGGGGACTATCCAAAGTTTACTCCTAATGAGTAAATTTTGAATGGGTTTCTAAGTTAATATATAAATGTATTATTTTCATATTTATATATTAAGTTAAACATCATGCATCAATGATCTCATCTACAAACCCTACAGTTTCAATCTGGGACTACACAATTCCTATCCTCATATTTCTAGAGTATATACAATGATTACATATGTGACTGATAATAAAATGTAGATATGAAAGAATACATATTTTTATAATTGGTTGGGTTACTAGTCAAATAAAATGGAAAACAATGTATACCTGAACCGTTGAGATGAAAAGGAGAGAAGATCGTTTCCAGTGGAAGGCGCGCAGGTGGCAAAGAGCAAGAGGATGACCGCTGAGCGTCGGAGCTTCTACGAGCAAGATGTTTGATCGCTGGTTGCTTGATTGCCCTGCCGATCAGTTAAAGACCTGCAGTTGAAGAGGCGAGGGTTTAATATATGTGGGCTGAGGAACTTCAAAAAATTTAGGTAAGAAGAAGGCAAATTCTGGTACTACTCTGGAAAATTGTTTCTCCTTCTCTATCCCTATGTTGGATCTCAGGAATGGGTGAGGCTAACTCTGTGAGGGTTAGGGGTCGACACTAGTGCCTGGGTGATCCCCGTGACTTCCTAGATAGACGAAAAGCATCAAATAGTAGCAAAATCCTTCTATCATAGCTAAGAGCTGAGAGCACAGGGGAAAAAAGTAGTAATGGGGAAAGAAAGGAGGAAGAGGCTTGTATCCTCTACATGTCCAGAACACAAAATGAAGCTCATGATAAACTCAAAGAGACCAGATAAGAATTACACATGTGCATATTGGGAGAGTGATGTGGCAGAGACAGTACCTTAATCAGTTGGAGATGGCTGTTCTGGTAGTCGATCTTCTCTGGGGGTGGGGGAGCTTGTACGGGAGAAGAGTCGGTGCAAGAAGCAAGCTTGCAGTGATGTCGATGGTGGTGGTCGGTGGTAGAGCATCAATGGCAGAGCAGGAAAGTAGAGCGGCGATGGTAGAGCAAGAAAGTCGAGCATCGATGGCGGTGGTCGGTGGCGGAGTAAGAAAGTAAAGAGATGCCATAGATGGTGGTTGGGGAGAAGACCCTTGCAATGGCGGAGGCCGTCGTCACCGTCCAAGAAGAAAGAATAGCGGTTGGGTGTTGTCATCGTCCAAGCAAGAAAGCGGCAGCTGAAACGCTCACGAGCTCATGAAATAATAACCAAAGTAGGTAATATAAGAGCAAGGAAGAAAGGAAGAATAGCGGCTCGATCGATAACATAGCTCGTTGACCTTTAGCGAGGGTTTTCTAGAAAAACTGATCCAAGAGGGTTAAGTGGTGTCCGAACCAGCTATAAGGTTAGGTAAGTTAAAGAACTGACCCTATAAAGTAATAGAGGATTTCTCGATCAAGATATACGTCGACCGAGAATATTTCAGTTGAGAAAACTGTCGACCAAGAAAGTTCTATCTTAAGCTTCTTAGAGGTCTTCTAAGGTCAGTTATTCCTAAAAAACTGACCCTATAAAGCAAGGTTTGCTCGGTCGAGAGATTTGTCGACCGAGTAGATTTTGGTCGAGAAAATTGTCGACTAAGAAAGTACTGTCTTAAGCTTCCCTGAGGATTTCTAAAAAACTAACCCTATAAAGTAAGGTTTGCTTGGTCGAGAAATACGTCGACCGAGACGATTTCAGTCGAGAAAATTCTCGACTAAGAAGTACTATCTTAAGCTTCTCAGAGGTCTTGTAAGGTCGGTTTTTTAAGAAAACTGACCCAAGAGGTCTTAAATGGTGCCCACATTTTTTTGTAGACATATAAGGTCGGTTATTTGGAAAAACTGACCCTATAGATTGAGGTGCGAAGCTAAAATCGAGCAAATTTTCAACGCAGGAAACTTAATTGGTCGGCTTTCTAATCCCACTGCCTATAAGGTCAGTTATTTTAAGAAAACCAACCCTATAGAGATACACTACAAGGTCGGTTATTTTATGAAAACTGACCCAAGTGGTCTTAAGTGGTGTCCGCATTTTTTATAGACATATAAGGTCAGTTATTTGGAAAACCGACCCTATAGAGATACACTACAAGATCAGTTATTTTAAGATAACCGACCCAAGAGGTCTTAAGTGGTGCCCATATTTTTTGTAGACATATAAGGTCGGTTATTTGGAAAACCGACCCTATAGAGATACACTAAAAGGTTGGTTATTTTAAGAAAACCGACCCAAGAGGTCTTAAGTGGTGCCCGTGCAAAGCCAAAATTGAGCAAATGTTCACCGCGAGAAACTTAATGGGTCAGTTTTTATGATAAAACCGATGCAATAGTGTATTAGGTCGGTTATTCTAGTAAAAATGACGCTACATGCAGCGACGTTATTGGCCAAAAATGTAGTAGTGTGGGCACTGTCTTTTTGTTTCCTAGGGTTATTAGAAATGCTACATCCCTGTATTTCCTATAAATAGTGGCATGATAGATAGGATTTTGGTTTGTGATTTTGTGAGACCTTTGGACTAGCTATCATTACCAATAAGGAGAGAGAAGAGATTGTGAAATGCTTGCATGTTTCCAACAAGAAGACTTCTCCTTCCCCACCGGCTATTGGAGCATGACATGGAGTTCCCCTCATCTCAGTAGATGATATAGAGATGTAGACACATCAATGGATGCATGGGAAATTTCAACTACATCCTCCTCCATCTATATTTTTTGGAGCACTGTCACCGACTGTAGTATGCAGAAAAGGTGTATTTCACAATGCTCCTTTCTGATATATCGTTGTTCACGTGATTTGCTTGCGAGAACATGGAAATTACAATTTTTTTACTTTTGCTCTACATATCACATCTACATAACCCTACATTTGTAACTTTAGGTAATAGTTTTATTCTTACATTTTCCATGTAAATTATGTTGACACATTATTATTGGTCACAAAAATCAACAATCAAGATCACATGAGTTCCTTGTTTAATGATAGAATTTATCAAATTTACTTACTATGTTGTCATATCTATCCACTCATTTACCCATTTTCTATAGGTCTCAGGTTCATGAATAAAACACCTTTCTCTAGACCTAAGATCATTTGGTATTTAATTACACTTTTATTAGCCTTTCTCATAACATTCCCTACTGGATATATCACAAATAAAATATTCAATACCACTCATATTGAAAAAAACATTTCTTTTATCTCTCTTGATAAAGAAATTAGAATCTTTTAATGGGTAACATATTTTATCCAATTCCATATCCAATTTGAAATCCCTATTCAACACCTCTTTTTTTCTTTCAAAGAAGGAGAAAAGGATGGCTTGTTGCTCAACTTTTCACCATCTCTTCATTCCTTATAATAAATTTTAAATGTTATTCCTTAACTAGACAATCTCATACACAAAATGAATCTCCTATTTGAGATATACTTATAAACTTCTTAATAGTCAAAGATGTGGACAAAGATAATCTCTTGCTTCCTAGGGATGCCTGGAGGATTTCAAAATTTTGTAAGTCTGCAACATGTAAGAACACTACATTCCACCAGTAGAAATACTCACAGAATAGAGAAATACACAAGTCTCCTGTAAGGGAAAATCGTAATCTATTTCCTATCCTAATCTAAAGACAATTCCACTCATGAAATTTCTTAGTGAGCATTGAACCTTCCTACCCTCACAAACATGTAACAATACACCTTCCCATGTCTAACATCACCATTTTCCCCTTTTGGCTCTCTTGAAGCTATAGAGGAAGTGCCTTATCTTATTCAGACACTACTAATGCTTGTCTACAAGATCCTTCTTCTAAAACGACGATTCCTATACAAAATGTGGATATGGAAATAATTAGGAGGCACCCTTGACATGTAGATCTAGTTGTATAGTTCTAAATATTCATATAACTACTACATTTATATCACAAAAGATAAGTGTTCAGTGTTGGATGTATGATGGGATTTAGAGGCGGTGGATAGAGCTAAAACCACTTAAACAAAATTCATTATACCTTCAAGTTATATCCCAAAATAATATTGCATATATGAAATGTGAGTGCATATAAACATGCATAGAAAGTGAGAGAGAGATTGAACAAGCATCAAATAACACACATTATTTATAGTGGTTCCAAATAGAGGGGTCAATTTCTAGAAATTTCAACCATGTCTCACTCATTATATTACATTATAAGAGTTACAACATATGACCACACTTTTCTAGGTCATGGGCTAAACTAGCATTACTTTTTAGATCAAGGAGCCAATAACCATTACAAGGGACTTACCTATCCATGACCAAGAGACTTTTGCCTTACCAAGGACTTACCTACTCTTGCAACAAGTCTTCAACCTTCCTTAAGGACTTACCCACTCTTGAAATGAGTCTTTGGCCTTCAAGGTCTTTCCCGCTCTTGAAGTGGATCTTCTGCATTTAAGTTCCCCTTCACCAAGGAGAAGATTTTCACCAAGGGACTCCTTCCCTCCTTATTCACCTCTCTTAGCCAAGAGAGAGAATATTCATTGTAGAAAGAGAGATTAAGAGGTGGAGGAAGTGATATCCTCACATGATATACATGTAGGACTAGCTCTCTAATAAATCTCCTGCTCACTCTAATTGATCTAGCAAGTGATTAAGCTCATGAGAGTGGATGGAGACTCTTTGGAGGCAAATCTCTCTAGATTGTAGTATACATACCTTCATTGTTCTTGGCTAACCTGGGATAAATCCCAAGGGTTCCTATTTATAGTTGAGGATTCGTCCTAACCATTATAACCATTTAGGATGAATTCTAGACATTTTGGAGAGAATCCAACATATATATGTTTCACTTTGAGACTCTCTTGGATGGCTAGTTTTTGTACAGCAAGACTGGCTATCGGTCAAGTTAGGTCCAAGGACAACTTGATTGACATGGATGTCATTCAAGTTAAGTCCTAGGATAACTCAGCCAATAAGACTCTCTGTCTAGCCAACTAATTTGGTCGACCGAGTTATAGACTGATAAGAAACTCAATAGACAAAGGTTTCTATAAATTTGAAAGTCAAGGGTTGTCATCCTATTTACCTAAGGGCAAACTATACTAATAGGACCACCTATCTTGGACTTTGTCAAGTCCTCCAAAGTGCAATATAATTCATCATAATTAGTTCTATTACACTTATGAGCTTAAAGACAAGTCATATAGTCATTACAAGTGATTTAAATCAAACACCCTAAGGAGAAAACTATTTGTTCTTCTTGATATTTGTGCTTGCATGACTTGATTTCACCAAATTAGGATGTTCAAGTTTAGGTACGTGGAGTGTGTGTATCTAATCTAAAATCACTCAAGTAGAAACGTTATACACAAATAAGTAGAATGGTTTAGTCATCATCAAAACAAGGGTTTAGTCAATTTAGACCTAAGTCAACATTCAAATCATAAAAATTTCTTATTTACTTGTTCATCTTACATAACAACTACCAATCCACTTGTTAAAATTACAACAATAACTCATGTTGATTATCTAGATCTTTCTTTCCCATCATCATATCATATGGTTGACTATTTGTTTTAACTACATGATTACCATTATAGATTGATCGCTTAAGTTTTGTCTTGCTCATGTTCAACTATTTATGTATAATGCATATTAATTGAAACAAGTGAAGTTGTAAGCTTTAAGACCATTAAATACACACACACACACCTAGATCTTGCTTTATCTCACAACTTTTCCTTTTTACCATTTCTCTATATTCCACGCATCCCATCGCAATCACCTAGAATGAGTCGCTGTCATGAGAAATTGTGAGGAAATTGCAATACCTTTACAAACTAGAGAGTGGAAGCTTCATGGTCATCTTAAGTCCTAAAAAACTCACACACTTAACCATGTCTTTCCTTGTTTTACTTCTTCATCAAAAACCAAACTTGATATCATTTTTTGGTGATACATGAGTGCCTAACACTTTCTATAGTTGTCATAGAATTGCCTTACCCGACCCCATGTCCATGTTTTCCTTGTCTTATCCTTCTCCATGTGGATTCATTTTTAGTCTTTTTCATGTTCTCCCTCTGATATAGATTCTTATTTACAATTTCCTTTTTTTTTCTCACAAAATAAAATGGCAACTTTGATTCCGTAATTGTCATGTTCATTTTATTTTACACCAGTCATACAAGATTATCTTTCCACATATTTTATCAACAAATAAATAGTATGGAGACTCTTATGAGGAGTTATAAAAATATTAGTGGCTTCATTTTCTCGACTCTCCTTTTCAAATTTGGTTCTCTATAGGGTATCCTTGTTTATTCTCCATTATATTTCTAATTTGTTTTCAAAAAGGATGTCTTCAATCATGAGAAACCAGCTTTCTTTTCTTTATGCATTCATGATTGCTTGCTTACATGATTGATTGTTTTGGGAAGGTGGGGAAGATTGCAAGTTCACCATTTTTCCATACTTTCTCTTTACTTGTCCTATATTTCTTCTTGGGATTGCTTCTAAAAATGTAAAATTTTCACACATGCACTTCGTATTACTATAAATATGTGCATATGCAGAACGGGTGCCAACACTCTGTTGGGTTTTAGGGGAAATAGAGAAGGCAGCAGAATTAAAATTTTCTTCTCCCAAACACAGAATAAAGGAATTGCGTCAACGTCTATACAGTAGGAAGGATGGTTTGCGGAGGCATACCTTGTCCCAAGGCTTGCTCAGCGACGTTACCTCATGGCTTGTGCGGTCTTCACCTCCAATCTTGGATGATGTATGAGTAGCTCCTGGTCGCATCGGGACTGACACCTCCTGGTCTCACTGGGACTTTCGGGATTGACAACTATCCTCCGAGCGGCAGAAGTCTCCCGCCTATGAAGTAGTCCACACATACCACCTGGAACTCTGATCTCCTTGTTGCACAATGAATCGAAAGGAGTCACACCCTCATGTCAGCGTACTAGTCACCGAAAGAATCTCCTGCAACCAATCACTGTCTGTAGTTGTCTTTCCCTTGTCGTGTCTCCCTTATGGGGTAGCACTTGCTCAGGCTCTCTTAGTTACCAAAACCAGAGAGAATTCCAACTTTGTAGAGCAACTGGTGCACTGAGTTGTTGTACCTGAGAAGCCCCCAATACCCCTATATATAGGAGGGTCATGGGACATGGTTTTCCACCCCGGGCAATGCAGGATTAAAGCAAGAGTAGAAGGGTTCGAGATTTTCCACAAAACAACCAACTATGCCACCTGAACCGATCGTTTCATATGTGTAACTGTCGGTTGGGGAGTTGAGCCGATCAGTTCACACCTCAACCGATTGGTTGGGGCACCTGAGCCGATCAGTTCACTTCTGAGCTGATCAGTTCGTGATCCTGGTCCAACTCCAATTGACTTTCATATTTGTTTCCAACTAATCAAATATTAATCCTTGTCTAAATCGAATTTGTACAAGTGAAACAAATTGTATTTACAAAATAGTCTTATGACTTTCCAAACGATCTCAGTTGGTCAGTTGAGCCGATATGTTCAACCCTTGAACCGGTCATCTCAGCCTGCCTTGAGTTGATCGATTCATCACATGAGCCGATCGGTTCACCAACCTGAGCCGATCAGATCATCCCATGAGCTGATCGGTTGGGGTAGCAGACTTATGCAAAATCAGTCAATTGCAGTTTCAATCAATCTGATACTCTAATCAATAGGTCCAACACCTTGAACACTATGATATTGAGCTATCAATTAATTGAGTGTTTAATTGAACTACTAAAGTCCTTTAGTAATCAATCTAAACATCTTTTGTGGATAAACTCCTCTTCCAGGTTAAATCCTATGTGTGTGACCCTGCAGGTCCATTTCACATTAGCAGTGAAAGTCCATAACACTTATGACTTCACAAGAAAAGAGCGGTTCCTAGTCGCACATCAGTGCTACCCAAGTGAAATAGAAAGTTGGAGAACAACGTTCAATCCTACAATCTGTGAATGGTGTTACAGTGAATGTATAATTCCTTTTTCATTGATATCCCGAATGAACTCAAGGCATGGAACAATCATCCTGTCAACGTTCATTCACTTTCTTGATCTCAGAGTAGATTGGAGGATATATGTATGACATCAATATCACATACTAATGCACACATGCATGCACACGCCTATCTCAATCCTATTCATCAAGTGGCCATGGATATCAAACTCCCTCAGGAGGGACAAATCCCATATCTACCACTCACCCCTCAAAAGCCCCATGTGTCAAAGCCACCCAATAATCACCTTTATAACAACCCATGTTTTAGGACTGCGTTTGATGATGTCAAAGTGTACCCAACGACATGTGTTGAGTGTAGTGATTTCAGGTCAAAGAATCACACTCACCACCATCACTGTGAAAACTGACTGTGACTACCATGTCATGGTTCCATGTGTCAAACTCACGGTGGGTCTGTCTGGTAAACTTGTTCTGTAACAAGTACCTATGTGTTTGGTTTGATATCTACATATCATTACTAATGAGATTCTATCATCAACCAGCACCACAATCTAGTCTTGTGTGTCATTGGTGTCTATCTACCTTCCACAATGACATTCGACTAGGGACATAATAAGAATGTACAAACTCTTAGCATCTGTATGATCTCATCGTTCAGGTCCTAAACATGAAAGCATACATCATTGAGTATTGTCATTCTCTAGACATTCAATCTGTTTTATCATTATCTCATATGACTGAACCAGAAAGAATTGGAAGCTTGCCTTTGATGTTTATCAAATCAATCTTAATGTATCCCACCAATCATCCCATGATTGGCTGTCAGGGCATACATACCAACAGACTCCCACTTGCACTGCGAGTCAACCACCCTTGAATCATATTCATAGTGATCTTTCAAACATGTCCCACATGTTAATGTACTCTAGTGCTAACATAGTGAGTTATAGAAACACCTTGCCAAAAGTCAGTATTAACTGCATGTCTCTCATCTCTTTGATGTATGTCACACATATGAGATGGAGTTGCCGTAATATGCGATCTAGTATTCCTTTGCTAGCCTTTAGCCACATTGCATGACCAAGTGCTCCTAACTTGTCATCAATGACCGGAATAACTATAAGTTCATCTCATGAACTTCCAGATCCATATAGTATCCACTAATGTTCTCTAACACATGAATACTCTACCTTTTCCTTTTAAATGACTTTATTGGAACGTTTCCATTTATCAACAAACATTCACTTTTATATATCCCATATATATACTTTGCGATTAATTTTTTGTCCTTTTCGAAAGTTCACATCAGTGTAACTCTTTATAGTGAACCCTTCTTTTTTTTCCATAGAACTAGTACTTCTCAAGTACTTATCAAGTTCTTATGGCATTCCAGTATCCCTTACTAGAACTAGACAGACATCCACTCGTCATGTCCCACATACGAGTTATCAGGATGAGCATATCATATTGTCATGTCCTACATACAAGATGATAAATGCATTTTATTCTTTCCATGTCCATACATGCAAGATGATGGGATGATTACATACATGATAGATCCATATGTATTCTTAGTTTTCCCATTATTTATAAGAATTGGTCACTTGGCCTTGAGATACTAACTCCATGCAACATGGATAAGTTTTCTCCCACTGAATCTATGCATACTGAACCCTTCAGTATAGATTGACAATGTATGCTCTCTCTTTTCAGGTCAAGAGGCTTTTGAGAACTATCTCTATTCCTATCACATAGGAAATATCTCCATCTTCCTTAAAGACAATTTCCACTTTGGATTTCCATTCTAGAACATTTTCATTTCACATCAACATGTGGAATGTGAATACGCTCCCACTAAATCACAGATTGCTTCTTTAACTTTGACATATCAGACAAACCCTTTGACTATATCATCAAAGTAAAGATCCAACTCTGAGTTTCTTGTACTCAATCAATCACATTGATTAGTGCATTGTAACTTATAGAATTCATTTGCATTAATGGATTCACAAACCTTATAGGTTGTATCACGTACACATCCTTGTTTTATTCCTCATAGGAATGCAGTTTTAGTATCCATATGCCATTCTTAGTCATTAAGTTGCAATCAACAAGCATCATCCTTCTTTAAATGTCATCCATGTGTCTTAACACTTAAGACTCATTTGCGCTTATGGATTTCATCCCAATGAGTGCTACCATCTAGGTCATACCTTATGGTTTACTTGGAAGTCATTTAGGATGAAATGGTCATAAACCATAACTCAAAATCTGGTTCCTCATATTCATCTAGATAGTTGACTCATCACATGACCAACTTATCACATAGATATTTGAGGTGTTATCTGTCAAGGATATAAGAACTCACAACTCTTTGTGATTCTCAATGTCCTCTATTAGTGTAGAGTATTCTAAGAAGAATTTAGTTATTTGATAATCATCCTCTAACTCCTTAGAGTATGACTCCTTGTTGATTTAGACATCACCATGCCTTAATCATGAGTTCACTTTGATACACTAACATAATCACTCATAAGTATTTCAAACATTTGGTCCAAGTATTTCATTCATTGATCTCATCATGAATTAACACTTTACCAAATTCGTACTTCATCTATGATATTCTTGAACACTTCAAGATATTCATATTGGTATTTCTCTAAACACCGCTTGAAGTATTAGAATCAACTCTAATAGGTGTGTAAATACATCACATGTATTATACCTAATAGGATAATCATTCTCCCACTACCTTAGTGAAGATTGATTAATCATGTCTAGGAGATTCATGTCTCTTACTGGTTCTCTAACCAAAAGAGTCTAGCTTATCCATCATATGGAAACTAGAAATGAACTTCTCATGATTTATGCTAATTTGATTGTTTGAGTTATCAATAACTTTTAGGTATCACTTTATCTTATGCATACCAAGTACCACAAGATAAACAATCCATTGCCACAAAGATTGAAACATCAACGTTATTAATTGCCATTATTGTCATACAATATGCAAAAATAATGTGTTTCTATCTATTGGAAAATATGAAATAGCAGTTCATAACTCTATTACATGCCTTTAAGGATGAAAATAAACTAAAGTACTCCTATCTATGGCAGCAAGACTTGCCCCATTTATTGAGTGCTTTACATTTTATATCTTGGTATCATATACCTAAACAAAAATGTTACACGTTTATTTCATGACACCTTCAAGTGGAGACGTCCGTCGCCTCCTTCTTCTTTAGTTCTTCCAGATAAAGTGGACAATTCCTTTTCCAATGTCTTGGTTTTTGTCAATGGTGGCAATTTCCTCTCTTGGTCATGCCTCCCTTGGCCTTGAGAGTTGAAGACGACTTTGGCTGCTGGCTAGCATCAGAACCTTTCTTAGCTTTACCCTTGCCCTTGCGCTTGGACTTCCCTTTCTTGCTGCTGATCATCATCACAAACTTAGGCTTGTCCTTCTTCATCTGTGTCTCGACTGTCCTCAACATGCCCAACAACTCTATCAATGACTTGTCAAAGTTGTTCATGTTGTAGTTCATCACAAACTGACTGTATGATTCTGGCAATGATTGTAGTATCACGTCAGTAGCCAACTCTTGGCTCAGGGGAAATCCCAGTCTCGTCAGGTTCTCCACATACCCAATCATCTTGAGCGTGTGAGGACCAACTGGATCTCCTTCTGTCATGACGCACTTGAACAGTGCCCTGGAGACATCATATCTCTCTTGTCGTGCTCGATCTTCATACATGTTCTTGAGATGCTGAGTCATCTCAATGACACCCATGTTCTCATGTTGTCTCTACAACTCGTGGTTCATGGAGCACAACATCAAGCACTTTGCATCAATGGCATCATCAGAATGCTTCTTATAAGCATCCCTTTCTGCCTTTGGTGCGGTAGGAGCAGGTTCCTCTGGAACTGGAGTATCCAGGATATAGAGCTTTCTCTCTTGAGTGAGAACAATTCTCAACGTCCTACACCAGTCATGGAAGTTAGTCCCATTTAGATCGTCCTTCTCAAGGACCGGTCACAACGAAAAATTATTGTTGTTTGTTGTCATTTGAACTACAAAAGGAAATATATGCAATTTAGTCCAAAACTCAATTTTGACTTATTTGATTGATTTGAAAAGTTTGACGATATAATTAGGACTTTAATTAATTATCGCTCCTACTATTTTATTCAAATTGATAGCCCTCACAATCAATTCAGAAGATTGCAGTGAACAATCTTCTAGTGGGTCAAGATCCGTATTTCATCAAGTCATGAGTCAGCTTTGGCTGATCGCCCACAATCTTGACTATTTAGGTAGGTCATCATGCCAATTGAATCATATGCAACTCTTGATGAATGAACATGCGCAACACCTTGCCATGAACATTCCTTGCCTCTGGGCCTAGACGCTCTAAGAATCACATGTTAAGTCTAACCCAAAAGCCGACACGGTAAACATGCACCCTTCTTTGGCAGAACCTACATGTTTACCCTTCACACTTCCGCGAGATAGACGACACACCATGCTTTTTGGCGTAACCTACGCTTGGTCGATCAAGTTTTTCATGTGTGCCATTAATGGAAGGCATTAAAGACTTAATATTTATATGAAGGATTTGGTTTTTATAGGTACAAATACATATCCAATCACCACAATACATAGTATGTATCATATACATGCTATATCCCACAGAAAACATGTGAAACGATAAAAACAATGATTATGGCCATCCTAATGTGATTCCTTGAGCCAAGAGGAATCACAGTCATCTAGGTCTACATCACATGCAACTTGTCCATGATGAAGTGATATAGCCATCCGAGTTGATCAACTCATCACACGAATGACCTACTCATCTTGGCTGGTCGTTTGGGCGCCACCAGCCGATCGGTTAGCTCCTCCAACCGATCAGTTTGCCTGGTCGTCATGCATCTCCTCAGGTCACCACCCACTCGACTCGCTCCTCGAGCCGATCGTCTGGATCACCAACCGATCAGTTCACTGCTTGAACCGATCGTCTCATTCGTCGTCAGATCATCTTCCGTTCTTTAACATAACAGAAAATAAAAGATCTATCCTATTTTATATTTATATTGGGAAACCCCGAGTTACATTCGGGGGAGCAAGGGTAGGAAAAAAAATATTGAGTTATTTTGAGTTACATCAGGAATAAGAGATGGAGAATCAGTGTACAGACTGAGATGCAAGAAACCACATACAACCAAGCACACATACATAGGGTTTAATGGCCATAACCATGCTATACATCCACCACAAAACTCGTTTAAGGGCGACGCGTATCGAGTGCATTCATATTACATATCATATATGTATATAGGGATTTGTGGTTTTAGGATTGGACATGCATAAAGCCAATTTTATTTGTATCGTATGTAATAAATAAAGGTGACAAACCAAAATTGATCACATCGACAATCCTAAAGTATAGAGCAGTTGACGTGGCTTGGATACCACTGTTGGGTTTTAGGGGAGACAGAGAAGGCAGCAAAAACAAAAATTTTCTTCTCCCAAACCCACAATAAATGAATCGCGCCAACGTTTATACAGTAGGAAGGATAGTTTGCAGAGGCATGCCTTGTCACGAGGCTTGCTCGGCAACGTTACCTCGTAGCTTGCGCGGTCTTCACCTCCGGTCTTAGACGGTGTCTGAGCAACTCCTGGTCACACCGAGACTGGCACCTCATGGTCTCATCGGGATTGACAACTGTACTCTGAGAAGTAGAAGTCTCCGGCCTCTGAAGTAGTCCACACAAACCACCTGGAACTCTGATCTCCTTGTCACACAAGGAATCGAAAGGAGTCACACCCTCCTGTCGGCGTACTAGTCACCGACACACTCTCCTGCAACTAGTCACTTTCTGCAGTTGTCTTTCCCTTACTGTGCCTCCCTTATCGGGTAGCACTTGCTTCAGCTCCCTCAGTTACCAAAACGAGAGAGAACAACAACTTTGCAGAGCAACTGGTGCAATGAGTTTTTGTACATGAGAAGCCCCCAATACCCCTATATATAGGAGGGTCATGGGACAGGGTTCTCCACCCCGGGAAATGTGGGATTAAAGCAGGAGTAGAAGGGTTTGAGATTTTCTACAAAACAACCAACTACGCCACCTGAACCGATCGTTTCATACATGAAATGATCGGTTGGGGAGTTAAGCCGAACGGTTCACACCTCAACCGATCGGTTGGGGCACCTGAGCCGATCAGTTCACTTATGAGCCGATCAGTTTGTGATCCTAGTCCAACTCAAATTGACTTTTGTATTTGTTTCCAACTAATCAAATATTAATCCTTGTCCAAATCGAATTTGTACAAGTGAAACAAATTGTATTTGTAAAATAGTCTTCTAACTTTCCAAACGATCTCGGTTGGTTAGTTGAGCCGATCGGTTCAACCCTTGACCTGGTCATCTCAGCCTGTCTTGAGCCAATCAGTTCATCACATGATCCAATCGGTTCACCAATCTGAGCCGATCGGTTCATCCCATGAGCCGATCAGTTGGGATAGTACACTTATGCAAAACCAGTCAATTGCAATTTCAATAAATATGATACTCTAATAAATCGGTCCAATACCTTGAACACTATGATATTGATCTATCAATTAATTGAGTGTTTAATTGAACTACTAAACTCCTTTAGTAATCAATACAAACATCATTTGTGGATAAAATCCTCTTCCAGGTTAAATCCTATGTGTGTGACCCTATAGGTTCATTTCACGTTGACAGTGAATGTCCATAACACTTATGACTTCACAAGCAAAGAGTGGTGCCTAGTCGCACATCAATGCTACCTAAGTGAAATAGAAAGTTAGAGAACGACTTTCAATCCTACAATCTGTGAATGGTGTTACAGTGAATGTATAATTCCTTTGTCACTGATATCCCGAATGAACTCAAGGCATGGAACAATCATCCTATCAACGTTCATTCCCTTTCTTGATCTCAGAGTAGATTGGAGGAGATATGTATGACATCAATATCACATACTAATTCACACATGCATGCACACGCCTATCTCGATCCTACTCATCAAGTGGCCATGGATATCAAACTCCGTCAGGAGGGAAAAATCCCATATCTATCACTCACCCCTCAAAATCCCCATGTGTCAAAGCCACCCAATCATCACCTTTATAACAACCCATGTTTCAGGACCACATTTGATGATGTCAAAGTGTACCCAACGACATGTGTTGAGTGCAGTGATTTTAGGTCAAAGAATCACACTCACCACCATCACTGTGAGAACTGACTATGACTACCATGTCATGGTTCCATGTGTCAAACTCACGGTGGGTTTGTCCGATAAACTTGTTCTCTAACAAGTACCTATGTGTTTGGTTTGATATCTCCGTATCATGACTAATGAGATCATGTCATCAACCAACACCACAGTCTAGTCTTGTGTGGCATTGCTATTTATCTACCTTCCACAATGACATCCGACTAGGGACATAATAAGAATGTACAAACTCTTAGCATCCATATGATCTCATCATTCAAGTCCTGAACCTGAAAGCATACATCATTGAATATTGTCATTCTCTAGACATTCAATATGTTCTATCATTATCTCATTTGACTAAACCAGAAAGAATTGGAGGCTTGCCTTTGATGTTTATCAAATCAATCTTAATGTATCCCACCAATCATCCCATGATTGGCTCTCAGGGCATACATACCAACACACTCATGGTAGACTGTGGGGGGGGGGGAAATAATAGGGTTTCTAGTAAATGTATCAACACAACACAATGTTAGACATCCAAAGGACTTGAGGACACCTCCACCTAGCAGTGATGATTGGTTGTAGCCACTATAGTCACGAGGTGTATTAGGAGTACTACCGTAATATAAACAAACTAGTTACCATTCATGAGTGTGATAATGCCATAGAGAAGTTAAGGATCCTCCCCTCATGTAGAGGTCATGATTTAGAGAGTATATTAATCAAATCTATACTTTTGGTCTAAAAGGGGGAAATATTTATATTCTATTCTTACATCTTGAGATTGTTTCTTTCTTTACATATTGGGCTTGTTGCTTTCCATATATCATGGGACTATTGCTTGATAATTATCTTTCATAGATCTTTATTTTCTAGTTAAAGTATTCAAATTCTCAAAACAATCATGTTTACCACACTAAAAAATTCCTTAGATCAATCTAAAAGTTATCAAACAATATCCCAAACTATCTCCTAGAATGCAACACACAATTAGGACTCCCAATCTTGATCAAACCATCTCCAATTTTTTTTCACATCCTACACCATGTTATTAGGCCACCATATAAACATTCACAAAACAAATTAGCCTGTGCCAAGCCATTAGGGTGCTACGATTCACCCTCAATGGTTAAGTCATCTTGAGTTTTTAGTTAATGTCTTTCATGGTTCCTACTTTGTTGTAAAAGGCTTTAGAAAATAATTCCCAAGAGATTTCATGTTTTGAAAAACCTTTCCAAGATATTTTTTCCCTTTCCAAGATATTTTGGTATGATCTACATTGAAAGGCCACCTATTTTTAGTCTCATAGTTTGAATCCATTACTTGTGTTTACCTATAAAAAGCCTTTTCTACCTACTTAATCACTACCAAAACTTAGTTAAGTTACTGGAAAATCGTTTTGGACACCTTCAAATCATGAATACTAGTAAAACATATCAGCAAGGTAGTACAATCATGGCAACCTCTTTAAGAAACATTTATCAACTAAAAAATCAAACCATTAACCTCACAACCAAAGGTAGCTTATTTCAACACGCACAAGCTATATCCTTTCATGTACAAACCACATTTTTCTTCAACCACACACTTCAGACCTGATCTACATTAAAATGCATGCATGGTCATCCATTCTTATAACTACTAGCTGCTTGAAGGACTCGTCAAACCAGTTTTATCCTTTCAAAATTGGCCTCCCAGTTATAATGCAAGCCTACTCTCCATTAAGCTTGGGCATAACTCCCATATCATAGTTAATTACCACCTCATTTTCTGTGCATATTATGTCTCTATTTTATACTAAGATGTCACCCATTAGCAAGACGGCCTACCTATCTTCACCTACCACCCAACGATCTTGGACCACAACCACAAACTAGAGCACCCACCTTGAATTTGTATTAAATGGCCAGCCTTCTTGAAGAACACTTACTCTTGGATTATGACCATAAACTAGACCACTTGGTCTTGGCATGAAATCCTTAAAAGAGGCCCACATTTTCTCCTTATCCATGCCCCACACGAATCTTGTCTTAGTACTATTATCACATAACTATTTTTACCGCAATCCCAATCCCATTGCCTAGATAGTGGTAAAAGGATTGAAGTGCCCGTCCTTGAGTTGCATATACGATAAGAAATTATAACTCAAAAACTAGATATTTAAAGAACAAAATAACCCAATATAGGAGATATAATTGATGTATCATTATCATCAGAGTACATGGAGTGCGGAAGCGATCTAGTCAATGTTCCATTTATTTACCTAAAATCAAGAAAACCAAAATGGTTTATTTACATAATTGATGTATCCTTGTCATCAGAGTGCATGGTACACCATCAAAATCAAGTAAAATGGTTTATAGAAAAAGAGTATACTTGGCAGGACTTCTATTCAAAAGTATAAAAAACAATTTCTAAAACCAAAATTTATTTGACAAGTTGTATATTTCAAACAATTCGACTTTTATTACAAGTTCCCATTATGCTGTAATCGAAAAGCATTATTATATTTTTTTTGACTCCGTCCCCCCAACACGATGGAGGAGGTCACCATGATCCTTCTCTCCATATGAGGTAGGATGCCAATGTACAAGTCCCAACTCTGAATGAGGAGGTTGCCTGCACTCAAGATCAACATTATCAACATCATCATCATTATCAATATACGGGCAGTCATAATGGGAAACATCATTTATGTTCTCATGTTTTTCTCAAAATATAATATAGGAAAAATAGAAGACGAAACATAGGGAACAATAGCTCAATCAAATTATCAAGAGATACATAAAAAGTATCTTCAATACAACCAAGGAGGAGATATAATAGTGTACCTTTCACTAAATATTTAGAGTATAATCAATATCTGAATCAATAGGTCAACCCTTCGAGTTAGATTCTAAATCACAATATTGGATCAAGGGTCAAGATCATGATGTTTAGAATATCATGTTTCAATGTTTAGTATTAGGGTTACACTTTTCCTATGTCAACCTTAGGGTTAGGACATTCACTTATAACAACCAATATTACAATATGTCCAACATTATTTCAAGTGTCAAGCATTTTTAAGTGAGAATGACTTACCTAGATTTTCTAGGATCATATGTGTTCACCCTAATTATCATGATCAATATCCAATTCATCATCAAATTTCTAGATCATCATCATGATAGTTAGCATCATTGAAAATCAAGATTTGATTGATGGGTCAAATGTATATCAAGGGTTTTGCAAGATCAAGATCAATATCCAGAATACTCATTATTCATAAAGATTATATTTAGTATTGAATCAAGTGAAAAGATCTAGACCACTAATTATTCATTTTCAAGAGTGGATGAGTCAACTAGGTTAGATCTGGGTTACAATTTCAAGCTAATCATTAGAGTCAAGTATTAGGGTTTCCAAAATCTAATCATACTTATGGAGTCATTTAGAAAAATTAAATAAGAAAGAGATCAATATTTAGGTATATCAGTGAGAATCCTTTGCAATCAGGTTTCAAAAGTATTTTTAATAAATTCCTTGGATTTTTTTAATCAATATTGACTATTTATTTGTACATTTTGGAGCTAGGAATTAGGAGATAAAATTTTTGCACGTTTTGACCAATTATTAGCTTTTTGAGCAGAGAAGAGAAAAAAATAAATTAATATGGAAAAATAGGGACCACTGGATTACACGATCGTATGGATGGGATCATGCCACATAGGTGTCGTGGCTTGTTGGTCCAGGTCTGGTTCAATATCTTGGTTCAGCTGGTTCGCTTCTCTAATAACTGGTTCAACTGGGTTCTTTGAGCCGGCTCTAAAGTCTTATGGATCGGTAGTTTTGGGAACCTTTCTCCCCTCGTTTGGTAATCCTCATGTGGCCAGAAGACAAGCAAAGGAAGCTCTCCAGTGTGGAGGGGCTTCAGGAGCAAGAGGGATCGAGTGAGGCTATGAGCAAGCCGTCTGAGCTCGCCACAACCTTGCGGATTGGATGACGGTGGCAGATTGAGGCAAGGTGTCGAGGGAGAGGAATGCCCAAAGTGGGCTTCTTGGTGGTACTACACCAGTAGCAAGGAGGTTTAGGATAAAACTGGGGTTCTCGGGGCTGAGGGAGTGAGCAAGAAAGGGTCTCGTAGCTTGGTGTGGTGTATGCGATCCTTGGGGGGTTATATAGCATTCAGGGGTAGATTTAGGGTAAATCGAATTATTTCTCTTAGCCATGGCCGCCGGAGTGAGAACGCTAGGAAAAGGGATCATTTTTGTGGAAAAACCTATCCTTAATGGAAGTCAAAATTGGGCTCGTTGAGATTGAATTCACGAGAGGAGTGATTCTATCTGCTTAGATTTACAAACCGAGGTCGTGAGCGGGAGATCTCATATCTCGGTCTCATTTACTCCTCCACATTGATTGCGGGAGGTAGGAGATGATGAAATGGCTGATGGATCCGTCCTTGATCTATGGGAAGGAGATCCAAGGGCTGAAACTCAGATGGCTGACTTGGACAAGTAAAAAAAAGAGCAAATAAAAGGCAATAAAAAGGGTTTTTAGATACGAAATTTCAAATATTCGCAGACAGCTGTCAGAATGTCCAAATGAGATGAAATTTGGAGCATAGCTTCACCAAAATGTGGAGAATATTTAGAGAAATTTGAACCAAAAGATGAGGTTTTATTGAAATTTTTTTTTTCTTTGAACAAAGTGATGATTGAATATAATTTGTGGTGTTATAATGTGCATAAAGTTCATATTGATCACCAAATTTTGTATTTGAGTCTCAACATTGATTATGAAGACAAGAAAAATGATTTGGGGTCATGAGTGAGTATACAGAGGTCAAAAGAGTAATTAATTCATTCTTATGCTAATATCCACTTTGTCACATCCTTCTCTCCTTAAAAAGGAATTTTGTCCCCAAAATTCAAAAAATCCTCAAAATTGGGATCATCAAAATCTAGGTCATATCCTCAAATATAGGAGTGTCCTCAACTATTAAATCAAAATAATGTCCTCAAAGTTCAAATAGTCCAATAATCATAATTGGGATTCATGTTCCATATCATAACCAACTTGGTACCAACATCATTTCATCATTGAGAAATTGAGTATCAAGATCATTGCATATATTGTTCAAAGTCATCATATGTGTCACAAATATGGAAAGCAACCTATTGATCACAAATTTGGAGAGATCATATTTTAGATAAAACAAATAGAGTTCTTGAATCAAGTTTACAAGGTGACTTTCAATCCCAATATCTCAGGGTCCTAGCTTCTACATTGGCCTAGGTGGGGTTATACATCCATGATTTGAAATTTCATATTTCAACAATTCGAGACAACATCATACTTTCAATATCATTATTTTGAGCTCAAAATCAATGGGAGGTCCCACCCTAGTCCTAATGAAAGTAAACCCTAAGTCATAAATCAAGAGAGACAAAATAGTCATCATTTCAAAATTTCAAAATTTGGGATTATGAGAGTCACTATTTATATGTCAAGGGTGGTCTCAAGATCCATATCAAGTTTCAAGATTTTGTTCATCAATATCAAGAGTTGAAGTTTAGACATCAAGATCATATGTATAAATATTCCAAAGCTAGGGTTTAGATTCCTATTTAGACCTTAGGGGAGATCACTCATGTATATTTGATTTCGAGCAACAATATTCAAGCAATATTTGAGCAACATATCAAGATTTCATTATCATGGTATCCAAGGTTGATGAATGATCTAGACCTAGGTCTATCCCAGAAGTCAACTACAAGATATAGTCAACATTATCATATTTTAAGATTGTCATTAGTCATGATTCAAGATTGAGTATCAACCTTGGGTTTAACCTATTAGACTTAGACCAACCAATCCAAATTGGGTGATAGGGATACCTTTACAAACTCTAAATGATCAACAAGGTAAAAATTTAGAAATATTCATAATAGGGATGTGACTTAGGTTATGGGAGTCATGAGTCAACTACCACCCTAATCTAACACATTACCTACATTAGTCATGATCCATTGAGCTTATTCAAATAGGGAGAGTATCAATGATCAAATCATATTATACAAGGCCATAAGATAAAAATTCAAGTAGGTCAATAATGTCAAGATTTTACAAAGTCAAGGTAATATTTGCATTCCTTCCCTTTTATGATCAAGGTAGTGATATAATTTGGAAAAAAAGTGCATGACTTAGGCCATGCTCATCATATCAAAATCGAGATTGCAAAATGCATCAAAAGTAAATAGGAAAATTGTTTTTTTTTGCATTATAGTCTTACATCATTATTTTGTGAGTCTTAGGCTTAGTTACTTGATGGCATAGTCATGATGTGTATCAAATAGGGTACACAATTGCTTAACTATGTTTGAGGGTTAGTCATCAATAGGGAAACATGGATATTAATCAAATAGAGACCTCACCAACAATGAGGTATTAGGTATAAGTCATCCTTATTTTGCAATATCATAATTTATATCATTTACCTCAAACATAGGAAGCATGTAGTCAATTTTTAGCTAATTAATTGAGTTTGCATGATATTAGGGGTCATACATGAGTATTCAAGATTCATTGATCAAAATTGAGTTTTCAAATTAAGGTCAGATCATGGTATCATTTTCTTTTTCATAATTTGTAGTGACATTCATTTTTCCCATGCAAAAGCTACCCATAATGGAGACATCATGTGGCAAAAGGTCACAAGAGAAGGACCACATGAGGAGATGAAAAGACTACCTAATTTTCATCTACTTGGGTGGCTGAGGTAATCCTTAATGAAGTGATGAGATGCTAGAAGACTCTCTAAGTTTTCAACAGAGAACCTTTAGGTCCAGTTCTGGATCAATTAAGGCAAGGAGAGCGGGGAATCTCAGCCATCGTGAAGACAGATAGGAGAAATTATGCCAGAACCCCGAGCCTAGACACCTCAATTTTCACCATTATGGATTTTAGGGTTTCCAAGGTTCAAGAGACTCAAGAAATTATTTAATTAAAGTATATGGGAGTGTGTATGCTCTGATACCAACTGTCACGAAACCGTTTTACCCCAATCCCAATCCCGCTGCCTAGATAGTGGAAAAAGGATTGAAGTGTCGTCCCCGAATGGCCCAATAAGATCTCACACAGTGGCATATATAATAAGATATAATAACTCAAAAATTAGATATTTAAATAACAAAATAACCCAATATAGGATATATAGCCGATGTATCCTTTTCATCAGAGTATATGGAGTGAGGAAGTGATCTAGTCAATGTTCCATTTATTTTACCTAAAATCAAGAAAATCAAGACACAATCATGCAATTGCATGGTACGCTATGAAAAATAAGTAAAATGGTTTATAGCAAAAGAGTATACTTGGTAGGACTTATATTCAAAAGAATAACAAACAATTTCCAAACCAAAAGTTATTCGACAAGTTGTGTATTTCAAACAATTTAATTTTTATTATGAGTTCCCATTATATTGTAATCGATAATCATGCTTATATATTTTGTGTGACTTCGTCACTCCAACGCGATGGGGGAGGTCATGAGGATCCTTCTCTCCATATGAGGTAGGAGGCCAATGTACAAGTCCCACCTCTGAATGAGGAGGCACTTGCACTCAATATCAACATTATCAACATAATCATCATTATCAATATACGGGCAATCATAATGGGCAATATCATTTATGTTCTCATGTTTTTCTCAAAATATAATATAGGAAAAACAAAAGACTAATAATAGGGAATAATATCTCAATCAAGTTATATAGCCAAGTATATAGTCAAGAGATACATTATAAGTATCTTCAATATAACTAAGGAGGAGATATAATAGCGTACCTTTCACTGAAGATTTAGAGTATAATCAGTATCTGAATCAATAGGTCAACCCTTCAAGTTAGATCCTAAATCACAATATTGGATCAAGGGTCAAGATCATGATGTTTAGAATATCATGTTTCAATACTTGAGATTAGGGTTACACTTTTCCTATGTCAACCTTAGGGTTTGGATATTCACTTATAACAACCAATATTTCAACATGTCCAACATTATTTCAAGTGTCAAGCATTTTCGAGTGTGAATAACTTACCTAGGTTTTCTAGGTTCATATGTTTTAACCCTAATTATCGCGATCAATATCCAATTCATCATCAAATTTCTAGATCATCATCATGATAGTTAGCATCATTGAAAATCAAGATTAGATTGATGGATCAAATGTATATCAAGGGTTTTGTAAGATCAAGATCAATATCTAGATTACTCATTATTCATAAAGATTATATTCAGAATTGAATCAAGTGAAAAGATCGAGATCACTAATGATTCATTTTCAAGAGTGGATGAGTCAACTACATTAGATCTAGGTTTCAATTTCAAGATAATCATCAGAGTCAAGTATTAGGGTTTCCAAAATCTAATCATGCTTATGGAGTCATTTGGACAAATTAAATAAGCAAGAGATTAAGATTTAGGTATATCAGTGAGCATAGTTTGGAATCAGGTTTCAAAGTATTTTTAATAAATTCCTTGGGTTTTTGTGATCAATATTGACTATTTATTCGTACATTTTGGAGCTAAGAATCAGGACATATGATTTTTGTAAGTTTTGACCAATTATTGGATTTTTGAGCAGAGAGGAGAAAAATAACTTAATATGGAAAAATGAGGACCGTTGGATTACATGATTGGATGGATGGGATTGCAAAATGTAGGCACCGTGGCTCACTGGTCCAAGTCTCATTCAATGTCTTGGTTCGATCGGTTCACTCCTCTAATAATGGGTTCAATCAGTGGTTCAACTGGGTTCTTTGAACAAGCTCTAAAGTTTTTTGGACTGACAATTCAGGGAACCTTTCTCCCCTTATTCGGTACTCCTCATGAGGCCATAAGCCAGGTGGAGGAAGCTCGCCGGTGTGGAGGGGTTTTGGGAGCGGAAGGGATTGAGTGAGGCTACAAGGAAGTCGTCCGAGCTCGCCACAACCTTACAGATTGGATGATAGTGGCAGATTGAGGCAAGGTGTAGAGGAAGAGGAATGCCCAACGTGGGCTGCTCAGTGGTGCTGCACCAACAACAAGGAGGTCAAGGAGAAAAATGGGGTGCTCGGGGCTAAGGGAGTGAGCAAGGAAGGGTCTTGTAGCTTTGTGTGGTGTATGCGATCCTTGGAGGGGTTTATATAGCATTAGCGGGTAGATTTAGGGTAAACTAAATTCTTGCTCCTAGCCATGGCCACCAGAGTGAGAAGGCTAGGCAAAGGGATCATTTTTGTGGAAAAAACCTATCCTTAATGGTGGTCAAAATTGGGCTTGTTGAGTTTGAATTTGTGAGAGGAGCGATTCTATCTGCTTAGATTTTCAAACTGAGGTCATGAGCGGGAGTTCTCATAACTCAGTCTCATTTACTCCTCCCTACTAATTGCGGGAGGTAGGAGATGAGGAAATGGATACTGGATCCATCCCTAATCTGTGGGAAGGATATACAAGGGCTGAAACTCACCCCCGATCTCTTGCCACAGATCGCTGACTTGGACAAGTCAAAAAAAGAGCAAATAAAAGACAATAAAAAGGGTTTTAGATGCAAGACTTCAAAAATTCGTAAACAGTTGTAGGAATGTCCAAATGAGATGAAATTTGGACCATAGCTTCACCAAAATGTGGAGAATATTTAGAGAAGGTTTGAGAACCAAAAGATGAAAATTGATTGACCAATTTTCTTCTTTGGACAAAGTGGTGATTAAATATAATTTGTGGTGTTAAAATGTGTATAAAGTTCACATTGATCACCATATTTTGTATTTGAGTCTCAATATTGATTATGAAGATAAGAAAAAATATTTGGGACCATGAGTGAGTATAAAGAGGTCAAAAGAGTAATTAATTCATTCTTATGCTAAAATCCACTTTGTCACAACTATAACTAGCTCTATCTCACCAACCATCACTTCAATCTTTCCTTCATTAGTTTTTGCACCAAGGGGGGAAAATATAGATTAATTAAGAGCTAAAGTGATACCCAACCATGATAAATACCTAGAAAACATGTAAAAAAGCTTGTATTTCCCTCCATATCCAATGCAATACTCAAGGGGAAGAAGATTAACTAGGCATGATCCATGGTCTCAAAGAAACTACCATAAACCTTAGAAACTATAGTATGTCTGAACCTACCATATTTGTGGATGGTTATCCCATGGATTCCTCATTTAAAGGGATAAGTTCACTTATTCTACCCAACCCATGGTGCAAATAGGCATATTTTTGATATTAAGAAACTCTTCTATCCCAATCAAAGATAGGGACAAGGATCATCTACTTATCATGTATTACCTACACATAGAATATCATGCTTTTACTATAGGAGTGAATAAACAATTAGAAGGGACAAAAGATGGATACAATGCATTCAATAAATATTTCCACTTTCCTGATGCAAAGATAACAAAGCACTTCTCCATCCTAAAGTTCCACAAGTACTTTTGGGAAAAGTGATTGCTAAATGTACACCAAATCTTATTGTTTAGACATGATGGAGGTGAAAGATGATGACAATGTCCTAATATGTTATTTCTTTAAAACTCTATTAGGACCCACACTGTCATGGTAAAACAAATTGGGCCTGTCGTTTCTCGCCACCCAGATATAAGTGGTGGAGAAGTTCACCGATTAGTATGCCTAGAACCTCAACTAGGTGCCTACCATAGATGATTTGGAGGCACTACATAAAAAGAAAGGTGAAAGCTTCTTTAATTTTGTAGGGAGATGTGAGATTGGTAGCACAACTTGAGCTTAAGCCAACAAACAACAACAACACTCAACATGGTGATAAGAGCAGCCAAACTTTCACTCACTGGCCTCTTGTCCCTAAAATAGTTGATTACATTTGCTAAACTGATTCAAGTTGGAACCCACATTAAAAATTAATCAAAAGATCCTTATATCACAATATCAACCTCACATTTCAAACTCCAAATATTCAAGGAGAAACCAAATATAGATATGAAATAAGATGATCGTTACAAAGAAGGCATATTATGTAGTAGGGGTGTGATGATCCATTATAATGAAAACAATGAGCATTGACATTAATCAACAATGAAAGTAGCTCCGAATCAAATACCACAACTACAAATAATTACTATCTTTGTTTTTATAACCTATTTTTTCCCATATTTTAATATATTATGTTTGTAAATAATATAATATGAAGGACACATTAGAAAGATTCTCAATGTGTCTTATTTGAAAATTATGGTTTGAAAGTGCAAATACTCCATATAGGATGGATTTTGTGTACTTCAGTATTTTCAAGAAACCATTAATATATTTTGGACAAAGAAAGAGAGGAAAATACAATAATAAAGAAATTACTGAAGGTAATTTGTAATGGATGTTTTAAATATAAAATTATGTGGAATACTCTAGAAAAGCGAGTTTTTGAGCATAATTAAAGAATGATGGCTCTATTAATTATTAGACAACTGAAATATTAGATGATATACAAGTTATCAAAAGAAATAAGATACATTGTGTTTTATATTATTAAAAGGATAATCATCTAGCCAATATTGGCAACACCATAGTTAAGGAATCACCCGAGAATATTTGATCTAACTTTTTGTATACTAAAAAATAAAAAGGAAATGAAAGGAATTAGAAATTGGGAAGAAAAGGATACTTTAGGAGATGATGGTATGGCTTTAATCAAAATCTTTGAAAGAGCACGTTTTATGTAAAAAAGGCATCTCACTAAAACTAAATATAAGTTGAGAAAAGTAATGGTGAGTTTCCATAGAATAAATGCGATTTACTGAAAAGATATATAAAAGAGGGAGTTTTCCAATAAAACTCAAAGACCAAATATAAGCTGGGGATATTAGTTTTCCCTTTTATATCCAATATTGCCTAATCCATATTTTATGTGGAAGTGGAGAATTTCTTCTCATAACATTGGGATTTATGCAATAAAATCATGAGAATTTTATATAAATAAATATAGGAGGAGTATATTCAATCCTTTCCTAGAACCATGCCTTACCGTTTAGTTGCAATTAAACTTGCTGAATAAAAAGAGGTATCTTTTGATACTTATAGAAAGTGAGTAATGCACTTGCCAACTAGCTCAGTTGGTCAAAGCGCAGGTTGCGGGTTCGAATCTCAACGAACTCGTTGGGGAACTACAGGAAGGGATTATAGCCCTCAGTGTAACTGATGGTGGTCTCTCTCTCCTCTTACTTTGAACATGGGTGAAATTCCCCACTTCAAAAAAAAAAAATAGAAAGTGAGTAATAGTGTGCTAATGGAGAAAGCCATTATGTCAAAACCGAACCTAGCCATCCAAGGTTTTTACCCGACCTCTCCCTCCTCTTCTAGCGGTTGGCACGGTGGCACCACTCAAGTTCTAGCCTATAAAGAGGACATGAAGGACCCTCTGAATCGTCTCCTGAGAACCATTTTTCATCCTCCAATTTATCTCTTCCTGGAGCAGGTCTCGGTCATGCATGGACCTTTCGTCCTCCTCCTACCTACACCTAGAGAACATCCCATCTTCACTTTTTTTGCCCCATAGCAGTGGTCGGTTGAGGGTCTCCACCCTGGCCCGTTTGGCCATCGTTTGAGATGGATTCCTTCCCTTGGCATCGTGCAAAACATGGAAGGCAGGCTGTCAAACCCAGAGGTGACCTGGAACAGTAAGGAGAAGTAACTCACCAACACCCCTTGCCTCCCTGCAGCGGTGCAAGTTCTCTAGACCCTAGGATCGACAACGGGTTCTCATGATGAAGATCAATGGAAGGAGGACAGATTAGAGGTGGGCCGTGAGGCCTGTTGAATGAAGTGTTGTAGCGATGAGGGGGAAATAGAACCCCAGAAGTCAGCACGGACGATCAGACAACTCGGCCCGGAGGAAGGGAGAGTCACAGCATCGGTGCCGACGTTGAGAGGCGCATGGGCATGCGGTACCTCTCGCAAGGTCATGGGCGACGACGTGGTCTCTCACGCAGATTTATACAATGAAGCATGGGGGGTCTATAGACAGATGGCCCTGCCAGGCGTTGTCATGGCTGGAAGAACGAGAGAGAGAGAGAGAGAGAATGGTGGTGGGTGGCCTAACTAGGAAAGGGGACACGTAGCCCTGGAGATGATGATGTGTAGCGTGACTGCCAAGAAGCGCAGAAATGGGGACTGGAGAAAGGAAGAACTGAAGATGGGGGATGAGCGTCGTCCTCGCACGAGAGAGGATCCCTCCCGCAACACCATCACGGCTGTGTCTGGGATTACACGAAGAAGACGAGTGAGTGTGGTCTGGGTCAAAATAAGTTGTTTGAACCAATTAAAAGAATAGTCTAGAGATGAACAGACATGTTTGAGGGCCTGATCCGCACCCCTAGAGTGGCGTGGGAAATTTTGGCTTGGCCAATAGCAAACACCACGTGGCATAATTTTAAGGTATGTTTTATTATTTTGATTAATTTATAAGAAATGCTAGGAATATCCGAAAATAGTGAAATTTTATTACATTTTAATTGGAAAAATGAGAGGAATACAAATAAAATACTCCTAGACCCGAATTATGCTCCCAGTTTCAAAAGTAGTGTAAAGAAGGGTTTAAGTGGTGAGTAGTGTATAAAAACCCCAGTTTGTTGTATTAACTTATTAACTACATCAATGATCTCAAATCATGTTATAATTAAATAATTTTGAAGATAAGGATGATCCAAGATAATCATGACCATGAGATTTCTAATGGGAATTATCACGTATATGAATAATTAGGGTTCAAGGCCATATTTTGCCATGTTATTAATGAAGTTAATCTGAGCTAAATATTGATGATGCAATAATATGGTAGATTTGATAATCATGACTACACTTAACATGAATTAGAGTTCTTAAGTCATTAAATCAATGAACATGTGAATTGGAGTACCAGACATAACCCTAATGATAACTCAATAATAAGGAAACCTGAACTCCAGAATAGGACCGAGTAGGTTTTAATGTGACTAATGAGATAGTGACACTTTAAGACTTATATATATGCAGACTAAAGTTGATTGCTTGATTTCTTTGCTTGCTTGGATAATATGCAGAAATGAATGCATAATCTGCACAACTCGACATTACGGTATGTGGTTACGCCTAAGACTACCCACATTAGTTTGTTGATGTTTTTTGAGGATTGTAAAAATGATTGTAAATAACTGCTTATTTATTTATTTATTTCCTACATTCTATAAAGTCACTATGGATATCACATTATATGGACATGACTAGCTCAAATCCTATACAACCTCTAGATATATGGAAATGTAAGGAAAATGGCAATTCAGCCAATGGGGTAGAGGATCATCGTAGGTCAAACCCCTGGGCGAAGAGGACTGATTTGGCACTAAGCATCCGAGGGGAAAAGGTGTCCTATGTCCACTGTAGGGAAAAAAACCTATAGGGGTTTTACAGAGGTCAGATAGATCAGGGTTGAGTAGTTATGAATAGAATGTTAGTGTTGTTTCTATAACAATAATTGTTGGGAATATGTTGTTAAACCTAAATGCAAATATTTTGTTTTGCCATATACCAATATAACTTGTTATACTGACTGTGTTTCATTTCATGGCATTTTAGGTACATGATAAATATAAAGGTGTTCATAGACATGATAAATACATGATAAATAAGATGAAATGACATGAAGGCATTAATCTATGTAAGGAGGATTAGCTAGTTACATCTTCTCATGTATTGTTTTTCTCATGGTAAAAGTTCATGTAAGCATTTTATAAACAATAATTGTGAAGTAATGGAATTATTTTCTATTACTTGTTATTTGATTAAAATCTAGATCCTTGGGAATAATTTCAGGTAATGGTTCTCATCTTTTTGACCTTCCTTAATTGTGAGTTGCTGAAAAGTGAGGTCGTTGTATTTGGTATCAGAGCTCTAGATTTTTCAAATAATATTTAATAGTTTATAATTTCAAGTGATCTTTAGAAATATGAGGAAATTGTTAGAGCATTTTCTAAAGATGATGGTGTCTAGAAGGGACCACGACCCAGGGGCTGACCATACTTTCCTCCGCACCGCTAGTCGGCTTATGAGGACTCCTTGTATATCCTGCCTAGACAAAGTTGGATGATTTTGTCCAAAGTAAAATACCTTTAGGTTTTCTTCTCATCTTGATTCATTCACTTCTCATCCTCTTGCTTTATAAAATATAAAAGAAACTTCCCTCCTCATTTCAAGTTATGGATTTCAAGAAGAAGTAGGATTAAGGCATCCTCTGCCAATTAATGTACAAATAATGTGAAAACAATAATGTACATGTAATGTGAAATAATTATGTACATGTAATGTGGAGATGATAATGTACATGTAATGCGGAAATAATAATGTGGAAATAACAATAAGGAAAAGAGAAAATGTCTTATGGGGTTTTCCTTATGAAGGTAACCATAGATGGATAGAGTTGCGTTGGGAAAACCCCAGTGAGCCACATAACATAGAAACCCTAAGAGGTAGGGTTTAGTCTCTATAACTTGAACTTAAAACCCTAATCCTGAGAAATGGGAGTAGAATGGGTAAAATGGAAACCCTTGCCATATGAACCCTAATTAGGGTAAGAGTAATGAGAATTTAGAAAAATGTAAATAAGTCTATATGAAATAGATTTCCAAGAATGAATGTGGAGAAGTTTATGCATGATACATGTGAAAAAGAAAGATTTGAATATACACGAGAGACATAAATGACCAATGGCAATACATGAAAATGAAAATACGAATATGACTTTCTCATTACCCTAGTGCTATCTCTGGAGGTATGGAGGAATAAAGAATACCCCTCAGTTAGTCGGTATGCTACGCCCAGTGAATGGATAAGCTATTAAGACTACCCCCAATGAGTGGGTATGTCATTGAATGTACCCCCAACAAGTGAGTATGCAATTGAAACTATCACCAATGAGTGGATATGTTATTTAGATTATCTCTAGACAATGAGTATGCTATCCCCAGTGAGTGGGCATGCCATTGAAATACTCCCAACGAGTGAGTATGATATTATGGACACCCCCAATGAGTGGGTATGAATGGAGATCACCCCTAGAGAGTGGGTAGATCATTGAGAATACTTCCAATGAGTGTGTATGAATACCCCAGTGAGTGTGTTTACCATAGAGTTTGGGCAAATAAAGGTTCAGAACTTATAATATGAAATGTATATATGAGTTAGGTGCCTCAGTCTTCCATACATATGTGCATGTGGAACAAGGCATTAATGAAAAAAAAATAAGTAACCTATGAATAACACAATTCACTACAAAAAAGGGAGGAATTTACTACATTTTACCTAACTACATCTATTATACATGTAGTTAGAAGTTACTTTCTTTACAATTTGTAAAAATATAGCCAAAGTAATTGTAGGTACTAATGAGAGAATTAAGTAATAGGTGTATGCCAATTACTCCCCTTCCATTTGAATACATGCTCTTTCATCCAAATTTGTTCCCACGTGTGGATGTGAAATTCTCCCCCTATTTCCGCACGCCATTTGCGATGAAAAATAGTTTGTATCCATTTCCTCTCTAATACTCCCCTCTACATTCTGGATCTCTGCACAAAAAAAGTCGCCTGGTCGCAAGCTAAAGCTAATCCAAGCAAGACCTTCATCCAAGGCCCCAAACAAACCCATGTTTGTTGTCACTGTTAACTACATCCGAAAGGGGGTTGGCGGCCACTTGCTGGCGAAGGAAACTAGAGTAAGTCTAAGTAATAGAATATAATATAATTTCACATGCGGTCATTTTTCATTTCTATTCTGGCATTCGGCCCCAACCACAAGATTAAAGCTATGTAGAAACTCACTCACGGTACTGATCGACATCTATATATTGACTGGTTTTTATGCATAAGTTTAAGATTTATAACATCAATTGCATTTCTTATCGTTTCCCTTTTTGGGGTTGAGCTATAAAAATTTGTTTATGTGTAATCATTTATACGAGATTAGGACATTGGGCAGGTTTTGACTAACATGTTCCTTGAAGCTAGGATTTACTGTTTGGACTATAATGTTAGTGTCTTTTAACTCTTGATTTTGCTTTGATCTATAGTCAATAGCACAATCATAACATGAAAAATACAATTAAATAGTCAATTTTACTACTGGTGAAACCCAAAGCCTGAACGTCATGTGTTATTATTATTTTCATATCACGAAGTGAGAGATCCTTCCATCTTTGTATGTGGCAAGACTAAAAAATAATGGCAACCGTTGTGATGTGTTGTTCTTCAATTTTGTCTCCACAACAACTAATTCTTCTTCATTCTCAGTATTTTACTTGCCTTCAAATATGATATATGTATACTTATTTGTGCTTAGATACCCACTAACTTCAATGATGTTGTGGATAATGCCTCCCAATTATTATATTTACTCTATCAAATAATTCTCTCCCCTATTTCCATTGCCATTTTCAAAGGTACGTTCCAAATCTTGAATCTGTTCACTCCTCTATTACATGTTTATCGTTCTTTGTTTAATATTTATTGTTAATGATTAGGTTATATTTTTTGAAATTGTTAAAGTGGCTACTGGCTTGGTTTAGATGATAGGAAGGAGGTAAGCTACATGCATTTTGCAATGATTAAGAATTTTTCCTTGGAACCTAGTTATACGAAATTAGATGTTAGGATGAACGTTTTTTAGTACTAGCAGTTGTAAAGAGTGAAATATTGAGATGACTAATAAAACAATAGTAACAAATATGATCACAAGAACTGTGGGAAATTATGTACTCATCTCTATTATGAAATCCTTATTACTTCAAAATTGGTATGAGATAATCACATGTTCCATGTTCTAAATTTTTTTTTACTGTCGTTTGCTTATCTGCATAGCAAGATGGGAGAACAATGGTGCATGCATTATAATATCATTTCAGGATAGTACCAGTAACATACATTTGAGAACACTAGTGTTGCTGGCTCAATTTATGTAGTACCAGCAACATACATTTGAGAACACCAGTGTTGTCGGTACTAGAGCCTTTCAGGCCTTGATTCTATCTATAGAATGGTTTTCTTTTGTGGGTTAAGCACATGTGTCATGTACAAGTCTGAGCTATTTCCATTGTTTTTTTCAAGTCATATTATTTATGAGTTTCTACTAATATTTTGTTGTAGGTATAGATAGTGTTCCAGCCAAAGACTATGTCCTTATGTTCATAAACATGATACATTTATGCATTGATGAAGCATGTTCATAAGCCATTTTTCTTTTAGGTATTCATATTAAAATATGTAGTTGTTGTGGTGTGTACTTTCCTGAAGTGTCAAATTATTTTTAGATTTAATAGATTAGTTATCAATCCATCCATATTTTTAGAATGGAATTAGTAATGTGTTGCTTTTTCCTAATAAAAATAGATATATCAATATTTATTACTGCCATTAACATTATGGTTTTGTTGGTGCTTCTTAAATTGTTTTGATGATATCAGAGAAGTGGATACAGAACATTCTAGTTTTGAACACTTTCCTTTCATACATTTTTATTTTTCTATGTTGAGGAGGGGGCATATAGATGATAGCAGGATGGTGAATGCCACAAAAGGGATTCAGAAAAGTAAGGACTATATATTCTAAATAGAAAATATGGCCTTCATTTAAGATGACTTCTTTCAGTAATACCTTATATATTCAAGCGTAATTTATCTACTTGATCCAATCTCATAAGTTCAACTACTATTTGTTCTTATCAGAGAACTTATCAACTGAGATAGTGTGTATATATGCACATTTTTGTATCAATTACTAATGGAGTAATTTGTGGATGACCAAAAAAGGATTTGTATTTACCCATCTTCTATTTTGCTTCTCCCCATAACCGTGATCAGCTCTTTGTATTCTACATGGTGGAGCCTATTTTAGTGTAAAAGAGGAGACATGAAAATCATTATGTATTGCATCTATAAAATATTGCAGAAGTTTTAAAAGAAGAGTTGAATAAATGCATATATACACATGTTGATAGATTTTAAAACCAAACTAAGTTTATGGTTTTAGATCTCAAGAGAATATGACTATATAAGGTTATGACATTACTGCAATTTGTAGGGAATTCTCCTCTTAGATTGGATGTTCAAGCTTGGAACTCAAGCTCATATCGAGAAGCATTGGTTAGTGCTAACTATAGACTTATCTTATGTAAGGATTGACTGCTCCTTCATTAGATAATAATTGCTGGTCATTATGTAAGAAATGTATAAAAATGTCACTATTTGTTATTGTTACATGTTGGACTACTTAACTATTGAATGCAAGATCTTCTTTCCTTATGCTTTATAAGATAAGAAAATTTTCTTTTGGTCAGCCACAGCGAATAGGACCTAACATATGGTGTCATGGAGATCATTTCTAACATTTATTGTCAATATTAGTGACTTATATAGTAGGCTTGAGAAACCATCAAGTTTTTGATATGCACTTCTAACTTTATTTTATTAGCATAAATATATTATTATGCCTTTTTTTGAGGTTATTACAGATTCTAAACCTCACCCATATCATAGGAATAGGGAAGATCATGCTTTTACACATAGTAGGTGTGCCCCAAGGATAAAGCCTCAATGCAGAAACTATAAGCATAATGAACCTTTACTTTTAGTCATGGGATAGACCTTATAATACATGTAAGATGATTTGAATGTTAACTCTCTTTTCATTTATGTGATGGTCCTACACTACTGAACTGTAACCACCAAGGCCTTGTTTAAATTTAGTGATTTAAAATCACATTATATTTTGTGTAATATTGTATATTATTTAATAATAACTGATAACTTGCTGCATTTTAATCATAGAAATGCGGTACATGAAAATTTCTCCAGATCGGTAGGTTTTGAGACTGACATGATCGGCCCCCATTTTCTCTACACAATACATCTATGTAAGATAGGAGACTCGTTCTCTATCCTACCTAGATTTGTTTTTATGAAAACCATATGCATATGTATCAAATTGTTTACATGAATTTCTTATTAGTTATTCTCCATTGAACGTTTTGTTTGTAGGTGTCATGATATCTCTATTTGTAGGTGTCAGTATTTCTTAATAGTTTAATACACAAGCATACAACTTATATGACATTGACTACGAGGCTATTTTTATAGGGAGATTTCTTTATCACTTAAATTGGCTTTAAGACGTCCATGCCCACACACATATCATCTTATATTATTTAAATGTAATTCCTAGTGTCTATCGGTGTGTTGAATCCATACAGTGCTTCCACCTTCATGCTATAGACCTTGTTTCATATTCTAATCCAGAAATATGAAGAAATTAGCACCACTACGGTCTTCCATACCACTTTCAATAGGAAGGTGATAAGTTCTCAATCAACTCCTCTTCAACACTATGTATGTGTAGTATTATTGTAAAGATCCGTCATCATCTATCAAGAGGTAATCATATTAGAAAGTTTAGTTTTTTCAGCCACAATAGGGCTTTCAGAATACAGACACGGATGGATGATTACAACCCTTTTGGGCAAAGGCACGGGTAGTGGTATTACTCTCTATAAACATGGGTAAAAGATATGGATACAAAAACATTTTCTAGGTCATTAATTTTAGCTGTGGCCATCATTAGAGGACCCCTTCCACTTATAGTATTGTTAATCTTTCGTATAATATCCTAGTTGTTGCTTTCCACTTTTAGCTTGGGAATTATGAGCTATATGTCTATTTGAGGTGGAGTAAATTGGCATTGCTTCCGGTTGAGGTGTTTGCCAATGTTCATGTAGACCTCACACAATATTTATCACCATCTGTCCCATCAGATCTTTGTATAAAATCCAGGCTGACCTTTTTACAGTTACTATCCACATTTGTATTTACTTCTATGCAATCATCACAGGGAGGCACCTAATTACTTTCATGTCTACCAACAATAATACCAGAACTTACAAGTCTACATTCAACCATAACTCGATGCTCTTCTACAGTGACAACTTGGTATGTTTATTTTCAAGGAGTCTATCAACTTGACACTTCCACAATACCAAAAGTAGAGTACATATTTTCAACATCAAGAACCTATCGATTCCATTTTGGTTCTTCTATGATTCTTTCTTTGAAGCTAATGAGATATGTAGTTTTTCTATTCTTCTTTTGACTGTATTCCAGTCATTTTTGAAGAGTTTCCATTTAAGCTTTGAGATAGTGTTGTACAATATGTTGGTGGTCAACTTTCTACTCTGATAGAATTTACTTTTAGGTTCCTCTTTGAGTTCTTTTAGTTGTTTAGTATAATTGTTCCCATGTAGCCATGTTAAAGCTATGACCATATTCACATATTTTGGATATTTTTCAATGCGCAGGAGGCCAGAGTAGATTATTCCTCTATTGAGTTTGAAGATTGCTCTAGGTTCATAATTCTTATTTGAATAAATTTCCAAAATGGGTGTATTAAGTTTGATATAGGAGTTTCTTGTGTAGAATAATATGTTATGAAGATGATTTTTCTTCATTTGATTTTCTTGAGGATGCTCATAACAGGGCTTAGACCATAAACTGTTGAAGATGCTTTTCACCACCACAATAGTGTGTATTTCAAGGGTTAGCTTGTTAAATACCAGTTGCAACATGACCTACAAGACAAGGAGAATGGAAAACATTGTATAACATCAGTGGATATACTTGGTCCTAGAGCAGATGCATCAGTCTTGCCACACAGATGAACAATTTCTAAGAAAGGGAGGTTAGTGCACTAGCCTTATAAGTGATTGTTGAATACAAAGAGGAGTGTATCTTATCATTCCATAACTACATTTTCCATCATATCTTCCTCTTGTATGTAACTTCATGTTATCTACTTCTGATCCATATTCTTATTGCCTTTGGGTTGTACCTTCTCAGATATTGAAGTAAAACTTTTTTGACACTGGCTATTGAAACTAATAGTACATCCCACTTATATGAATGAAGTAGTGTTATGATTTCATATACATCTAAGAATGAGATGTATTTTGTTATTTAATAAGTTCTTTAATACGTGATGCATTAGTAGCCTTTCCAACGGCTTCTATTGCAGCTGCAACATAGACAATTGGCTTGTCATATAGATCTAGAAGGGTCAATGTCAAAATTGATTGTAGGATGATGACTACTTTCATAGCGTTAGCAGCAAGATATGGACTAATACTGAGAACTCAATGAATACAACTTGAATGCAAAACACCTGAAGATATCCAATTGGGTTTCTTAGGCTTGTCTTTATTTTTTTTATGATCTAGTAACAGTCAACCTGAGATTAATTGAAATTTTCCTTTCAATCTACAGGGTCCAACCATTCAAATTTATTGTAGGAAAATCAAGACGGCCATTAATATCGATTTGTCATTTATATTGTTCTACTTCCTTTAGTGTGTTTCCTAGTTGTATTGGCGGAATGCTCTCCATCCAATCATAGGTGAGCAAGCAACTCTTGGGGTTCTTGTCTTTTTATCAATTGTTTTATTTCTTCCTCACACTTCTGTATCCTCAAACTTGGGGATCGGGTGGAACTGCTAGTTGTTGATGAGAATGATTTGTCTTTCAAGAATCTCCATGAATATCAATATCAACTACATGAGCTTCCTATGGCCAATTAGAAGCAGAGCATGGAGAAGTTCTCTATTTTCAATCAAGAAGAGCAATACCTTAGTAGTCTTTCTCTTCTTATGAGTTTATCAATGTTATCATATTCATTGACGATACAAATGGCGGAATTAATACAAAAGAAAAATCAAGATAGAATAAGATGCACATGATCATGTGGCATACAAAGTCTACAGTGGATAGAGGTAGTCAGAAGAATATATTGTATACATGTATCTTTTTTCCATGCATATTGGAAAATAGGGGCCAGGTTAATGTCCTCGCCATGTGCACTCATTGTTCAAATATAAATAAAAGTATCATTGTTGACATTACAAGCACAACTCAATCTTGATTAACATTCATCTTTTTCCTTTTTGAAAATACCTCTATATTAGCAAGTGACTGACTGGATACATATTGTCTCTTCTTATATATGTATGTGTAGTACATGGTGTCTTTCACTACACACTAGCTATAATTACATGTGTAGTAAGTGCTAATTTTTACTATACATGAGCTACATATACAAATTGTAACCAATGTCATCTCTCCCTACATATCATAGCTACAAATTGAATTGTAGTAATATATTTAGCTACAATAGAAACTACATTTTTATCTGTAAGGACATTTTTTTACCTACAATTAGGGTTACATATGAATTTGTAGCTAGAGGAATAACTAACTTCAACTTTGAAAAATGTAGCCTAAACAATTAGCTACACGGGTATTAGCTTCATATTCTAAATGTAAGGATAAATGTAGCCAAAGTTTTTAGCTACAAATTTTGGGTTTTTCGCTACAATTTTTTTATAGTAAAAGAAAATATTTTTCATAGTGATTTATAGATGTAACCTGTTCAAACCCTAAATCAATCTCTGGTGAGCTAAAGAGCATGGGGTGAATAAAGTCATCACATGGGGATGAATGATGATTGGTCTTACTAAAGAAAGCCTATGTATGAATGACCACTACGTGAGAGTTCCCCACAAAGTGGGTCCCCTTAGAGAGGGAACACCATTGAGAAAAGAGGATAAGGGTGTCGAGGTTAAAACAAGTAATGTTTATGTAGGTTGCATAAAAAGATGGTAATATGAAACCCTTAGTTCAACTATTAGGGTGGTGTCCGGACTTGGGGTGCGTCAACCCAAGAGTGGGAACCGGACCTATGGGGGACGCAAAACCTTAGACCTCGAGGTCAGGTTGTGGCTAGAGAGCCTAACCTCCTCCTATGAGCCAAGAGGAAACCCTAGGTTAGGACCATCCCTAGAAAGGTAAGTTGACTGAATTGATTTAAAGATTGAGGTAATATTGAAATGTCACCTAATGGATTAAGGATATAAAATATGAAAAAACATATATTGAGTATGATTCCTTAAACCCAAGTATGCCATCTCTGAGGAACATGAGGAAAAGTCACTATGGAAGTGGGTGATAGTATGAGACCGATCCCAGAAAAGAAATGTTTCCATGAGTTCAATGAGGGGACATAAAGTGGATAATGAGAATCATAAGAGATGGAGGAAATCCAGTTTAAAGAATTCCATATGAAAATATTGTTCTTGAAAATGGTTAAAATTGTATTATCTCAAGAAACCGTTGGAAAGAATAAAGCGCTAAGTCAATCCTAAGGTCAACTAGGGAGTGCTAAAGGTACATGTGATTGATGGAATTAGGAGTTTATTGTTCCATGAACGCACAAGACCATCTGGATTAACAACTCACAATCCCATAATTATTCATTTATGCAAAAAACCTCTTATTTCTTAAACTTGTATGATAAGGACATATTTACAAAGAAAATAGTCTCATGAGCCTCACTTGGGCCATGGATTTAACCCATGCCTCAAAGTGGATTCAAAGATAGATTTGTTATTTTAATTTTCTTATCAACCCAAGCATCATATTCATAAAATCCAAATTTCCCAAATTTGAGGATCTTACAATGTCTCTGGATTGGAATCTTCTTGGTCTTCAAGATCTTGTTTAAGAGATTTGTTAACCACATAACTTCTTCATCTCCCATGCTCTTACATACATCAATGGGAATACCTTCGGGTCCACATGCCTTTCTCATTTTCATGTTCTTCAAAGCATTCTTGACCTTAAATGGTGAAACTCATTGTGTGTTAATGATATCTCTTATATTCATGTCACACGAGTCTCTAACATTATTTGCAGTATCTCCATTGAAAAGCTTATGGAAGTAATTTCTCCACTGGTTCTTGATATCATTGTCCTTCACCAACACCTTGCCATCTTCATTCTTGATGCATTTCACTTGACTCATGTCTCTTCCTTTCCTTTCTCTTATACAAGCCTCTATATATATATATATATATATATATATATATATATTTCTCCTTCTCTTGTGTCCAAATTCTTATAAATATCATCAAAGTATCTAGACCTTGCCTCCTGAACAACCTTTTTAGCTTCTTTCTTTGCTTGCTTGTATCTTTGGAACATTGCATCATCTCAAGATTTGGGAAAGCTCCTATAGATCTCCCTTTTCAATTTAATAACCTTCTGTACTTCATCATTCCACCACCAAGTCTCTTTTTGTGGAGGCCAACAACCTTTGGATTCCCCCAAAACATCTTTGGAAATTTTTACTATGTAGGAGCTCATGTTATGCCAGATAGTGTTAGCATCAGACTCCAAGTTCCAAGTTCCATCCTTGATGAGTTTATCATGAAAGATCATTTTTTTCCTTTAATATTTCACCACCTGATTCTTCTAACTTGGTTTTTGTTATGTTTTCCTTTATTGATCTTCATGTTAATATCTAAAACCACCAACCTATGTTGTGTCATGAGTTCTTCGCCAGGAATCACTTTACAATCCTTGCATATATTATGATCCACTAGCCTCGTAAGGAGATAATCAATTTGGCTACAATTATGCCCAATCCTGAAAGTTATCTTATGAGATTCTCTTTTCTTGAAATGAGTGTTTATCAAAATCATATCATATGCAAATGTAAAATCCAAAATCCTCTCTCCTTCTCCATTTTTGCTGTCATATCCAAAAACACCATGAACTCTCTTGTATTCTTCATTGCTACCCCCCACATGGCCATTTAAATCACTCCCAATAATAATCTTCTCCTCTGTTGGTATTCCCTCCATCTATTCATCCATGTCATCCCAAAATTTTTTCTTAGCCTCCTCTCTAAGACCAACTTGGGGGGTATAAGTGCTAATAATGTTAAAAATACTTCCCCCAAGAACAACCTTGATAGCTATGATTCTATCACCCATCAATGTGATCTTTAAAAAATATCATCCTTTAACATCTTATCAACAATAATACCTACTCCATTTCTATGTTTATCAATACCTATATATCATATTTTGTATCCTGTATCTCCAATCTCTCTAAAATGTTCCCCTGCCCACTTGGTTTCTTGTAGGCAAGCTATATTGCCTTTTCTTCTCATCATGGTATCTACTATCTCCAAAGATTTTCCTGTCAAAGATCCAATATTTCAAGATCCAACTCTAATCTTTTTTTGTTGAACTTGCTTCTTTACCTTCCTTCTTCGAAAATGTTGCCCTTGAAAATTCTTCACTACATCCAGACAATGATGCGGTAGGACTAGTTTCTTTACCCACGTACCTATCCAAAATGTGAAAACCCTTGTACATTTTTCACTATATTCGGGCGATGATGTAGCGGGACTAACTTCTTTACTCACACCCGCCCAAGATGTGAAAACACTTGTCTATCCTTCAACACAACCAGATGCCTTTGTTTCAAAACCCCTTGCATATTTATCACTACACCCGGGTGCCGATGCAGCACATCGCTTGGTAGGGACGCTCCAACGAAATTTTTGTAAGGATCCATGTCATAGAAATAGTGACGTTGGCTGTCAACCTACCACCAACCCTCCTCCTTACCCGGGCTTGGGACCGACTATATTTTCACAAAATGTACGAAAATATAGGTGGAGTTATAGTATCAAGTATCCTGATCAACAAAAATGTTAAAGAAAAACATCAAATAAATATTGATAAACATACAATAGGTTTATTAGACACAGACGCTAATCAAATATGGTTTATAGGATTAGTAGACACACAACATGTTAATAAAAGTCTTAGCAGAAGAGACATATAGGAAGGATCAACATATATACATCCTAATCAACTCCTTCTTTTGTGGATATATATACAATCCTAATTAATATTAACATGAGTTAAATGCTAACATAAATAAAAAGAAAAATATTAAAGGTGTTCAAAAGCATGCACCAAATAGGACTATCAAAGACCTAAATAGACATAAGTTAAAAATTAAAACATGGAGTGAAGATGACACTGATGCAATAGGATTAATAGACATAGAGGTTGCGTAAATTTGGTGTAGAGGATACGACCCTAGTTAAAATTTATGAGTTGAATGCTAGTAGAAAGAAGAAGAAATAATATTGAATGCTTGAATAACACTCACCATATAGTAGTATTAAATACATGTATAGAAAAAAAAATTACATTAAAGAATTAAATGAGAGATGACAAATATTCAATAGAGTTAGCAAATACATGGTTGAACCCAATGCATAAGATTAGTTGACACAAACAAAATTTGAGCAGATGCATACACAAAAATAGTAGGATAGATAGACACACAGCCTAGACAACTCCTCTTATTTATATGGAAGTATAGCAGTATATATGACACACCTAAACAAAACAACCAAAACAATGGAGAAAGCATGCCGAAGAAGCAAACACACAGACTGTGTCACAAAATGACAAACAAACAACTAGCAGAAGTATATAGATATAGATGAAGAAAACACGTAGCGTATGTTTGGCATGGATTGGGATTTTAAATCTATTTTGGATTTAGTTCGACTAAAAAGGAATGATGAGATTATTATAGTATGGTTTCATTCTCATGTTGTCTTACTGCTTAATTGGCAACCCAATCTAGTCTAACATCATTTTAAATTTTGCATAGAAAATAAAATAGCATATAAGTCGACATGTAAATAGATATTCAAAATCCGCACATTCGATCAGGATTTGAATTTGAAAATTTGAAGAAAATCCAACATTTGTTGAATTCAGATCGGGTTTCAAATATCAAATTTCTTATTTGAAAATTCCTAACTGGATATCAGTTATTACTATATTGCTCCACAAAAATTCAAATTCTACAAATACATATATATTATTAAATATATATTGTTTACATATAGAAATATGAAAATATTGATACTTTATCATATATATTTAGTATAATATTAACAATTTATATATATAATATATTTATTAACACTAAATGTATGTCAGATCAGATTTTATATTTGGATTTAGATATCAGATATAGAGGTATCCACTCTGTATTTAATCTGTTTACTGATCTACATATAAGACATGAGATAATCTGAATTGAATATGTAATCATGCTCGTAACAACGTCAAGTTGGTCCGGCTTAAGAGATTACAAAATTCGGAATGGTGCCATTAGTCACATTTTTACCAAACAACACAAAATTAAGTCCAAATTTCATTATCTGGATTTAGTCTCAATGATAAGTATCTAACAAAAAAACATATACTACTAATTTGGTCTAGCCACATTTTGTTTTTGTTCCAAAATGGTAATAAACTGTTTGGGACACACCGCCAATTATATGGTAGATCAATCATTAGATCAATTATATTTGAACCCCCTTGTGTCACCTTGTATAAATTTGAAAATTTTTTAAGGAAAAAATCCAAAATAGCACACTTTATGAAAATTCATACCCATTCTAACACTTTAATGAAAATAATTCTAGATATATAGAGCCGATTTTGTAGTGAAAACATCATTTTATTTGACATTTTTCTAGTCCAAGTTTAAAGACTTGAGTCAATTTGGTGTTTTTCAATTAAAAAAAAAAGAAAAATGAGAAAATGCCAACTGAATTGGCATTTTCAGTCTTTGATTCAAAGCGAAAACATCATTTCAGTTGGCGTTTTCTCTTTTTTTTTTTTTACTTTTTTTATAAAAATGCCAAATGGACCGGTGCCTTCTACTACAAAACGTTAAATGAAATATCATTTTCACTGTAAAGTGAGTTATATTTGGAATTATTTTCAATGAGGTGCTATAAAAGGTATTATTTTTAACAAAATGTGCTATTTGATTTTTTTTTCTTTTTTTAAATTATGAACCTTCCACGGTCGTTGTCTCAACTTCGGCTGTGTGTACTTCACGGTAGTACATGGCGCAGTTTACCTGCTCCCTCACTTTAACCCCCTTCACGAGTCCCTAGTTTACTGCTAGGAGGGCACAAATGTTGCCGGCAGCAGGTTTGCAAGGTAAGCTTAGGATTTCTAAGCCACATCGCCTTCCACAACATACATTTTATCTTTGAAAAAGGTCCCCTTTTTACGATCCTTCCCCCTTGTGTGAGTTGTGTTCATTCCGCTAGGCACACATGGTACATAGGTTTGCTTACTGTTGAGGCTAAATGACTTGAGGTTTACTCATTCAGGTTACTAGAAGCTGGTGGTGGCTGGTTAGGCGACCTGCAGGTGTTGTTCGCGCAAGTCCGAAGGTAAGTTCACTAATTTCTAAACCCCGTTACTTAGAGTATCCAATCTTTGAAAAAGATGTCTTTTTTACTATCCTTCCCACGATCCACTTGTGTGCATTACTATTAGTTCCACGTGAGTTTATTCAGCCAGCCACACGGTCTAAATGTTTGCGTTGAGTTTATTCAGCCAGCCACACGGTCTAAATGTTTGCGTATTAATCAGTTGTCCTTCCCAACTGTAGACTTTGAAGAATATGATCAAATGTAAATACTTTAGCTGACTTCTCATCGTAACATATTGGATGATTAGTGTGATTTTATTCTATTTCAAAGATTTGCCGAGTTGTTCAGAACTAATATGCGGATGAGGTTATCGTATTAAAAAAATCATCGCTTTTCATTTTTATTTAGCGTTTGTCATTGTCGTTCCATGATGAAGTTGCAGTTTCCGTTTTAGAGCACGTAGGATTAAGAAAAAAACAATCGAACTTTTTCCTATTCATAATTACCTTTCTTCTTCCTCTTTGTCAAGTATATCGGTATCCCACGAAGCCCAGGTTTGCAGTAGAAAAAGGTCACTGCTTTCACATAGAGCGCCGTCCTCTCCGTATTACCTTGTATTACCATATCACCCTGTGATCCAGTTTGTTTCCTCTTTGATAAAGCACAGACATAACACACCTCTTTTAGTATAGATGATTTGTTATTTCACACACAAATGATTTACCTTCGTCGTTCGGAAACCACCACCATGTAACTTGGGAAAAGTTGATTTATAGATGAGATTTTTATTTTTAAAAAGTCATTTTTTCCTATTTAGCATCCTTCCTTGCCCTTCGATAATGAAGTGGTAGTATTTCGTCTTAGAGCACGCTGGATTTTAAGAAAAAACAGGCTAACTTTGTATTATTTATTTTCACTTTTCTTCTTCCCCTTTGCCAACATATTGTTTCCCATAAGGCACAACTCTTTTAGTTATTACCCTATTACCTTTGATCCAGATTGTTTCCTCTATGACAAAGCACTGATATAAGCTCCAAAACAAGTTGTTTTAACCTTTGGAGTTGAGGCTGACAGTCAATGGCTACTTAGAACGTAAAATTCATGTCGGCATTCATGCTCTCAGATTTAGTCTTTCTCGGTCTACTCTCACGTATCTAATATCATATCGGCATATTTATGCCTTTTTTTATTTATGCAGATGGTGAATCAAGACTACGGTGATGGACCACAATACCCCCATCACCGTATCACCCCTGCTTGGAATGTTGGGGAAATGGATCCATTTTTTTTTGTGCAGGAGAATTCTGACTAACACAGATGCTAGAGGAAGACTGCGCTTAGCGATTGGCAGTAATGTTGACATATGGTACGAGGAATTAGAGAATGAAATCACAGAAGCCATAGAATGTGCTGGGTTACAAATTCATTTACAGACCCCTTGGAACAGGGTGAGGATGGCCATATTGGCTAAAAGGTCAAAGAAACTCGAAATCCAAACGTTTGCTAATCAACATGCATAGAGAGCCATATGCATTGTAAGGAAATATGCTGCAAATGAAAATGTTTACATTTGGACTGACAGTGACACAAATGGATTTATCTGACTGGCTGTGGACGAAAATCCAACTAATGTAATAGTTAACTTTACTAATTTTCCTTCTTGTGATACACTGTTTCTTATACTAACAAATAAGAATCTGTAACTTTTTAAATTTGCTAATTTTCCTTCTTGCGATACACTATTTTTTATACTAACAAATGTGTTTTTATGAATTTTAGAACCATAATGGAGATGAAGAAGGTGGAGATGTTGGTGATGAAAGCTCTGATGATGATGATGATGATGATGATGATGATGATGATGATGATGATGAGGAGGAGGAGGAGGAGGAGGAGGAGGAGGCGGTAGAGGTTTGTAACTTGGGAAAATTCGATTTACATCCTCTGCTTGGATAGGATTTTCATTTTCAATATGACTATTTTTTCCTATTTAGCATCCTTCCTTGCCCTTAAACAAATAAGTAATAGTTTTTCATCTTAGAGCACGCCAGTGATAACAGCAAATTTTGTGACATTTTTACCCTTTATTCCATTATCAAAACTGTCCTTTTCTGCTATTTTCCTCTCTTTTATATGCATTTTCTCAATAATTGGCCAAGCAACGCTCTTACTCCAATTTTCCTATCTTCTACAGAGTTTTCCTCGTTTTTGTGCAAAAAGGCCGATTCCGGCCCACAATAAGTCTAAGCCCGCCTCGGCCTTCCTGTCGCCCGATACAACCCCAACCCGACAGGGGCTGGGCGACACGAGAATGATCGGCGGAGAAGGGCGTTGCGCAAGGAGGACGTGTCGGCCGACATACCGTCTACCCGACAGGGAGCCAAAGCCGCATCGACGACCAAACTCGTCGGGCGACACGGCCACCCACCGGCAGGCGTGCCGCCCGCCACGTGACCAATAGCCAGCACCTCGCACCAAGATGCATCTGTATCGTCCATCCACATCCATCGACCGACGTATGGAGGAGCTACGTGGCACTTCGAGCGCCATAACTCTTTCAACCACCGCCTATAAATAGCAGCTACAGGAAGCCGAAAAGAGGGTCGGACAGTCGGACGGTCAGACAGACGGACAGTTCGCAAATTCGGACAAGACAGTTCGGGAGCCACCTTCGAAGGAAGCTGTGAGAGAAAGAGTATCGCGCCCCAGTGCTTGTGTCGGGCGACACTAGGTGAGCTTTCCCTCATCCCGAGAGCAAAGGGATGGTTCACTTAGTGTTGCCCCGGGCGACACTGCGGGCCGATATCGGCCAGCGAAGATGAGCGACACGAGTGCCCGACAGTAGACTCATAGCTCTTTGCCCGACACGATATCGAACCCGATACGCTCCGCCCGTCATGCGTGCCGTCCGAGAGGGTGCACCGCCCGACATGAGCGTATCGGCCAGGGTCCTTGAGCGATACAGTCAGTCGTCAGTCGGCGCTTCCCGAGAGGGGGTGCCGCCCGACACTGCCGTATCGGGCTCGGCTCCTGACCGGTATCGGGCAGGAGAGCTACAGTAGTCTGTCGTTCTTCTACATCAAGAAGGCGACATCTATCTTTAATTCTGTTATTTAAATTCTTATCTTATGTATTGTATTAAGACCCTTATTGCTTATGGAAATAGAAATGCTAAATTGCTATTTGTTTAATGCTTGGTGCCTTATGATTGGGTAACTGCTGTGTTGGATATCTGAACTCTAGCTTGCATGTTTTGGATCACGTTTCGCTTAGCTACCGAATCGTCTTTCCCGTCACAACTACTTCGAGAGTTGGGTTGTGGCTCTAGTGTTTGGTCCGGTTCTGGAGTACGAGAGTGCCCGGAACGAAGTTGTTTTAGTATCATTCCACTCTAACTTGAGCCCAGCAACCTCAAGAGGGGTGTTGAAGCTTGGTTAGAGGCACCCACTCTGAGAGGAGGGGTGCAGGGTGTTACTGCTACCTCTTGTCTTACTGAAGTCTTATCCCTTGCATTACGCCTTAAACTGCAGTTTATCTTTCTATTTTCTGTTGCATAAAAATTCCTAAAAACTACTACATGAAAAAATCTTAATCTTTCTTATAACTCCAGTTGGAGATAGTTTTCTTTGATTTAATCGTGACAGCTTGTTGTTCCCCTTTGGGGAACTTTAATATCTCTTTATACCCACCGGAGTGTAGAGTGTCGATTCAGAGTCGTCAACACGACCCACCTTGTCCCTGTGTTCGACCCCGTATGACTACTTTGACCCCGTAAACAAAGTTGCGGGGGCCTAGAAGGATTCAGGTTATAAATGTGAAGGCTCGACTACCTCAAATACGCCTCCAGTTTTAGGACGCGCGATTTAGGCCGGTCAACTTTCTGGCGTCGTTGCCGGGGACAAGGCAAATGGCACTGTTGACGAATCCGAAGCCACTAACTACACTCCCGTGCCTCAAGCTTAGAAATAGGCTTGACAGCACCTCTTTTTCTTTTTCTTTTTCTTTAAGCATTATTCTTTGCCGAACCAAATAACTCTGTGTTCTAACTTGATTTCTCGTGATATTTCAGGTACCTTGCAAAGCTGTGACCTGCTCCACCGAGCCTTGATACCATGCCTCGTTGTGAGCAACCCCTTTCTGAGGGCGAATGTCAGAGCCAAAGCGAGAGGGCGACCCGGCCTAATTGGGTTGGTCAACTTTCCGCCTACATAAAAAGACAGGACACCATTATCAACCAGTTGGTACAGGGGACATTTACCAACCCTGGATCTCTGAATTCCATGCAACACCAGATGACGAGTCTGCAGATGCGCTAATGGGAGGTCGATCAACGGCTGTCTCAGATGGCTGCTCTGATGAAGAACCCTGTAGGAAAAACGCTCCCTCACCCTGAAACTGCAGTAATGGCAGTGCTTAGATCAGGAAAGACGGTAGAGTGCGCTGATGAAGCCCCACCGGAACCTGAGCAAGGGCCCAAGGATGCTATTCCAGCAGGAGGCGGAGGTAGGCCTGCAGAAGCCCAAGAGCCTGCGCCAAGACCGTCCGATGAGCCATCTGGTGGGATGAATCCTTATGCTCCCAGGATACCGTTCCCGTACAAGCTGATCAAGGCAAATCTGAAAAAGCGGCACGAAAGGTTAATGGACTCGATCAGGAAGCTGCATCTTGAAGTCCCCTTCCTTGACGCTTTGGAGGAGATGCCCACATACGCCAAGTTTCTCAAAGATCTAATAATGAAGAAAAGAAGGGGAGGAAGGATAGAGACAGTGTACCTAGCCTCTACTTCCTCTTCCTTCGTAAAGCCCAGCTTGCCAACTAAGAGAAGGGATCCCGGAGCTTTCACAATCCCATTCGTCATCGGGGACAATGTCGAGCGGAAGGGTCTAGCGGACTTGGGAGCAAGCATCAGCCTCACGCCCTTAAGTTTCGCGCAAAGGATGGGTTTGACCGGCATGGTTCGAACCAATATGTGGATTGAACTGGCGGATCACTCCTTCAAAAGACCTGTTGGCATTGTCGAAGATGTACCGATTAGGGTCGGTGATTTCTTTATTCCCTGCGACATCGTCGTCATCGACACAGCTGAAGATCCCAGATGTCCAATCATCTTCGGACGCCCTTTCTTGGCAACAGGGAGGGTGCTGATTGATGTCTCTGAAGGGATAATCACCTTGAGGGTTGGAAACAACCACATGGACTTCAAGATGAAGGAGATCATGAGAGGTCCATCCCTGTCAGAATCGGCCTGTTTTGCGGATAGTTACAATAAATTCTGCGAGGAAATAGAGGAGGATATCCGGACAGTGGACCCCCTCACAAGGGCAATAAGCTGTCAGGATCCCAACCTCGAAAATCCTGAGGTCGTAAGGCATCTCGAACTTTTCAACCTTTCTGACAAAGACTTGCAAGAAGAAGAGGAGGAGGTGAACTCTGTGAAGTATGCCTCCCTTGAGGGAGAACCTCAGGAGGAGACACCCAGAGCAAAACCGGATTTAAAAGCGTTGCCTGAAGGACTGAAGTACGAATTCTTAGATGAAGAACAGAGGAACCCAGTCATCGTAAACGCCGATCTTTCAAGCAATCAGCTAGACCGGCTCCTTGAGGAGTTAAGACTCCACAGGGGGGCTATAGGATATTCCGTAGATGATATCAAAGGCCTTAGCCCCGCCCTTTGCATGCATCGCATCAACTTGGATGAGTCTGCCAAGCCTCTGGCCCAACCCCAGAGGAAGCTGAATCAGATGCTCAAGGAGGTCGTCAAGAAAGAGGATTTTACCAGGTACCCATCTTACCCGACGACCAGGAGAAAACGACGTTCACCTGCCTTTACGGCACTTTTGCCTTTAGAAGGATGACCTTCGGACTCTGCAACGCCCCCGCCACCTTTCAAAGATGCATGATATCAATGTTCTCAGATTTTCTAGAAGACATCGTGGAAGTTTTCATGGACAATTTCTCCGTCTATGGAAAGGACTTCGATAGCTGTCTGAAGAATCTGTCGTTAGTACTTCAAAGGTGCGAGGAAAACAGCTTGGTCCTGAACTGGGAAAATGTCATTTCATGGTGCGGGAGGGCATCGTTCTAGGGCATAAGATCTCAAGGCGTGGGATCGAGGTGGATACCAGAAAAATTGAAGCTATATCTAAGCTTCCTCCACCAAAATCCGTCACGGGGATAAGAAGCTTCCTCGGGCATGCCGGATATTACCGAAGATTCATCAAGGACTTCTCAAAGATTTCCAAACCATTGTCCAATCTTCTGGTAAAAGATGCTGAATTTGTTTTCTCTAACGATTGTCTCAGTGCTTTTCAGGCCCTGAAAAATGCTTTAGTTTCACCACCTATCCTTCAAGCGCCAGATTGGGTTTTACCCTTTGAGCTAATGTGCGACGCTAGCGACTACGCAATTGGAGCAGTCCTGGGGCAAAAGAAAGATAAAAAGCACTATGTGATTTGCTACGCTAGTCGCACGTTGGACGAAGCACAGGTAAACTACACAACCACCGAGAAGGAGATGCTCGTGATCGTCTTCGTGTTTGACAAGTTCAGGTCGTATCTCGTCGGATCCAAGGTCAAAGTATACACAGATCATGGGGCAATAAAATACTTAATGCAAAAGAAAGACGCAAAGTCCAGATTGTTGAGATGGGCCTTGTTGCTCCAAGAGTTCGATCATGAAATTATCGACAAGAAGGGCGCGGAAAATGTGGTCGCAGACCACCTATCAAGGATAGTGGCTGAGAGACAGAGAGGGACACAAATCGATGACGACTTTGCCGACGAAGCTCTTATGATGGCTGAAGCTCAAGAAGAAGGTTTGCCCTGGTTTGCAGACATCTGCAATTTCCTTGCTTGTGGAGAGCTGCCTCCTGACATCACCTACAATCAAAAGAAGAAGCTATTCGCGGATGCCAAGAATTATTACTGGGATGATCCTCTCCTGTTCAGAAGATGCGCATACAACTTGTACAGGAGGTGCATCTCGGAAGAAGAAACCGCTGATATCCTGAAGGGATGCCACGCCTCCCCCTATGGTGGACACCTGGGTAGCGAAAGAACAGCGGCGAAAGTGCTACAATCAGGTTTCTACTGGCCCTCCTTATTTAAAGATGCTGCACGATTTGGAAAGGTTTGCAAAGAGTGCCAGTCAACGGGAAATATAGGGCGGAGGAATGAAATGCCAATGGCAAGCTGGATCGAAGTGGAAATATTTGACGTATGGGGGATTGATTACATGGGGCTGTTTCCCCCATCCCAGGGGTATCAATACATACTAGTGGCAGTAGATTATGTATCGAAGTGGGTAGAGGCGGTAGCCACCCAAACATGCGACGCCAAGTCAGTTATCAAGCTTTTTGAGAAGACCATCTTTCCCCGTTTCGGTGTACCGCGCACCGTAATAAGCGACGGCGGGTCGCACTTCGGAGAAAGGCAGTTCGAAGCGCTCCTACGTAAGTATGGAGTAAAACATAAGATCGCTACGCCCTACCACCCACAGACGTCGGGGCAGGTAGAGGTCTCAAACAGACAGATCAAGCAGATCTTAGAAAAGACTGTCAGCCGCACGCGGAAAGACTGGTCTATGAAGCTTGACAACGCATTATGGGCCTACCGTACTGCTTACAAGACGCCCATTGGAACCACCCCCTACCGTCTTATATACGGAAAATCTTGCCATATACCTTTGGAACTAGAACACAAGGCCCTTTGGGCGATCAAGTTCCTAAATATGGACCTAGAAAAAGCAGGAGAAAAGAGGTTTTTGCAGCTTCAAGAGCTCGAAGAGCTGAGGATTCACGCCTACGAGAATGCAAAGATCTACAAGGAAAGAACAAAAATGTGGCATGATGCCCACCTTAGGAGAAATGATGTGAGTGAAGGGGATAAGGTCTTGTTATTCAAGTCCTCCATCCGTCTTTTTCCTGGGAAATTACAGACAAGATGGTCGGGACCATTTTCTGTGTCAAAGATATACCCATCAGGAATGATGGAGCTCCGCGACAAGGATGACCCGACTAAGATCTTCAAGGTGAACGGGCACAGAGTGAAAAGGTTTTATGAAGACGAAGCTTTTGTCAGGAAAGCAGAGATTGACTTGCTAGATGTGGGTACAACCGAAGAGCCTACGCCGGTCGAGGTGGCGACGGAAACTTCAGCGCTCCTCGGGAGGCAACCCGAGTCATAGATTAGGATACATCTCTTTTCTTTGTAAAAACAAACATTATGGACTGTAATAAGGCCCGAGTCAGTGCATGCGCACGTGTGCTGACTCTTTTTGTTTTATGGGCCACCGTTGTGTTTTGCGGAGCATTGAGGAGTAATATCATCTGAGGTAGGAGACCCTTCTCTATACCAATGATGTTTTACCCTGCAATGGCCTTTTACTTCACCCAGGTTTAGTTTTGGCCTTTTGACCGCCCGCTTTTCTACCGTGTCGACCAGCTGGGTTCTCTATAAATAGCGTGGAGGTTTCTTCGTGTCGGGCTATCATTTTCTCCTTTTTGCCACCTGGAACGCATGCAGTGATCCTCCCTTTTGCTCGTGTGTCGGCCATCTTGCCTTCGCCCTGGTAACGGGCGATGCCTCCTGAGAGCAAAGGTATAGCCCGACACACCTTTTGACCGACACGTTTTCTTTCGCCCGGCACAGGTTTTGGATCGTGCGAAGCGTATCGGCCGGCTTGTTGTTTTCTTACCAAACGACATGGCTTATCGCCCGATAGGAGTGTAGACCGACACGTTTATCGGGCGATAACCCTGTTGCCCGACGCCAGTATCTTTTACCGAGCCGCCTATCGGGTTTACGTGACCTGCAGATTTTCTATCGCCCGACATGCTTTCACGCGTAACGCCGGTCGATAGCGTTTTCCCGATGTATCGTATCGGGCGTCATGCTTCTCACGGCGATGTCATGATTTTGCTTCATGTGACCTCGAATCGCCCGACACACCTGTGTCAGGCGTCGAATCATATTGGGCGACAACACCGTATCGTCCGATCCCCTATCGCCCAGTTTTAATAAGTTTTTCTTTTCATCTTCCATGCCTAACGGATGAATAAATTCTAAATTTGAATAACAGGTATGGCTCGTATGGAGCAAACCTCCGGCCGCACCAACAAGCACGGCGGGGGAAACAGCAACCACAGACGGGTAGAAACGGCAACAACAATGAAAGGGGAGATTTTTCTTGATTTGGTAGCTCTAATAAAGAGTCACCTAGTTATCAACCTGTCTTTTGCGTGGCTTGGGACCATCACCAGAGACAGCACAAGTACGGCAACCAAGGCCTCCGAACAAGTTCGGGGCGTTCAGGTTCCGTCCTCTTAAGGGAGGAGGCCCACCCTGACTACACACTCCTGGGAACTGAACTAGGGACTGATGATAAGTCCTTTTGTGCATGTTCACAACGGAGATGTGGAGAAAAGGTGGTCCATAAGTGAATTTTGAGGGTTACGCTCAAGCTCAACCGCTACTTCGCCGAAGTGAGCCCGTTAGACAACCTCCCAATGGCATGCTGCAACTTCGAAGGAGCATATTGCAAATACATCAGCAAGCTAACCCTCACTGGATAAACTTTACCTCACTTTTGCTTTCTTCTCTACTCTGGGACAGAGTATGGAGTAAGTTTGGGGGGGTATCCGTATGTCAGTGAGGGAGGTATAAAAATTTTATCACTTCAAGCTTTCTACGATATTCATTCTCTTTTACCTAATGTGCTCTTATAGCTTCCTGTATATCTGATGTACGCATGCATGCCATATAAAAATTTACACAAATCTTTCCTTTGCAAATTTCTGTCCCTATGCATATGTACAAAGTTGTTGTAATAATAATAAAAACCTATTGTGACTTCTTGCAAAGTTTACTTTCTGTATACTTAACGAGTTACAAGTTTTGTCATATATTTCTGATAATGCTGTCTCAAACAAACAAAAGATTGTGCCTTGCCATCCAAAAATTTTCGAAAAATAATAATCTCGCAAACAGCTAAGAGACGAGTATGGAGAAGGAAAAAGCTGCCCAAACAGCAGATATCTCTTTTGTTTTCCCTTACCCAGCAAAAATCCCAAAAAGAGAAAGAAGCCTTATGAGCGTGAATAAAAGCATGAGAGTTGTGCCCAATAAAAGAAAAGAAAATATATATATATATATATATATACACACTTGTTTTCTAAAAGTACCCATCTTTAGGCATGGTAGATCCGGGGCAGTGGTACGTAGGATGTGAAATCACTGCTCTAAAGCCAACTGGCTTGGACTGCAGGGACCACTTGCCCGTTAACGGACCCTTACCTGGATGGACTGATGGGAAACAAGAAGAAAAACCCAAAAAGCCATAGCCTACCCTATACACAACTTTCTGCCCCTAAAATAAAGCTGTTTGGTATGGAAGCTAACAGAATCATACACCAAAGTCTCGCTGAAGCTGTGGAGAAGAAAAAATTTACTTAAATAATAAGGCAAGTAGGGCAAGGTCTTTTGTTCGCATTAAGACAGCATTACCTCCAAGACATCGCAAATCTTGTGCTACCCTTTAGCCTTAAAGTTTTGCTGTGCAAGAAGAAGCAACACAAAGTTTAGTTTAAATATTGATTGAGGACAATCAAAAAGCTAAGTTTGGGGGAGTTGATAACAGCAAATTTTGTGACGTTTTTACCCTTTATTCCGTTATCAAAACTGCCCTTTTCTGCTATTTTCCTCTCTTTTATATGCATTTTCGCAATAATTGGCCAAGCAACGCTCTTACTCCAATTTTCCTATCTTCTACAGAGTTTTCCTCGTTTTTGTGAAAAAAGGCCGATTCCGACCCACAATAAGTCTAAGCCCGCCTCGGCCTTCCTGTCGCCCGATACAACCCCAGCCCGACAGGGGCTGGGCGACACGAGAATGATCGGCGGAGAAGGGCGTTGCGCAAGGAGGATGTGTCGGCCGACATACCGTCTACCCGACAGGGAGCCAAAGCCGCATCAACGACCAAACTCGTCGGGCGACACGGCCACCCACCGGCAGGCGTGCCGCCCGCCACGTGACCAATAGCCAGCACCTCACGCCAAGATGCATCTGTATCGTCCATACACATCCATCGACCGGTGTATGGAGGAGCTACGTGGCACTTCGAGCGCCATAACTCTTTCAACCACCGCCTATAAATAGCAGCTACAGGAAGCCGAAAAGAGGGTCGGACAGTCGGACAGTCGGACGGTCGGACAGACGGACAGTTCGCAAATTCGGACAAGACAGTTCGGGAGCCACCTTCGAAGGAAGCTGTGAGAGCAAGAGTATCGCGCCCCAGTGCTTGTGCCGGGCGACACTAGGTGAGCTTTCCCTCATCCCGAGAGGGAAGGGATGGTTCACTTAGTGTTGCCCCGGGCGACACTACGGGCCGATATCGGCCACCGAAGATGAGCGATACGAGTGCCCGACAGTAGACTCGTAGCTCTTTGCCCGACACGATATCGAACCCGATACGCTCCGCCCGTCATGCGTGCCGCCCGAGAGGGTGCGCCGCCCGACATGAGCGTATCGGCCAGGGTCCTTGAGCGATACAGTCAGTCGTCAGTCGGCGCTTCCCGAGAAGGGGTGCCGCCCGACACTGCCGTATCGGGCTCGGCTCCTGACCGGTATCGGGAAGGAGAGCTACAGTAGTCTGTCGTTCTTCTACATCAAGAAGGCGACATCTATCTTTAATTCTGTTATTTAAATTCTTATCTTATGCATTGTATTAAGACCCTTATTGCTTATGGAAATAGAAATGCTAAATTGCTATTTGTTTAATGCTTGGTGCCTTATGATTGGGTAACTGCTGTGTTGGATATCTGAACTCTAGCTTGCATGTTTTGGATCGCGTTTCGCTTAGCTACCGAATCGTATTTCCCATCGCAACTACTTCGAGAGTTGGGTTGTGGCTCTAGTGTTTGGTCCGGTTCTAGAGTACGAGAGTTCCCAGAACGGAGTTGTTTTAGTATCATTCCACTCTAACTTGAGCCCAGCAACCTCGAGAGGGGTGTTGAAGCTTGGTTAGAGGCACCCACTCTGAGAGGAGGGGTGCAGGGTGTTACTGCTACCGCTTGTTTTACTGAAGTCTTATCCCTTGCATTACGCCTTAAACTGCAGTTTATCTTTCTATTTTCTGTTGCATGAAAATTCCTAAAAACTGCTAAATGACAAAATCTTAATCTTTCTTGTAACTCCAGTTGGAGATAGTTTTCTTTGATTTAATCGTGACAGCTTGTTGTTCCTCTTCGGGGAACATTAATATCTCTTTATACCCACCGGAGTGTAGAGTGTCGATTCAGAGTCGTCAACACGACCCACCTTGTCCCTGTGTTCGACCCCGTATGACTACTTCGACCCCGTAAACAAAGTTGCGGGGGCCTAGAAGGATTCAGGTTATAAATGTGAAGGCTCGACTACCTCAAATACGCCTCCAGTTTTAGGACGCGCGATTTAGGCCGGTCAGCCAGATTCTAAGAAAATGCAATCTAACTTTCTACTATTTATCCTCAACTAATATATTGTATCCCATAAAGCCCAAGTCTTTTAATATAAAATGATTTTGCTTTAACATGGTGCACCCTCTTATCTGTATTACTTTATTGGTTTTGATCCATATTGTTTTTTCCTCTTTGACAAAGCATTGATATAAGTTCCAACAAAGTTGTTTTTGCCTTTGGAGTTGAGGCCGACAGTCAATGGCTATTTAGAACATTGAACTCATGTCGGCACTCATGCTCTCACGTTTAGTCTTTCTCAGTCTAGTCTCACGTATCTAGTATGATATCAACATATTTATGCCTTTTTTATTTATGCAGATGGTGAATCAAGAGATTGATGATGGACTAGAATACCCCCATCACCGTATCACCCCTGATTGGAATATGGGGACAGTGGATCCATTGTTCTTATGTAAGAGAATTTTGACTAATACAGATGTGCGGGGAAGACTGTGGTTATTGATTCGTGAAAATATTCAGATATGGTATGAGGAACTACAGAATGAAATGAAAGAGGCCATAGAAGGTGCTGGGATACAAATTCATTTATAGACCCCTTGGAATAGGGTGAGGATGGCCAGATTGACTAAGAGATCAAACAGACTCGAAATCCAAACATGTGCTAATCAAAACGCATGGAGAGCCATATGCACAACAAGGGAATATACTGCAACTAAGGAAGTTTTTATATGGACATACACTGACATTAATGGATTTATCCGACTGGCTATGGATGAAGATCCAATTAATGTAATAGTTAAATTTATAAATTTTCCTTCTTGTGATACACTATTTCTTATACTAACAAATGTGGATTTGTAACTTCTTTAATTTTTAAATTTTCCTTCTTGCGATACACTATTTTTTATACTAACGAATGTGTTTTTGTAAATTTTAGATACATAATGGAGATGAAGGTGGAGATGTTAGTGATGAAAGCTCTGATGATGATGATGAGGAGGAGGAGGAAGTGGCGGCGGCGGAGGTTTGTAACTTGGGAAAAGTCGATTTACATCCTCTGCTTGGATATGATTTTCATTTTCAATAGGACTATTTTTTCCTATTTAGCATCCTTCCTTGCCCTTAAACAAATAAGTAGTAGTTTTTCATCTTAGAGCACGCCAGATTCCAAGAAAACACAATCTAACTTTCTACTATTTATCCTCAGCTAATATATCGTATCCCATAAAGCCCAAGTCTTTTAATATCAAATGATTTTTCTTTAACATGGTGCACCCTCTTCTCTATATTACTTTATTGCTTTTGATCCATATTGTTTTTCCTCTTTGACAAATCACTGATATAAGCTCCAAAAAAAGTTTTTTTTGCCTTTGGAGTTGAGGCCGGCAGTCAATGACTATTTACAACATTTAACTCATGTCGACACTCATGCTCTCACATTTAGTCTTTCTCAGTCTATTCTCACGTATCTAATATGATATCAACATATTTATGCCTTTTTTATTTATGCAGATGGTGAATCAAGAGATTGATGATGGACCAGAATACCCCCATCACCGTATCACCCCTGATTGGAATATGGGGCTAGTGGATCCATTGCTCTTATGTAAGAGAATTTTGACCAATACAGATGTGTGAGGAAGACTGCAATTATCGATTCGTGAAAATATTCAGATATGGTATGAGGAACTACCAAACAAAATCAAAGAGGACATTGAAGGTGCTGGGATACAAACTCGATTACAGACCCCTTGGAATAGGGTGAGGATGGTCAGATTGGCTAAGAGGTCAAACAGACTCAAAATCCAAACGTTTGCTAATCAAAATGCATGGAGAGCCATATGCATAGAAAGGGAATATACTGCAACTGAGGAAGTTTTTATTTGGATGTACACTGACATTGATGGATTTATCTGACTGGTTATGGATTAAGATCCAATTAATGTAATAGTTAAATTTATTAATTTTCCTTCTTGTGATACACTATTTTTATACTAACAAATGTTTTTTGTAACTTTTTAGAATCATCATGGTGATGAAGGTGGAGATGTTAGTGATGAAAGCTCTGATGATGATGATTGAGGACAATGGTGATGACGAGGGTGAAGAGTAGCATGCCTTCTTATTTAGTAAGTCACTGTGATGCTCCTGATGTATTTTCTTTTATTCAATTTATACAATAGGGATACATTGATTTGTTGCTTGTATTTTCTATTACCAATGCTTTTATGTTTGATATTTTCATTATTCGTTTGTTACGTATCCATTCAAATGTCATTCTAACAAAACAAATATTTCATGCGAGGTTATATTCAATAAAGTTAAGTTCCACTACAATAATAAATTGAAAAAATGAATCTATTGGGGGGTTAAGTTGACAAAAATAGCTTCTACTGGAGGATGATTTGAGGTACAAGCTTGTAGTTTCTCAGAACATTAGCTGGACATATAAGTAATTCACAATAGATATACAAATGAGACAGTGCATGTGCCCTGAGGTGCTTTTGGGTCCAAATACTCAACGTCGGCTGATCTCTGTTCATTTCCATGTATCTGTTTTGAGTTGGCTATGGGTGATAAGCTATTGATCCACACCCTGGAGATAATTTTGATAGTGATGAGGATCATCTGGCATTGATGATGGAACTTCTTGGAATGATGCCATGCATAATTGCATTGGCGGTCAGTATTCTTGTAGGTTCTTTAACATATATGGTGACCTATAAGACATTAAGCGATTGAGATTCTGGCCTTTGAATGGGATACTTCGGGAAAACTATGATTCTAGAAGCAAAAAAAAATCAAGTTTCCTAGTTTCAATTCTAGACTTCATTCCAAAGAAACGCCCAACAGATGCACAACTGCTTCTTCATCCTTGGATAGATGTTGCGTCGTGGCTTCTAGAGCCATCATTACATATAGGTACTGACCAGAGTCAACCACATCAGTCTGATGCCAATAAGAAAAAATAAGGAGAGGGACAAAAGGGAGGCAATTTCTATGGGAGTAGAGAATTTATCCATCAAAAGTTCTTCGAAGCCATCAAAAGAAGGCAACCTTACGTAGCAAAATAGGTGGTAATGACATTTTGTTGTATCCCAAACCCGTAAGTAAATCACTTGAATATTTGTTTAGTCCCAGGTCTAGTGGCGGAAAATCACTTGCCAACTCCAGAACATAAATTGTCCCATTGATAATTTGAGATTTACGGAGGGTGCTTCTTTTCGTCTAGAATGTAGTGTGCTATTCTTTTTAGAGAAGGGGTGGTGTTGATCTGAGTGTAATTCCATTCTTTTCCCATTTGTACCCCAAAGGTGAACCAATTAATGAGAGTTCCTCTTAGAGACAAAATTGTAACAGACTTATTATTCACTCTTCCCTGAAAACTTTCCAGTGTGAAATGGTGCTGGACTGACCTCTGTTCATTAGGTAATAGGTAGTCTAGATGATTATTTTGGAGCAACTTCTTTAAATAACAACATAAGCACATCATTACCTGGGAGATTAACATTTGATGCTATATGAGGAGAGGTGTAATGATTCCCTATCTGTACACTTTCATGGAATCCACCCCTACGATGCCAAACAAAGACTTGACAATCTATGACCTTGACGAAAAAATCATTTGACACCAACACGAGTGACCTTACTATGCACATACATTTCTTTATTCTTTTCAGAAAAGAAACAAAATGATATTGTTTCACAAAATGATACTCAGAGTGCTTGTGCATAATAGTATAACAGAGATCATGATGCAAGGGACTAAGGAGATAATCGAAGAGGAAGTACCCAAAAATAAATAAATAGAGCAGAGCTTCCATTTAAGGCTTCTTCCTCTCATCCTTAGGAGGCCTGCTACTGCAAGTTGAGCCTATGTGCACAACTAGCATGACCAATGCAACTATATTTCTCTTGTGCGTTCTCTTGTATGTTCTTGCTGGTAGGTTTCTCTTGTATGTTCTTGGTGATAGCGTGTCTACAACATTTTACAATTTCATGCACAATAACCAGATGTCAAAGAACACAAATTTTGCAAATAGTTGTAGAGGAGGATGGAACACCTGAGAAAATTAATAGAAAACCTCAACTTTATTAGCAAAAGGGGGCTCATGATTATTATGAGTGAAATTATTAGACATGAGTCCTTTAACTCTTATTACTAACATGGGTTGTCAATTTGAAGTGATAGGCAAGTTTATAATATTGGTTGCTCATGTTTAGTAGTTGTATACATGTTATCTGTGAGATTTCCACCGTCATCTGAGTCTTCACCTTTTGTTTTCGGTGTTGTTGGGTATGTATTCATGTCTCCTTTTATTTGAAGGTACCCTTTGGAGATGGTCATTGTTACAACCCCAATTTTTGGGTTCCTTTGGTGAGGAATGTAATTTCTCACATTAAAGATATTGGAACAAATAATGATGTAATTTGTTTTGAATAAATGGATTTCGTTTACAATAGCCTTGATGATTGTATTGTGGGCTTTATTGGCTATTGGGCCCAATAACAAGGAAATTCAATTAATTAAGAAATCGAGAAAAGTAAGATGTGGAAACCTCTAGAAGGTAAAGAACTTAATCCAAAGGTGAATTTCGTGCCACATGGGTTCCTTGGGTTCCAAGGAGTCCGAAGTTGCAAAGAAAAACAATAAGAAAAGAAAAGATTAATAAAGTATTTCTTTATTAAGAAAGAAATTGAAAACCATGGTAAAAGGTGAAAAACAAGTGAAAAGAGGTATAATTGAGTTATCCTTAGTGGAATTTCATATTCCAAGGACTCCTAATGATAAAAGGAATACTAATGAGGAAAATAAAAGAGAAATAAAGAGAAATCCTCAAAAAGAAATATTTTAATAAGAAATACACATGATAATGAAGAATAATGTATTTAGATGCATCTAGAAGGGTAATGAGTATCCAATAAAAAGGATTTTGAAATGATAGAGTTTCTTGGGATCCAAGGAGTCTCAATAAGGAGGAAAGAAAGAGAAAATACCAAAATTTGCAAAACAAGGATAATGGGAATACATAATTAATGGAATTATGTGGTTTTGTTGAGAAGGAGTATTTCCTACTTGAGGAGAATATAATTTCTAGGCTAAGGAATTAAAAGACAAGATTAAAGAGGATAAGGGAGAAGAATTTCGAATTCCTAAATATCCGTACAATAAGGAATATCAAGGAAATAAAGGTTAATGAAGAGAGAGAGAGATGGTTGCTTTACAACCAAGGAAAGTTTGTTTCCTTTCGAGTTGGGACTTGAGTCCTCATGAGGCACGCCTTAGGGATTCATACCCACACCTATAAGAAGGGTAGAATCCCTGCTTCGAGATCCAGAGGGATTCCACGCAATGCTACCTCTTCTTCTTCTTTCTGTCTAAACCCTAACCAAGAGGGTATATCCTTGTTCTAGGGCAATGCGGGGCTTCGTTGTAGTCTTATTAGAGGTAGGGATCTTCCACGACCAACCCTGAAGGGCCAGCTACCTCTTTCGCGCTTTTGTCTATGCACAGCCCCTGCCGGAGGTCTATAAACCTGCAACAGGTGCGACAACAACTAAAGGAGAGTCGCGCACATGGTAGGACGTTTTGATCATGGTTTAAGGGCACCTCCGGTGCGCAAAGGTGCTGCGGACCTGGGGCAACCTTTGGCCATGGTCCTCGAGCCCCAGGGAGGGAGAACAAGCCGCGGGAAGCAGCAAGCGGCGGCCTAGAAGCGGAGGGATCCGAGGTTGAAGATGATCAAGCGAATTGGACAAATTTGCCCCTCCGCGGGCTGAAGAAGAAACAACTTACGCGGGGGTACAATGGTAACTCGGTTATGTTTCCAAATCGATCGCATTGCATGAGAAACGGACGACGTGGCGGCTCCTCATTGGCCGGAAGTAAGTGATTTTGTTAAAATCGTAACTTTTTAATGGTAGCTCGGTTGGGGACATATAATACATGAATCTTTCTCAAAAAACATGAGGAATTCAATAAAATTAATAGTAGAGACTAGTTTTACTTCTAGTTCGCAAAGTAATGGAAGATGTCAACTTTAATGTAATAATGTTTAAGAAACCCTATTTTGATATAATTAATGTGATACGTAGGGTTTAATGGATGTTTAGAGTTGGTATTAACCTGTTAATGATAAAAGAGAACATTAGGAACAAAAAAAGATGAGTTTTGTACATAGTTAGTTAAATTTAAAGTTTCATGTGCATAAATAGGCTTTAATAGGCCTTAAAACCCTAATGTTGGTAATTAGGACTACTAATGACTTTAATTATTTGATTTCATGTATAGAATTGAATTTTCATGGTTATAAGATATTTCGAGCATTAAAGTTCCTAATTTGTGGATAAATACCCTAAATGTAGTAATTAGGGTTTTCTCATGAATAAAAGGTAGAATTAATGGCAAATCGAGTTCATATGTGTTTTGGACCATAATGGACTATGAATTGATGATAAATACATATAATGATCTTGTCATGGATTAAAAGGATAAAAATAGTAGCTTTGATAAAAAGAGGCTTAATGAGATTAATTAATGGTTAATTATGCCTTTAATCCGGAATTGAGGATTAGATGTGGAAACAATTTGGGTTTGTAATCAATTGCATTAAATTAGGATTTAAAATAGTAAAAGATGAAGTGAAGCCCTAATTGCAATTGAAACCCTAAAAGTGGACTAGAAACCCTAGGAAGCGAGCTAGATTTAATAGATCTCAATGACATGAGTAATAAAAGAAAATTGTATAATTGTTTTAGGATCTTATTGAATGCTTGCTTGTGTTTTGTTGTTTGGATTATTCCTGCACCTGAATCTACATGTACAGGTATGTGGTTACGCTTATGATTATCCCGCATTAGTTTGTCGAGGATTTTATCGATGTTTACATCGTGGCTTGAATTAATTGTTGGATGAATTTAATTCTTGCAAATTATAATGTGGATATGACTATCACCTAAGATAAGTGCCTACTAGCTCAGATCCTAGTCCCCTCTGTAGATTCATAGTTTGACCTAGTAAATGGTTACCAATGGGGTAGGTCCATCAGATCATTGAATGACTTAGTAAATGGCTACCAATGGGGTAGGACCATCAAGTCATCATGAGTCAGGGATTGGGCTACCTTTGGGTAGGGCCATGTGACTCCATAACCCTAGGAATTGGCTACATGTGTGGTAGGGCCATGGGGGTAAGGATCTACCATATGAGAGAGGTAGTATCCATGTCCACTACAGGGACGGTACAGAGATAGGGGATAGGCAAGGATTGAGTAGTATTTCTTAAAACGTAATTTTGGATGTTAAATGATATTTGGTTGACTACATTGTTAACATAGCTGCACATTTATTGTCTCCCCCACATACCAGCTTCTTGCTGACTGACGTTTTGTTTGTTGGAATTTTAGGTATATTTTTGACCAGGAACAAGACCTATCACAAGAATATTTTTTTTATTGGGACGATAACTCTGAAAAGACAGATTTCCGATCTTTTCTTTCATCTCAGGGGAAATAGACAAATGAAAAGAACAAACAGTAAAGTGGCATATGTGGAACTAAATGAGAAATAATGTGTACAGGAGGATTAGTTAGATTAGTATCTTCATGGATAGAAGTATAGAAATCCCAGTTTTTAAAAGGTAAGTAAAGTTTTATTTTATACCAGTTTTTAGTTTAGTAGTAGAATTTCATAATTATTATTGATTATTTGTCGAACCTTTGATCCTGTTAATTGAATAGCGGCTCTGACCTTCGAGTCTCCCTTAATTGGGGGTTACCGGGAGGCGGGGTCGTTACAGTCATACAAGAAGCATAGGGAAAACTAATCATGTTATGAGCTTTTTGGTAAGAAATCCTGAAAACCAACCTAATGTTTGGCTTTTTTGGTACTGTTTGAATGTAACTCGTGCGTACTACCTCTGCCCACCCCGTCGTTAGTTAAAAAGAATTCCTCTAATCCCCCTTAATCCTTCCAGCAAGATGGCCACTGTGTTAGCCTTTAGTACGTTGTTGATGTTGCAAAACTATCACAGTGAAATTCGTGGAATGCCAGTCCCAAAGAGATATAAATGTTGTTGTCTATTCTAAAGTGAAAATATTGAGTTCTAGTTTATGTAGAGTTATAGAAAAGAGTTTGTTCATGTCATCCCCTCCTACAAAAACATGCCAGAAGTCCTTATATATGCTTCGTAAAAAAGCAAAGCATTAGAATGTCGTATAGGCTTCAAGCTTTTCCTTTCCTACACTAGGACCTGCAAAGAGAAGTAAATGCCCCCTTTGTTCTATATGTGATCCTTTGTCACAAATGCATATAATAACAAACAGATTTATAAGTTGTAACTTGATCTCTTACATATTTAATCTTTTGTTTAACTCGTGGTATCTGTGGACATATTTGTTGTCACTAAATATTTTATGTCAGCTTTGTATAGAATTTACTTGTCATGCCTTATCTTAGTAGCACATGAAGTAGGGAGGTATCTTATACCCCCTACTATTCAGGAACTTCTTTGAATTTGTTGGCCATTTGCACGGTTTATTTGCGTAACGTATTGTTGATTTATTCTATAGTGCCTCAGAACACTCTTACCACACCAGGAGCGTGAGGTGTAACTAACATATGGAGTTTTTAGACTTGCCACTCAATAACTTGTAGGACTGCCTTTGTGGCCAACTCATTTCCTTTCAGGAATTAATGTAGTAGGTTTCTCTTGATGATTGCGACTAACTTCCTCTTATCAGCTGATGTAGTAGCGAGTCTAGGGACCTATTGATGTGTACTTTTCATTTAGCTTCAAGACTACTTGGTTTGTTTGAATTTATCGTTGTGGTTTCTTTGAATACCCTAAGTGATTTTGGTTCTCACTTATGACTAGTGGGTTTCATCAATTTGCTTTTTCTAGGACTTTATGACTAAAGGTGGATTGCATTTAACCTGAAGGTCCCATTTAGTTTGATAATTCAGAGATCTATACGTTAAAATACACGAAGTCATAGTGAGAACCAAATCATTCTAGTAGTTGACATATACATATATGGAACATTGAAGTTAGATCATATTTGGTAGACTTTTAAGTTATTGTCTAAGTTCTTTATCCTTTCTTTCTATGCAAATCATATATGTCCGAAACATCTGATTGTCTCCCCTTTGCCCCACCTTAATTGTTGTGAACACCAATATCATGAAACTTTTACATGAAATGTTGGATTTTTGAAAGAATTCTTTAAAATACCTCCTAATCAAGATGCAAATACAATATATAATGTTGTTTTCCATAAACAAGACAAGTTAAAAGTGTTCTTGCAGTGGCGTGCACATCATATCTTAAGTTTACCAACCCTAGTTCAAACCGTACTTATCCATATTTTTTATCATCATAAAAAAAACAAGCTGAGTGTCTTACACTCAACCCCCTATTACGAGTAATAAGTAGTAAATGTAGTTCTAACCCTCCTAATTTACATACCACTTATATTGTTGAGAGGTAGGGCGTTAGAAGATACCAATCTATACATGAGCCTCGAGGAGCATCCTCTTATTAGGAAGCTCGTTATGATGTTATAGTAAGGCATGCCCTGGATCTTAGTTTGTTGTAATCTATTGTAAAATAGTTGGAAATAAAAACTCGATTTGGTTGGTTGGGTTACATGCATGCACTCATATAAATTTTGTTAAGTTGTAACGCTGTAAAATTATTAAGAAAGGATTTATCTTTAGATTTTTGTTATTAGTTTACATGAAACATAACCTATATAGCTATTAGTTTTTTACATTTACATGATACTTAATAGAATACAATACTTAGTTGTCACAAATTAATGCATACTACATCAAAGAATAACTTAATACCTACAATAATATGTTAAAAAAATTATAATGTAAGTCTTTATTGTAAACCCATATGCATCAAATCAAAATAATACTTAGATACTTTCATTTAGCATGAAACATGCTAGAAAAACATCTATATAGAATGACCTTTTGCTTTTATCAACATAACTTACAATCATGGCATTTATTATCATATATATACAAATATATACATATATATACATATATATATGTGTGTGTGTGTGTATGTAGGGGGGTTCATTCTCTACCTACAATAGACCTTGATTAATAAGGGTAGATATGGACTGAATTCCCATTTCTTTTTATTCCGCCTCGATTGAACGGTCCTCCGCCTTTTTGACTGACGGGATCCGAGATTGGAGATGGAAATGTCCCTTTCGTTCATCTCTCACTGCGGGACAGCCTTCAGCTGCCTATCGGAAACCCTCTTTCATTTGAATTTCTCGGTCGGCTGAGTCTGAGGAGATTGCCGTCGAGGACGGAACTACTTATCAAGTACATTTATCCCTCAAAGTTCAATCTCAAAAAGATTTTCGTGTAACTAAGATTTTCCTGTCTGTGCAGTTCAAGAAGTAACTATTTGGTCAGAAAAATAACTATCTTGAAAAAATATTAACTATATTGTCACAAAAGTAACTGTTTGATAAAAAGGTAAAATTGGGCAGAATACACACTAAAAATTATGGAGCAAATATGTAATTGTACATTTAAAATATAATTATTATGCATGTAATGTAACCATTTGGAAGCTAATGCAACCATATACACATGTAAAGTGAAAAACTCCAAAAAAATAAACTATTTCTAGAGTGGTATCTACTAGCACAAGTGTTAAAAATGAACCCACATGTATTATATATACATATATAAACATATATATATATATATATATATATATATATATATATATATATATATATATATATACATACACACACACACACACATATATATATATATATATATATATATATATATATATATATATATATATATATATATATATATATATAGAGAGAGAGAGAGAGAGAGAGAGAGAGAGAGAGAGAGAGAGAGAGAGAGAGAGAGAGAGAGAGAGAGAGAGAGAGAGAGGAGTGATCTCCTGCGGACTGCGGACCACGCATCCCACGTCCCATTTTCTCCGCTCTGTATTCTCTCTGCTATGTTGTTGGTATTTACCCTTTCTTCATTAATCCAACGTCCCACTGCCCTTCTTTTCAGCCTCTTCCCCGCCTCCTCCACCTGCTCCAACAAGCTCGCAGCAGTCCGCAATGGAGTTCCTGGCTGACGATAAGATTTGTTCTTCATTGGCTTATGCTTATTGGACGACCTGCTAGTGGCTGACTGTAAAATTTGTTCTGAGTTCGACTCTATATGTGCTACGGCCAACGTTGCACATATGTCTGTCCATGGACATTCAATGACGACTGGTGCCATATGGATGTACATGTGTCTAGAAAATACCACATTGTTATCTTCCTCTCATGACTACCTCATCCTCTGCCGAAATGAAGGAGGATTTTGTAGGGAGGAGGCGATATTTGTGTGATTAGGAAGCTCTGTGACGGTTAACAAAATGTTACTGAAACTAACGATTTCTGAAATTCTGGGCCGCCCTGTCGTTAAGACTTACGACAAGAACCATGTCATTGCTAATATGTGTCAAAGGGAGTCTTCTGATTAGATATGAAAGTTATAGTTAATCTCGTATGTCATTATCTGTAAACTGAAACTAATTTAAGTTGTAAACTCGAGATTACAGTAACATGATATAGTATGTAGAATTAAAAATGAACTTAGCATTTATCTCATCACTAGCATACATACCCATCTTTTCTGCTTCTGACTATGGGTGTTGTTCCCTAATATGCCAATCAATTTCATGTATGACGTCTATATGCCACACCGTGTGAATATGGCAGCCATATGCTTACTGAATTGATTAAGGAGTTGTCAATTAGTTCTAGCAAACCAAGATACATCGGTTTTCTTATAGTCAGCCAATGCCCCATTCCATGCATGTAGAGATGTTGACCATGGCGATGTGAATGAGGTGTTTAAGAACTTGTTTCTGTAGCAGATCGTATACATGAGCCATAGATCGTTACAACATTGTGATTTGCTTTGGTGGAAGCCAACATGGATTTATATCCGAAAAGGAGGCCTTTTTTCCTGAGCTACTATCTGCTCTATATAGTTAGGAACATGCATCATCATGCACAACGACAATTTGCCTTTGAATCATCCATAGTGGTAGCATTCAGTGGAGCATGATGACATAGTTCTGAAAAAAAAGGTTGATTACGGCAAGCAGTCCTTTCTCTACCTGACATATTGTGACCAATTATATGACCTACACAACCTGAGAGCGATTACCAGTGTGGCAATGAAGCCTATTAATGAATGTCCATGGACAACCACATATAGAGTCCAACTTGGAACAAATCTTACCGTCAGCCAGCGGCAGGTCGACCAATAGGCATAAGCCAATGATTAACAAATCTTACCGGCCGTCAACCAGGAAACTCCATTGTGGAGTGCTGCGAGGTTGTTAGGGTAGGTGGAGGAGGCGGGGAAGAGGCTAAAAAGAAGGGCAACATGACGTTGGATTAATGAAGGGTAAATACCAGTGAAATAGCAGAGAGGAGTGATCTCGTATGGACTGCGGACCACGCATCCCGCGTCCCAATTTCTCCACTCCGTATTCTCTCTGCTATCTCGTTGGTATTTACCCTTCCTTCATTAATCCAACGTCCCACTGCCCTTCTTTTCAACCTCTTCCCAACCTCCTCCACCTGCTCCAACAAGCTCGCAGCACTCCACAATGGAGTTCCTGGCTGACGGTAAGATTTGTTCTTCATTGGCTTATGCTTATTGGATGACTTGCTAGTGGCTGACTGTAAATTTTTTTCTGAGTTGGACTCTATATATGCTACGGCCGACGCTGCACATATGTCTTTCCATGGACATTCAATGACGGTTGGTGCCATATGGATGTACATGTGTCTGGAAAATACCACATTGTTGTCATCTTCTGCCCAAATGAAGGAGGATTTTGTAGGGAGGAGGCGATATTTATGTGGATTCGGAAGCTTTGTGCCGGTTAACAAAATGTTACTGAAACTAATGATTTCTGAAATTCTGGGCCGCCCTATCGTTAAGACTTACGACAAGAACCATGTCATTGCAAATATGTGTCAAAGGGAATCTTCTAATTAGATATGAAAGTTATAGTTAATCTTGTATGTCATTATCTGTAAACTGAAACTAATTTAAGTTGTGAACTCGAGATTACAGTAACACGATGCAGTATGTAGAATTCAAAGTGAACTTGGCATTTATCTCGTCACTAGCATACATATCCATCTTTTTTGCTTCTGACTATGGGTGTTGTTCCCTAATATGCCAATCGATTTCATGTATGACGTCTATATGCTACACCGTGTGAATATGGAAGCCATATGCTTGCTGAATTGATTAAGGAGTTGTCAGTTAGTTCTAGCGAACCAAGATACATCAGTTTTCTTATAGTCAGCCAATGCCCCATTACATGCATGTAGAGATGTTGACCATGGTGATGTGAGTGAGGTGTTTAAGAATGTGTTTCTGTAGCTGATCATATACATGAGCCATATATCGTTACAACATTGTGATTTTCTTTGGTGGAGGCCAACATGGATTTATATCCGAAAAGGAGGCCTTTTTTCTTGAGCTACTATCTGCTCTATATAGTTAGGAACATGCATCATCATGCACAACGGCAATCTGCCTTTGAATCGTCCACAGTGATAGCATTCGGTGGAGCATATATGATGACATAGTTCTGAAAAAAAGGTCGAGAAAATGTTGATTACGGTAAGCAGTCCATGCTCTACCTGACATATTGTGACCAATATGACCTAATTGGAACAAATCTTACCGTCAGCCAGCGGCAAGTCGACCAATAAGCATAAGACAATGATTAACAAATCTTACCGTCAACCAGGAAACTCTATTGTGGAGTGTTGTGAGGTTGTTGGGGTAGGTGGAGGAGGTGGGGAAGAGGCTAAAAAGAAGGGCAATGGGACGTTGGATTAATGAAGGAAGGGTAAATACCAACAAAATAGCAGAGAAAATATGAAGCAGAGAAACTGGGACATGGGATGCGTGGTTCACACGATCGGTAGTCCGCAAGAGATCACTCCTGCATAGAGGAGTGATCTCTTGCGGACTGCAGACCACGCATCCCGCATCCCAATTTCTCCGCTCCGTATTCTCTCTACTATCTCATTGGTATTTACCCTTCCTTCATTAATCCAACGTCCCCTTCTTTTCAGCCTCTTCCCCACCTCCTCCACCTACTCCAACAAGCTCGCATCACTCCGCAATGGAGTTCCTGGCTGACGGTAAGATTCGTTCTTCATTGGCTTATGCTTATTGGACGACCTGCTAGTGGCTGACTATAAAATTTGTTCTGAGTTAGTCTCTATATGTGATGCGTCCGACGCTGCACATATGTCTGTCCATGGACATTCAATGACGTCTGGTGCCATATGGATGTACATGTGTCTGGAAAATACCACATTGTTGTCTTCCTCTCATGACTACCTCGTCCTCCACCCAAATGAAGGATGATTTTGTAGGGAGGAGGCAATATTTGTGTGGATTAGGAAGCTTTGTGCCGGTTAACAAAATGTCACTGAAAATAACGATTTCTAAAATTCTAGGCCGCCCTGTCGTTAAGACTTACGACAAGAACCATGTCATTGCTAATATGTGTCAAAGGGAATCTTCTGATTAGATATGAAAGTTATAGTTAATATCATATGTCATTATCTGTAAATTAAAACTAATTTAAGTTGTGAACTCGAGATTACAGTAACACGATATAGTATGTAGAATTGAAAGTGAACTTAGCATTTATCTCGTCACTAGCATACATACCCATCTTTTCTGCTTCTTACTATGGGTGTTGTTCCCTAATATGCCAATCAATTTCATATATGACGTCTATATGCCACACCGTGTGAATATAGCAGCCATATGCTTGCTGAATTGATTAAGGAGTCGTCAGTTAGTTCTAGCGAACCAAGATACAATGGTTTTCTTATAGTCATCCAATGCCCCCACTACTAAAAAGGGGTATAGGTGACTTTCAAATATGTAATCTTTAGATGAACAGGTGACATGACTATCCATCACTTGTAAAATGGATTTGGGAGGTGACATGACTCAAATCATGATAATGTCTTTTCACAACATCTACCTTCAAATGCATTAAGGAGGAGCCAGGACCGATATATTGACAAAGTCTTCTCATAATAAATCCCTAAAAATGTATTTGGGCCCAGATCATGACAATCTCCTCTCACAAACATAGTGTCGCGACGTCAGAGCACAATGCCATATTAATAGATTCCTCTCATAATAAGCCCCTCAGAGCACAACATCATGACCATAACAAACACAACGTCGCGACCTGACCAAAATAGAGTGTCACGTCCAAAAGCAGAATGGACCATCACGACTGAAACAAGGCCAACTAACACAACCAAAACCATCCCCAAGTCCTTGAAAATACATTTGGGAGGTGCCATGGGACATATGATGATAATGTTATCTCATAGTAAGTCGCAACCCACCCCCACAACACAACGTCATGACCCACCCTCACAAAACAACGCCGCGATCCACGCTCACAACACAACATCATGATTGCATCAAACACAGTGTCCCGACCAAACCAAAACAAAGTGTCACGTCTAGAAGCAGAACATACCACCACAAATGAAATAAGGCCAACCATCACAACCAAAATAATACCAACTCTCTTGACCTCAACATGTCACTGAATATGTTTTTGGGAGGAACTAGGGCCCATATCATTATGGCATCCTCTCACATCAAGTCTTTGAAAATGTATTTGAGAGGAGCCACCTCCAATATCATGACAATGTCCTCTCCCAACATGTCATTGTAATTGCATTTGGGAAGATATGTGACCAATATCATGATAGTGTGCTCTCACAGTAAGTCCCTAAAAATAAATTTCTAAGGAGCCAGGGCCCATATCATGATGACGTCGTCTCACAACATGTCACTGAATATGTTTTTGGGATGAACCAGGGCCCATATCATTATGGCATCCTCTCACATCAAGTCTTTGAAAATTCATTTGAGAGGAGCTACCTCTAATATCATGACAATGTCCTCTCACAACATGTCATTGTAATTGAATTTGGGAGGATATGTGACCAATATCATGAAAGTGTGCTCTCACAGTAAGTCCCTGAAAATAAATTTATAAGGAGCCAGGGCCCATATCATGATGGTGTCATCTCACAACATGTCACTGAATATGTTTTTGGGAGGAACCAGGGCCCATATCATTATGGCATCCTCTCACATCAAGTATTTGAAAATACATTTGAGAGGATCCACCTCCAATATCATAAATTGTTCATAAATGAGTTGTGTATGAGTTTGGGGACAATCAATATCATTATTTGTTCATAAATGAGTTGTGTATGAGTTTGGGGACAATGAAGATCTGGAAAGGGATATCACCACAGAAGAAATCCAAACAGCGCTGAAAAGTATGCATCCTAACAAAGCACCCGGGCCCGATGGAATGAAGACCATGTTCTTCCAAAAATATTGGCACATAGTGGGCAGCGATGTTGCAAATTATATAAAGGGATGGTGGAAATTCAAAAGCAGTATAGCTGATGTAAATTCTACTCTGGTAGTTCTCATTCCCAAAGTGAAGTCACCAAAGGAGATGGGGGAGTTCCGGCCCATTAGTTTGTGTAATGTCATTTATAAAATTGCAACAAAAGTCTTAGCCAATCGCCTCCACCCTATGATGGATAAAATTACTTCTGAGCAGCAAAGTGCCTTTATACCGGGAAGGCTTATCACAGACAATGTGCTTGTTGCCTACGAGCTGTTCCACACTATGAAAGGTGCGAAGGGGAAAAAGAAGGGTCATATAGCTTTGAAGCTTGACATGTCAAAAGCTTATGACAGGGTGGAATGGGGATTCATCAATTATATTCAGGAGAAGCTAGGTTTTGGAGAGCTCTGGAGGAGAAAAGTCATGAACTGTATGTCGACAGTGTCTCATTCTTTTGCTATTAATGGGGAACATACTAGGAGATCTCAACCTTCCAGAGGACTGCGCCAGGGTGACCCTCTCTCCCCTTATCTTTTTATTTTATGTGCTGAAGCTTTCTCTTCTTCGTTAAATGTAGCTTCACAACAAAATGACATTCATGGAGTACGAGCCAGCCGTCATGGGCCCCGTATTTCTCACCTTTTCTTTGCAGATGACTCTATCCTTTTTGCGAGGGCGACCAAGGAGGAATGCCTGAAATTAGCTGTGATCATCAGCCAGTACGAACAGGTATCCGGACAATAAATCAATCTATCTAAAACTGAGGTGGCCTTCAGTAAAGGAGTCAGCAGGGAGAGGAAAGATGAGATATGCCAAGTGCTTCAAGTCAAAGAGGTGGAGAGGCACAGGAAATATTTAGGTCTACCAGCTGCAGTGGGAAGATCCAAAAAACAAGCCTTTTCATATATCCAGGAAAGAGTATGGAACAAACTGAAAGGTTGGAAGGAAAAACTGCTTTCCAAAGCGGGAAAGGAGGTTCTAATCAAGGCAGTGGCCCAAGCGATCCCGTCATATATGATGAGTATTTTCCAGTTACCAGTGTACCTTCTTGACGCCATTAACAGTTCCATTGCTAGATTCTGGTGGGGAGCAAAAGATGGTGAAAGGAAATTAGTCTGGGTTAGTTGGGAAAAACTCTGCACGCCAAAGAACCAAGGAGGCATGGGTTTCCGAGACATTAACACTTTTAATCAAGCTCTCCTTGCTAAGCAAGTATGGCGCCTATTTCACAGGAGGGACACATTGGCCTACAAAGTCCTAAAGGCCAAGTACTTTCCATCATGCAATGTTCTCGAGGCTAGAAGGGGTCACAATCCAAGTTTTACGTGGAGAAGTATATGGAATTCCAAAAGCATAGTGCTAGAAGGCATGTAATGGAGAGTGGGTGACGGCAAGGATATAAATATATGGACAGACAGCTGGATACCAAATCTAAATGGCAGCATAGAAGGGAGGATGGGCATATCATCACCGACGATACAAAAAGTCCATCAATTGATTGATCAAGAAATAGGGCAGTGGAACCGTGGGCTGATTAGTGAGCTCCTAACACAAGACATGGCTGCTATGGTGTTAGCCATCCCTCTAGGTGTCACAACGAGGGCGGATAGGATTTTCTGGAAACCAAGCAAGAGTGGGGATTACACGGTGAGATCGGCATATTGGTTGGAAACTCAACAGCCGAGTAGCACTGAGCAACCGGCCAACCAGGTGGACAAGGATGTGTGGCGGGCGGTATGGAAGACAGGTCTAAATCCCAAAGCGGCTCACTTCCTATGGCGTTGTTTCGTCGGCTCATTGGCCACTGTCGGTAGGCTGTTTGATAGGTACTGCCATCAAGATGGAATATGCAATATATGTCGGAGGGAAAAGGAAGATATTGGTCACATGCTTTTCAAGTGTGACCAGGCATGGGAGCTATGGAAGGACTACCCGATGGAAGTGCAACGTCGCATAGAAGAGCTGGGCACAAAACCAGTCAAGGCAGCTATCATGGCTGCGGTTTGTCCGGTCCAAGGGAAGACAGAAGATGACATGGTAGCTGCTCTTTGGTCCATATGGAGTAGAAGGAATGCCATAATCTTTGGGAACAAGGTGCGTCAACCTCTCCTTATGAAGAACTCAATGCTGCCGCTAATTAGATCATGCTCGACGTCGAGCAGCAATCCGACCTGTCCGGGAACGACGGCTGCACGTTTGCACTGGTGTAGGCCGCCAGAGGGTGTTATCAAATTGAACTGTGATGTTGCGGTTAACTTACAAGAACAAGACGGCCTTGGGATGGTTTAGAGGACAGCTGATGGAGATGTAACAAAATTAGAAGGGAAGCAACAGCCGACACTCAAGGACCCAAAATGCACTGAAGCACTCGCCATTAGAGAAGGACTCATCATTTCCAAAGACATGAATCTTACTCATGTAATGGTGGAAGCGGTGATCAAGCTCATTGAGAATGGGACTAAAAGAGCGGACCTCCTGGGATCTATTCTTGAGGACATAGCCCATCTTAGAAGTTTCTTTGTTAGCATTTCTTTTGTTTACTGCCGTAGACTGGCTAATGGGGTGGCTCATCAGTTAGCCCGGTTGGCTGCTAGTAGTAGTTTTTCTTTTCTTAATAGTAGCTCCTTACCTCCTGCTGTAATGAACTACATTCAAGCAGATTTGCATATCTAATACATTAGATCTTTTGATTTCAAAAAAAAAAGTTGGGTGCTTGCAGAAGCCACCATCCATTTTTATCAATTGGTGTTGGGGGTGGTGGTCTACACAATCTGTTTCCAAGGAGCAATGTGCCTAATAAGACAAAGAAATGTTAGCCTTAGAATTATCACAAAAGATACTTGTATGAGTCTGGTGACAATTGTCATGTCAATATCCCCTCATGAATGACTTCGATTGAATTATAATGACTCTCAACAACATTTTGACCGACACATGTCCTTTTTAAATAGAAGACATAAAACTCTTCATATAATTGCTCAAAAGATTACATAAAAGCTCTCACAGAAGTGCGAGAAACAAACTGGGTTGCCAATCCTTTTTAGATGGAAAAACCCAAGGACCCAAAAATAAAATCATTACATGTAGATGAAGGTGTCATAAGATACCTATTTAGTATATGTTGAAGGCATCGAAGAAGATAAACTGCATAGTCGGCAAGTGCCCCAAAGGTGTCAAGGAGAAAAGTAGAAAATGATGTTGATTGGCCTCACATGTTGCTCCATGTTTATGAACTTTTTGTATTGTTGCCTCAGACGCTGCCTGTCCTACTTTAAAGTTTTTTGAAAGGATACCTGTCAAGGGAGAAACTCCTGTTAGGTCAACACATGCATGTTTTCCATTCATCCAGTGAAATAAAAGAATATCTATAGGTCACAACAAATGAAAACCATTAGATTGAGTGTCAAGGAAGGCCAAAGGAGCTTCTTTCAAAACCTTTAACTCAGCTCGATAGACAATGTTGAAGAGAGCATCCCGAACAATATCATGACGAAACTTATAACCAGGCCACGAGCGGCAGTGCACTGCATGATCACCAAAGGCATCAAGATCTGTGATGTTGCAAATTGGACAATGTTCATCACCTAGATACAAGGGAATCATAAGCCGATACTGAAGGATATCTCGATACTCAATGAGTAACATAGATAGACCAAGGCCATCAATAGGAACAACCCTCAAGAAATCTTGTGTGTGATCAGCTTGTAAAGAAGTGAGAATAGCCTCCTACCATAAGGATAGGTCTCTTGCCATGATTTGCTAGATGACCATTTTGTAGTAAGCGTATGTCAAAATAGACTAGGTCTTTGAGGTGGCAGAAGGCGTACTTGTCAATGTATAACAACAAAAAGATGGCAAGATATTGCATATGCTAGCATGTGCTTAGACAATGGGGAGCCCTGTAGGCACGCATGTGACCTCACACAACATATGGTCTTGGAGATCTGTAGTATGTATATGAGAGGCAACAAAAGCAAATTTACTGACATCATGAGAGGACTTGATCCCCAATCCCACTATATGCATAGGAACTGTAGCCAAACACCATTGTACATCACCAAAACATGGGCCGTCACCAACCACAATACGCTCCAGACAATGACGAAGACAATGATAAAAAATATCCAACACATGTGTGATAGAAGGAGGTGTTGTACGAAGACCAAACAATAGTTTGGGCATCCCAACACAAGACCTAAGAAAAAGAAGCTCACATTGTGGGTCTTGGAGTGAGGACATGCGATCCATCATATCAAGGGTCTTCATCACACATTTCTGGAGAAGTTCCTTTGTAAAGGATGCATCTGTAGAAACTGGGCCACCTAGAATCTTCACTCCACGCTCTACACGAGAGATGTCAGTAGGAAATAAGCCCTCATTCGAGCCTTGTCTAGGGTCATCAGATGGCCAAAAAATCTCTATCTTCTTAGTATTGAGATGAGGACCATACATCAGGCATCGCTCCTGAATGAGGGATAGAGCCTTCAAAACAACCTCTGTGTCCCCAATGAGGGTGCCATCATCAAGGTAGAAAGAAAGGAGGTAAAGTTGGCATGCATCCTTTACTTGTAAAATAAGAGGGTGGAGTCCCAGGGAAAAAAGAAGGGGGCCCAATGGGTCACCTTGTACCCCGATAGAATAAAAAAGAGGCTTGTCATGATCCATATAGAGAGGAGATGGAGAGTTGTAGCAAAACTCAACCCATCATGCAATAGAAGGGCAATGAAGATGAACCTCTCAGAATATGGTAGATCTATCAACCATGTTGAAGGCATTGTTGAAGTCAACAAGAGCCATGGTGACCTTAGTGCGGTGTTGTTGTTCATAACAAGTTGAATGACAACATGTAGAAGGGCCTCAGTACCACCAGAAATGCCAACACCACACTGATGATCCTTAAGATAAGGGACGACATCAGAACTTACACCCTTTGTCGTAACTTTGGATACAAGGCACCGCCAAATAGTACGCATAGCAATAGGCCATTGTCTAGTATGAGAAGATGAGTCAATGGAGCACTGGCAATGTAGGGAGCTAGGGAATCTGGACAACGACCAGTGAGCCAAAGATTCACCATAGTTGAAATTGCATTCAAAAAATCATCTTTCACCGCAGCGACATCACCACACATATAATCAATAAGATGTTGTGCTCATAGGCCATCACGTGCACAAGCGGTCCCTTTCTTGAATGATAAAATGGCTTCTTCAACCATGGAGCAAGAAGCAACAAATGGAGAGCTAGAAATTTCAGACTGAGGTTGTACCAAAGGCAGTGGAAGTTGAGGGTGTTTAGTTTCAAGATATGAATGAGTAGTAGCTTTTGTGGGGGCAACACCACTAGAGGATAGAACACGTGATAGAAAATTAGCTATCTTTGATCTTAGACTTGACACGTAAAATACAAGCTTCAGAAGAATGTTCTCGCCTAATAGGACAACAATGAGCCAAAATCTGAGCCAAGAGTTGTTGAATGCCTTTAGGTCTTGAATTCCAAATCTCCAAAGCCTTAAGGATCATAAGTTGTTGTAGAGAGATCGTTTTTGAGAAGATTGTTCTTGAGTAGACTTAGGGGAGAAGCGATATAGAACACGTGCTGGAAGTAACAAAAGATGAATCGATGCATCAATAGAGCATGGGCAAGAAGCCACCTGGAGTAAGCAAGCACGAAGAGTGTCGGCAAAGGGCAAATTACAAAGAAGAGGGATGCTCTTTACAGTAGGGACACCCGTATGGAAGAAAGAATCTAGAAGATCTGTGTCGAGTTGTAGTTGGTCAACAAGCAGAGGCGGTGGCTCAATATGCTGACAAGTTGACATGGTGCAAGGAACAAAATCTAGAAAGCCAGAATTGATGGGAGTAGGAAAACCAACTATCACATCGAGTGATGCCTCACCAAGCTATCGAGGTAGAGTGGTAGTAACATCAGAGCCATCAGAAGCTTGATGAGGATATGCTTTAGACCATGGCAGGATTCCAAGGCATACACCACACATCCAACGCTTGGAAGAACAAAGAGCAAACACCAAGCCCTCCAAACATCAGCATACTCCAATGCCTTACAGATTCCATCAAAATGACTCAGTGAAGATAAATGAAAAACCCGAAGATGATTAGAAAAATGGTTAGCTGCTAACGGTTTTCCACGGCATGTATGGAGGCTCCTAAAAGGAAATGAAACTTGTACAGTAGGTCTAACCATGTAGGCTGTAGGCCCCACGCGACAAGGGACCACAGGAACAACCTCACGACTTTTCACCTATGTCGTAGCAAGACAGTCATAATGTGTCGTTGCCGGTGTGGGAGAACTGAATTTTGCCATTAAAGAGAGTAGAACTGAGACATGGAGGGAACCCTCCCGTGTATGGAGGCCAACAAGGTAGTCCTTCCTGTTGGGTTGACCAGTGCCAAGCCTGGTTAACACATGACTATAGGGAATCGTGTATGTGTTGTCACCTCTAGGGATTGATGTCGGTCTCTATCGTATCGATCCTCAACGTGCTGAGACCTGAATGGCTAGGCACCAGGGATGCTCCGAGCGCGCTCGTGCCCTAATCCCTTGCTGCTATGGGTGTGGCTGCTGAAAAAAGGGCAGCCACCGCCGGTCTGGCCAAGTCCAACAAAAGTCGATAAGTTGAATCAGACTTGAAGTTACCGCCAAACCTTTCTGGTCGCCTTCCATTCGCGTTCGAGAGACACTATGGAAGCCAGATCTGGATACTATGGTGTGGGGCAACAAGATGAGCAGAGAACCCCCGCCATCAGTGACACCAGGGTAGGTGCAATAATTAATCAGAGGTAGGTGGGAGATAAATAGAATCATCATCAGTGCCGACGTCACGTGCAGTGGCTCAGCACCCTCGCATCGCGACGTCATCCAACGTGCGGTGACCAAATAAGTGTTGATATATTCCAACAAAAATACACTCAGGATGAGCCATGACACATTTCTTCTCACAAAAAGTCCCTTTCAATACATTTCTTAGGAACTGGGGCCCATATAGTGACAATGTCCACTCACAACAATTCTCTAAAAATGCATATGTGAGGGTTGGGGCCCATATCACGAGAATTTCCTCTAACAGTAAGTCCCCTGTAATGCATTTGCGAGAGTTCAAGGCCCATATCAAGACAGTGTCCTCTCATAGTAATTCTGTAAAAATTCTAAGGTTAGGTGACATAAATTTATGTCATCTATAACTTTGGTAACACACATACATGTCACCTAAATGTTATGTCTCCGTGTATATTACACTTGACTCATATACATGTGTAAACCTCCATTAGAACATAGGTGATTCAAATATATGTCACCTATAGTGTGTCACCCTTTCAAGTTTGATAAAATGTCTGTCCCCTATGTTGCACAGACTATAGGTGACATACATACATGTCACCTAAAGTATGTCACCCTTTCAAATATACAAAAATGTATGTCATCTATTTTACGTAGGCCTACACAGATTATAAGTCATGTACAAACATGTCACCTAAAGTGCATAACTTTTTACATGACTGTCACCTATTCTATGTTTTTTGGTAGTGCCCATTCCATGCATGTAGAGATGTTGACCATGGTGATGTGAGTGAGGTGTTTAAGAATTTGTTTCTATAGTTGATCGTATACATGAGCCATAGATCGTTACAACATTGTGATTTGCTTTGGTGGAAGCCAACATGGATTTATATCCGAAAAGGAGGCATTTTTTCTTGAGCTACTGTCTACTCTATATAGTTAGGAACATGCATCATCATGCACAATGGCATTCTGCCTTTGAATCGGCCACAGTGGTAGCATTCGGTGGAGCATGACGACATAGTTCTAAAAAAAAGGTCGAGAAAATGTTGATTACGACAAGCAGTCCTTGCTAGCTCTACCTGACATATTGTGACCAATATGACCTACACAACCTGAGAGCGATTACCAGTGCGGCAATGAAGCCTATTAATGAACGTCCATGGACAGCTACATGTGCAGTGTCGCGGACGGAGCACATATAGAGTCCAACTTAGAACAAATCTTACTGTCAGCCAGTGGCAAGTCGACCAATAGGCATAAGCCAATGATTAACAAATCTTACCGTCAACTAGGAAACTCCATTGTGGAGTGCTGCGAGGTTGTTGGGGTAGGTGGAGGAGGCGGGGAAGAGGTTAAAAAGAAGGGCAACAGGACGTTTGATTAATGAAGGAAGGGTAAATACCAGTGAAATAGCAGAGAGAATACGAAGCGGAGAAATTGGGACATGGGATCCATGGTTCGCACGATCCGTAGTCCATAGGAAATCACTCATGCATATATATATATATATATATATATATATATATATATATATATATATATATATATATATATATATATATACTAGTAAAAGAACTTATACTACACGTGACTTGTAATTAAGGTAGATTGATGTTGAAAAGTAAGCATAAATGTGTTTCTCCAATCAATTCAAAAGAATAATGAAGATCCTATAGAAAGAAATATGATGCTACGTAGGTAGTATTGAATGCTAAGAGTATTAACGATGGTAGAAAAGTATCACATAGTTAACTATTTTGTAATTCTTCTTGTACGTGGTCCTGTCTTTGGAATATCTTCTATTATCTCCATGATTTGGCTATTTTGTTGATTAGGTGTCAATAATTTTCTTCTTTTCTTCTTGTCATACATATGTTTGCCTTGGTCATGTGTTTTGACCATGTCTTCATTGTCTTCAATATTCTGTTGAAATTTGAAATCTCTTTGTACTTTATTTTCATAAATATGTTCATCAACTTCTTCCTTTATGATGTTTTCAACATGTTCCACTCTAATGCACATGTAGTCTTTTCTATCTGTCTCATCTCTCATGTTCACCTTTATTGTGCAAGACCATTTATATGTAAGTATATTATCCAAAGTTTTGTCATAATCATGGTAGTTATCATCCTGTAAATGAATATAGACAACATAATAAGTACTTGTAGATATTAAAAGATAAGATGGAATATAATACCTTTTTTTGTAATAGGTCATCAGAAGATATACGCATCAAGTTTTCTGCTTCCTCCCTGAAGAAAGTTGCCCATTTAGATCCAGTGTTATCCATCATCTTAACTCATACACAATATCTACATTGGTATAAAGTTCATGATATGTGATAAAAAGTGAAGGTAAAATTTGTTTTATGAGTTTTAAAAAGTTGTTATGATGTTACCTAAATTCGACCTTAGTAACTACATGTTCACACTTAGGACAAAATTTGTCATCATCTTCAATTTTAATTTTCTTCTTGGATTGAGAACATGCTAAATAAACCAAGTCTTGAGTTTTGTCTATTTCAACAATTCTTGCTTTAATTTTATAGAGATTATTATGCAAATTATAACCCATGAATTATGATTATTGATAAATAATAATTATAGATAAAATGATCATATAGTTGGTTGTTGATGTAGATTGGAAAGTACCTTTTTTAATTTGTCAATGTCAAGCCTAGTCAATAAAGACAATTGCATTATTTCTAGATTGAAGTTGATGAAATTAAGTGGTAGAATTTTTTTTCTCCTGTTGTAAATGTCTTCATGATTTTTAGAACACCTGTAGAAATTTCAAAGTAAAACATAATTAATAAGTGATCATGTAGAAATACTTGTAGAAAAATAAATATGTCGATAACCATTTTTTTAGTTCTTTGGCCTCTTTCTGTGAAGAATTGATTTGAATGAGTGTATCAATTGTAGTAGTCAATCCAAATGTACCTACAATGGATTTAGTTAGAAAAAATATATAATTGCTTAGTTATAATATTTTGCATGTCCTTACCCTTATATGTGTTTGTTTTAAGAGAAGTTGCTAAGATCGTAACTTTGTCATCAATCATCTTTGTCATAGATGCATCATCATATGATTCAATAGGTTCTGTGCAACTAATGAGCATGAAAAAGGATTAATATAAGCAATTATATCCAACATTTCAATGATAAGAAATGAAATTTATAATGATTTCTAACGAGTGGTCGGTTAACACCAAATGTTGGCATGATACAATGGATCCATCAATTTTTTTTTCATGTATGTCTTTGAGTCAACATTGATTAAAATACCTATGATATCTAAACATTGAATGAAATGTTAGTTATACATTTGACGTTAAAAGGAAGTATTATTATCGACACACACCTGCATAAAGATTATCTTCTTTACTATCAAGAAGAGATTTTATTGTTTTGAAACTCTGTTCCCTTTCATCTTTGAACCCAAAACTCATCCAATCCAAAGCATCAGACATCTCCAATATTGTTGAAGATCCAAATGTGATCTCATATTCTAGTTTTTCTTTCTCAACATGATATTTGTAGTACTTCTTTTACAGTACCATTTGATAGCTAATACAATGATTTTGGTTGCAAAATAGAATTGAATTTCTCAATCACATCATCGTACATCACTGCACATATGCTTTGACCCTAAGTTGCAAGAATATATAGTTGTATATAGTTAAAAAATCGTAATATGTTATATAATTTGAAGAAGAAAATTACCTTTATGTCAATAAATTTTAATCTCAAGTATTTTCCAGATCTTGTGTTTCGTAAGGTCCTAATTTCATCTTTGTGAATCACCTTGCAATGTAATACCCAGTTTGATAGGCTAGGTTTCAGTGAGTCTATTGTTATTTTTTGTATGAGTAGTTGTTCACCTAAAATACAATAACAATAATAAGTAGCTGAAGTATATATTATGACATATTTCTTGAAAGAACAAATCATAATGGATGGCAATCGTTTTACATGCTGATGGAGAAAATAGTCACTATGTTGTTGATAATATGGAGCAAAACTTTATTACATAAAATTGTTAAATATGCTTTGCATATAAGAAAAATAAGAGTATTTTATCCAACTTAATTGTTTTAAAAAAACTAGTTAACCAATAAGTACAAACTTATGGCACACACAACATAAGATATCTCTCCAACGATCTAATAACGTCATTTGTGTTTTACTTTTAATTTGTCAAGCTACTTATATTTATATACAGATATATATTAGAAGAGTTCCATCTTAAACATTTGTTCTAGTATTCAGTGTACATATCTCTCACGTTATTCCATAAGAGAATAGAGTTGTTGACATTTTAATTTTATTTGTTGGAGCAAGTAGTCCGTCATCCTCACAACACATATGTGAATTTGAAGGTAGTTTTCAAAACTTAGTTGATGTACATTGTACATAGCTGTAGCATAAGAATTGGATGATGATTTGACTTGTTAACTAACAAACAGACAAGGATATGGAACAAATAGGAAAGCATCATTGTTGTTTCAGTGTTGGAATAGAAGGTAACATATAACTTTCAACCACAAGCCCAACTAATACACTTGCAAAAAAAGAATTTTGTGAAACATGGTTGATTAAAAAAACCACAAACATATCCATATTCACCCATCGAAACATATGTATTGAATATATTTATATTACATGTTGTGATTGCCTCACAGTTAACAGAGCTCCTCAATTTACAGAACGTCGACCATTTTGGTATGTACATAATCAACCACTATATATGTTTGTATTACAATTGTTTACGATGATAAACATCAAAGGGAATTGTAGACACAACGATAGCAATGAAAAAAAAGAATTGAAACAAAACCAAGTTCAGTGATAATCAAGAATAGATTCTTTTTATCTCTTACCGATTGTATCTGACTGGTTTTTGCTTTGTTGGCTCTTATATTACTGATACGTTTTTGTCATCATACATTGATAGACCATGCAAGACAGAATCAAGGGGGGCTCGTGGTTGTTCTTGCCAGACTTTGCGCATCAAATTGTACCAATATTCACTTATCTACGATTGGGCAGCAGGCGACGACAGTTGATTTTGTAAGTTGCAGAAACGGATGCATATATATAGTTCTTCAATAGTTGAAAGAACATAGTGGGATTGGAACTTATAGTTTGAGTTGGTGCAGGACACATGTAGCAGGTTTTAAGTCAGACTTCGTGTCTTACAAGAACTCATAGATTTTGCTTCTATCTTCACGCTTTTAATATGTAATATTAATATAATATTTTTTTTAATTTTTGTGTATATATAAGAATATGGATTATGTGTCTGAGAGAGACACCAGATAGTTTGCTTCATATGTTTCAAATATTAAAAGATAGTCCAGACACTTAAGAATATAATATTCTATACTATTTGATGGTACGCATCACATATTAACATATTAATTTATAGATGTAACTAATTGAATTTTTAATATGAAGGAGGATCTAATTACTTGGAGTATTTTTTATGTTTACTTTTTTCTTACTACCTTCCTGAGACTTGAAATTATTTAACAAAATAACACAGATACTTACACAGACGACAACACACAAATCTAGGCATCAATTTTAACTAAAATAAATGAGAATTAGAAAGAATCACCTCACATCCAATTCCTTATAGTTGTATCGTGCATTTTAGTGAGCACCAAATCCCTTTCTTCAATTGTTTGAATGAGTTTATACCAACTGAATCACATAATAAAAATTGAAATAACACCCAAAAAGATGTTGAAAAGAAATCTTTATAATAAAAGATATACACCAAGTATATATTAGCAATTTATTTCAATAATATAAATGTGTGATTCTTTGAAACTTTATAAACAGATCATGCATTACAAAGAGTTGAAACATGGTCTTTGAAAAACCATGATGAATACTATGTTATGTGAATGGAAAAGAAGATTAACTACTGCAAAGAAAGTTAAAGTTGGCTAAGTCCAACTGATTGACGAAGAAGAAATTTGGTTCGCAGTACTAACCTTAGTAACTGCAGTTGTTTAGTTGCCAAATAGAATGAGAAAAATATGTTCTCTTGTTCACCTTAAGTAAAAACCACCAGCAACAATTTATATATTAAGTTTTATGAGAAAAATAGGGTGTCGATCATCTTAGATTTTGAATTAGATGCTTGTCTGAGAACAAAACATTAACACCCCATAAACTACGAGCACGAACACAGTTTCTGGAGGAACAATGGACTTCTGTATCAATGACAACCACAATGAATTTTGCCTTCTTTTACAAAAAAAATTGTATGGTACCTCATCCTTTTTATTCGAACACTACACATCACCCACCTCAGTCACTTCTCAGTGCACAACTGCAGTGCTCCCACATGGTTGCAAATGAATTTGAGTGAAAATAGTTAAACAGAGACACCCTATTTTATGCCCTACATCGAAGCAAATGTGTCAACACCTAAATAAAAGTTTCTAGATGTAAAAGAATGAGGCCATTGGAAAAGATTCGTGAGAAATAAATCATGCACAATAGTTCTTGGGCCCAAGGTCAAGCAAAGCAAGGATGCACTGGGAAACACAAGAATTGAGTTGCATTGTCATTGGTGACAGTAAACCTTTGATGCATAGGTACTATGGAGTTCACTCTACCTTTGATTTTGCAACTATAGACAACATTTGTAAGGTATTGATGGTGGTCTCATTGTCAACATATTTACAACAATTTTCATAGATCAGAACATTAGCAGAGTCTTATTTATAGTACTGATTTATGACATGTAGTACTGATTTATGACATATCACAGAAGAAAATATACACAGTGGTAAATTATTACCTAAATTAACTTTTCAGTCTAGTAGAGTACTTCTTCCAATTCAGGAAAAGTAGATAGTTTTCAAACATGCCTAATTTACAGTATGCCATTCATCTTTGTCTATATTTTTTCAACGTACCATATAAACATGGCAACTACTTCTTATAAATCATGTAGTATAAGATTGCTTGGAAAGTTTTCATGTTTAGCTAAAGTAAGAGATGGTTAATGACTTTCTATATTAGATCATATCATAGAAGTAATTTAAATATGTTTATATAACATTAATTTAATATGTGCTTCTTTACCCAACGTTTGGTGTCAACAAGCTATCATGGCAATCACCACATGCACTAATTTTTTATTTTAGAAAAATATTTCTATACTGCTATTATAGTTTCTAATTATCTAATTATAGAATATAATGTGTATTTTCGTCATCATATACATAGCTCCATTCATTCTAGTTTCTTAATAATTCAAAAAAATTCTATTTAACCAACATCTAGTTTCTTGATAATTCAAAAATAAGCACATTTAACCAACATATACGAGCCAGGCATGTCATAGACAACAGACTGTGTGAGCTACAAATAGAAACATGGAGGCCAGGCATGTTAGAGACAGCAGAGTGTGCGATCTATGCAATAATGAGCTTGAAACTCAACTCCATGCTATTATCCATTATCCTAATGCAATAGTTTTTTTGGAATTCAAGACACCCATGAGTTACTGTCCAATGCCTCGATAGATGATCTGCTTAACTATGGACCCTTACAAAGTGCCCGGATTAGTATATATCTGTGATTTCTAGCTCATGCTTAACTACTTGGATGAATATGAATCTAATTCTATTCTGCACAGAGTGTACACCACCTAATATTAGAATCCATGGTCTATGGAAATGGGCCCACAACTTCATGGTATTCCCAAGAACTCCTAGATACTTGGCTCAAAGAAAGGAGTCCAAACCCCTCTGTAGAAATTACCCCCTTCCCCGCGTTGACAATTTATACAAAATCAATATTGATGTTGGCTTAGTGCATCATGCTTTGATCATCTAGGGTGTTGTCTACAACAAAGAGGAGGGATACACCAAATGTTTGCTATTGTTATTGTTTCTGTCACTAGTTTCTGGGACACATTTAAGTTGAAGTGATGGGTGTCCGACACTACTTACGGACTGCCATTACTCTCAATGTGAGGAACATAGCTGTTGAAATAAATGATAAATGCATTGGTGATTGGATAAATTCAGGACCGAGAGAGTAAATCCCATTAGTTTTACTTTTCAAGGAGATTGACCTGCTGATTTGTAGATTCAAACCTTGTCTAATTAGCAATTTTCTAAAACAAAGTGTAAATTCGAGTGATATCTAGTCAAGTTCAATGTTAGTACCAAAAGTAGTAATTGAACGTCCATCATCCTTTCGTTATAACTTTAAATAATATATTTACGAACCTTGGTCTTTGTAAGTTTCTATCCTATAAAAAATAACAATATGGAGTAAACTTTTCAAACAAAAATGGATATCCAACAATGTAAAATAATATCTATTTAAGTATTTATGAAACTCAGTCTTTGGAAACATTAATCTATCTTCAAACCTATTTAATTTAGAAGCGAAATGTTTTCTTGCTTTATTTGAGTAAATGTCATACTTGACCCACATATTGTTTAAATTTGTTGCAAAATGGTATGTATGCCATCATTTATGCAATTAAAAAAATATATAACACTTGATTTTCATGAAAAATGTTATAGATTGTGGACAAATTGTTTTGAGGAGGAAAAAACTATTAAATTTTGGTATATCCAATCTTACTCATCAGGGTTCATATGCCATTAAGTCATTTAAATCTTCAACGTATTCATTATTAGTCGCCAATATTGCTCTTTTTGTCATGTAATTTGAGCAATTACCTTTTTCAAGTAAAATAGGAAATATAGAGTCAAGCAGTCTTAATTTTTACCTCTTCTCATTATAATAAATATTTAGTATATCTTGAGAAATAAATATCTTGTCCTTTACTATATATGACTCACTTCCTTCACCAATTATCATTAGTAATTCTAACAATTCAGGATTAGATTCAACCCTCTTATTTTGATAAAATGCATATTTTCCATTGGTGGACACAAATATGGTTTCAGTAATAATAACTCAATTGTTTGTGAAAGAGTTCCTTCAGGAACAATAGGTAATACTTGCATAAAATCTCCATAGAATATAACCACCTAACACCAAAAGAATATGTTATATGTGATTTTAATCTTATAATGGTGAATAGTGACTGAATGCATTGAGTATCCCACATTTGATTGGCTTCTAAATGAATTTTATGAGCTATGTATATCTCGACCTAATTAAACTCAAAATAATTTCATGACAAAGTATTCATATCTATTTACAAATGTATCACTAGCTTAGATGAAATCATATACCAATGCAAGCTTTTGTTGAATTCATATAAGAGTATTAGCAGTAGGTTGAAGATAGCCAACTTTTTGACTGGACTCCTATAGAAGGATCATGAATAACATTTCTATGAAATCTAGATTAAAATTACATGAAAGAGAGTGGATGGGTTCATGAATAATTTTATTTTGTTTGAGAAAGGGTAATAAACATGATTTGTAATTTATACCTTCTCATTCGGATTTACCTCTAATATGAATGATTTTTCTACATTGTGTGACATTTTCGAATCTTCCTTTCTCTACAATCTAGTACAACAAATATGTAAACACTGAGTGTTCATATTGAAGAACAAATTCTACTTGCAACGACTTTTGTGAAAATTTTTGAGAACAAAAAATCATTGAAATGATTGAAAAAATGTGTAACACCTCTCACTCTTTCTTTACATACCCATGAACCACTTACCCAATTTATGGATAAAGCAAATGATGAAATAAATATTGGTAGGAAGACAACATTGGCATTTTCAAACCTTTACATGACTCATAATTTCTTTACATACCCACATAACACTTCCTCAAAGAGATGGAATAAATATTGACATGAAGACGACATCGATGTTTCTAATTCCTGACATAAAAAGGTACGGGTAAAATAAATGTTTAAGGTTGGATAAGATGTTGAAGATTAATACACTAACACAAATATTGAACCATCTAACATGTACAAGTCTTTCTCCAAAAACAAAACCTGGATAGAACATTATATTTATTTGAAGAGCCTATAAAAGTATGATAAAATGATTATACAAAAATTTTAGTAATAGATTAGAAGTATAAAATAATAGCCAATCATAGAATACATAAATTTTGTTTTCCTATGTACAAGGTTACACATAAATATAAGCATTGAAATAATGATCTTATCAAGTGACAATGGAGGAGGATTGAGGATCTTTCAGACATTTGACATGTTGTATGATGTAGTTATAGGAAGACATGAATTTTCTTTATCAATATATGAGGAAGAAAATTGAAAAGAAAATCAAGACATGAGGGTATGATTGAGAAAATTTATTGGTCTGAAATTGTTCATGAAAGGGATAGTGATGAATGTTGTGTCATTGCTAATATCTTTGCATATAAGCTCATATGGTTAATTACTTGGTGGCTTTACATATGATATATTCATCTAATTCAATTACTTAATGATGGTATCCTTGGTTGATAGTGGTTAGATATGTCTTTTATTTTTAATGAATATCAAGGAATTGTTTCTATATTTATTTTTCAGATTAAAAGTGGTAACATATCTATTCATTATTCTTACTCAATTAGTAAATCATGTTATAGGCATACCATATATCAATAATTCTACCACCATATCCATGATTGAGATTATATAAAGGTTACCCTAGAACTAGTTTGTAGCTAGATGCCATATGGGATACACTTATACTAATATCAAACCATAAAACATGTACAAAATTATTTGAGAAGCAAATCAGGCTTGAACATATATCTAAAAAGTATAATGAAAAATTAATCCTCGTAACATATTATATTTTAAGAAATGTAACTACGAGTGGACTGATAATAACTTCATTCACCATACCATAAATATTAGATAAATCTCCTTCATCTTTTCATCATCTTTTTTACAATACCATATTTATAAAGTTGAATAGCAACATGTATCCCACCATCTAAAATTTTACAGAACAATAGTGAGTAGGATATTAAAAAATGATATAAAATGTATAAGACTATTAACATTGTCTACCCAAGTTTATCAATTTTGGTACCTTTCTAGTTTAGTATTCAAATATTTCAGTATATACAATGTTTCTGGTGCAGTGTTTGTATTCTTCAATAGTTGATGGCTTAATCAGAATTTTCGTTGTGCTTTTGGAAATTCCCTTGGACATTGCTACATAAATTTGTCCATGAGAAAACATAGACTCTGGTAGATATAGACCAACATTTGAGATCGTTTGACCATGGGCTTTATTTATAGTCATGGCAAAAGACAAGCGGATAGGAAGTTGTTTTCTTCTAAATGAGAAAGGATATGCTTCATTTTCTTTTGGAAGCATTGGAATTCTTGGCAATAGAACTTCTCTTCCACTATATTGGCCAACAAATATTTTTGCTCAGATGACATTTTGTTGAAAATCTATACAAACCAATCTTTTTCCATTACATAGACCATTTGGAGGATCTAAATTCCTTAGCAACATTATGGGACAATTTTTTTGAGTATCAACTTGTGAGGTGGCATTCCTAGAGGTGTCTCATTATTTAAGAATACAACTTGATAATTATAACCTATCTCATCTACTACTGAATCGAAGCTAAGATAAATATATTGCTCACCAGGAAACTTATTTATTATCAAGTCATTCAAATCATCAACATATTCATTCTTAGTCGCCAATATTGCTCTTGTTGTCATGTAATCTGAGCAATTACCTTTTTCAAGTAAAAGAGGAAATATAGAGTCAATCAGTCTCAATTTTGACCTCTCATCATCATCATAAAGAATTAACATATCTTTAGGAATATCTATCATGTCCTTTACTATATATGGCTCACTCCCTTCACCAATTCTCATTAACAATTCTGAAAATTCAGGATCAAATTCAGCCCTCATATTTTTAGTAAGATGCAACTTTTCCATAGATGACCAAAATATGATTTTACCAAAGATTCTTCAATTGTTTGTGAATGAGTTCCTTTCAGAACAACAGGTAATACTTGCCTAAAATCTCCACCGAATATAACCACCTTACCACCAAAAGGTAATTCATAATTTTCCAATATATCTTTTAAAGAACGATCTAAAGTCTCAATTGTGAGTTTCTTTGCCATTGGAGCTTCATCCCAAATTATCACTTTTTCTTGATGAATTAAATCATCTAGACCACTTTGCTTTTTGATCGAACAAATTGATGTATTATTAACTTCAAGTGGTATTTTAAATCTAAAATGAGCAGTACGTCCACATGGAAGAATTGATGTTGCTACACCACATGTTGATGTAGAAATGGCTATTGACTTATTACTTCTTATTTGAGCTAAAATTGTACGATAAAGAAATTTTTTTTCCTGTTCCACCCGGTCCATCCACAAAGAAAATCATGTTTTCTTCATTATTTATTTTTTCCATAATAACATTGAAAACATGCTTTTGTTCACTATTTAAAATTTTTACAGTATGAAGATCTTCTGTAGAAGTTGGTATTGCTAACTCATCAAGTATATCTCTTAAAGTTCTATATTGTAGCCCTCTATCAACAAAAACTATAGGCAAATTATTTTTTTTTATATCTTTTCCCATGCTTTCCAGTATAACAGTAATATCATCAATTGTCATCTGAATTTGATCTTCAAATGTTAATTCACCATCTCTTGAAAAATCTTGCAACATGTCTTTCAGAAATTTAGTCCATAACATTTTTATATCATCTGGCTCACAGTAAACTAAAATCATAGAAAATAACCTCCGAAGTGCTTTTGGCATCTCATATATAGATGCCTCTTGTAAACACAAGTATGATGCTTTATCACGTTCAAGAAGCCCACAATTTTGAGCCGCTTCTTTGAATGTAGAATGTTCCACACCATTAAATATATATAAATCAGTAAAAGAAGTAGGTCCACGTACATGATTTAAAGGTATCCTTCAGTAGTATCTTTCACCTTCATATGGATTAGCAGCACTTAGACAACCAATTGTTTGCAATTTTTTTCAAATAGTCTAACATAAAGAAGATTTATTCCAGAGAAAGTGTTCAAGAAACTCTCTATACAGATATGTTCTCACTTCAACATTGTTGCAGTTAAATGTAAAAAATTCAGTAAGCATAGACTTTCCTACATTACCTTCAGACATAATGTGACATAGGTTCTTTGATTTTGAAAAAGATACAAAATTCTTGTTTGGTAAATGAACTTGTAGAGGAATAACGTATGGATACATTTCATTGAGGTTGAATTGAAATATCCTCCACATGGCTTCAAGAGGGGAAACCCATCTTGCATCTTGATAATTTTTTATTTCATATATTTCTTCAGGGTGTAGATAAACATTTACTCTATCATTTTCTTTGTATATATATTTGTACAAATATTTGATAGCCATTATGCAGGAACATATCTCAATATTTATGTGACAATTATAATATCTTAACAGGTAAGGATTATATGGTACAACCCATTGATTATCAACAATACAATTTCTCACTTGTGCTGTAACACCATTATTTCTTCTCCTATATAAATGGTATGAATTTATTCCTTGCATTGAATGTGGACAATAAGGCTTCGGATAGTGAGATTTACAAATATTATTTACCATTAAAGGAGAGTTCTTTCTTAATTTTCCACATGGACCATGAATCATATGCTTCAAAACCATTTCATATAATAAAGGATCATCTTGGTTATTTGGAATCTCAGCACAAACAAAACGATCATAGCTATCAGGGTTGACTATTTTATCTTCTTGCTTTAGGATAATTAGGAAATGAGCATGAGGTAACCCTCTTTTTTGAAATTCTATCACATGAACATGAGCCGCTACTTTACCGAATATTTGTTCCTTATATAGTTTGTTTTTCAAATCTTCAATCTTTTCACGAAAAATCCAAACAATTAAATCAGGTTGATTACATGAGTGTTCCCATGTTTTTAGTAAAGACTTTACCTCATCCCATTCAGGGTTGTATGTAATAGTAAGAAAAATGTTGGGTTTCCCATATTTATGTACTAAAGCCATTGCATTCAAATACCTCTTTCTCATATCACGTGGACCTCCTATGAAAGATGCTGGTAAGATAATTTTTTACCAACTTTCGATGCCCTAGTCTCACCATTATGCACTGCATCAAAAAAGAGAGAGACAAAGTTCAATGTTTTGATGTTTTTGTACAAAATCTTGCTTGGCTGTGCAAAGCGAACCCGGGTACCCTTTCAAGGGTTAAACCTGTGGTCATGCTGATGTGGGGTCTTAAGTGACCGTGTATAGTATATGGGGTGTTTATATTCCTATACTTGTTTTTGATGATTAGTAATATTTCACCTTATCCAAAAAAACAATACCTTCATACATATCTCCTCTTATATCAACCTGATGTTTATAGAAGCAATCCAATCTTGTAGCGTAACATACTAGAAATAGAATCCTATCCTAATAGTTTTACCCTTTTGACTTAGCCAAACAAGGATAAGCTAATACATGTAATTAAGGGAATACAAAATACTTTGTGCTTAATAATAAATCATTTAGATGATAATAAGAAATTAAAGAACTTAGTTGGATAAATACTTCTCATATATTCTTAATATAAGGTTATATGCACATATGCACCAGTTTGGTTTTAATTAATGGGGTAGAAGTATAAATTGTCACTAAGTAATAGAAATAATAAAATATTTCATCTTAGAACTTTCTAGCACTTCCTAAAATAAGAGAAATAAGAGAAAATCCGAATTTTATATAAGGGAGAAGATAAATACAATAATTAAAGGTAATATGGGAATTAATGGATAGAAGAGGATAATGAGAAAGGATATTGCACCAAAATTATAATTGGAAACCCATCATGATAATTTGACACTCAAATTCGTTTCCTTGATCAAAAAGTAACTTAAGGGCCAAGTATCTTTTAAAGTGGAACAAAAATATAAATATTAATGACATTATCAAAAGAAAATAGGAAATATGCCAATAAAGTGAAATAAAATACTTAATGTTCTCAAATCAGAAAAATAACTCCAAATTCGTATTCTAAACATGAAAATAAGCCTCTGGGAAAATTTGTAACTAATTTGGATAATGTGTGAATAATGAGTAAAATAGGAGAGAGAAAGTGTGTAGAATCTTCTATTTATTTAATAAATAAATAAATAAATAATCTCAACTTGTAAAGATAATTGAAAAATTGTGTTCTAATCCCTTAGGGAGACTTATGGGTGAAGTTACACAAAATTTAGATGATGATATCACCTCTTTTGATGGAGGAAAGAGAAAATGACATTTTAATTATTTTACATATCAAACTTTCTCAAAAGGCAAAACTAACTCCATATTTGGATTCTACGCATCAAAATAAGTCAGGATATAAAATTTGGTAATATTTGGGCAACGTTTGAGCCTCCAAATGAAGAGAGAAAAACATTTACGAATTAATTGAATTTTGGTCGAATTTTATCAGGAATAAACTCCTTGTCTAATCTGTCCACTGATCCGACGACTTACAGTGGTTTTCTACCTCTAGTCGTAAAAGGCAACAGGCCTTTGTTTTCTCCGATTTTTCAAATCGAATTATCCAGAGATTTAATCGACGGATTTTGCTCAAACTTGCTTCGTTGGATCCCTTGTGCGTTTCCGCACAGGTTTATCCCAAATACTTTGGGATTTGATGAGTTTTGGAAAAATGCCCAATAGGGGCACCAACCTTCTCTTCTTTCCCCTACCTAAACCCTAGTCTAGGGTACCTTGCCTATAAATATAACAACCCCAACGACCGCCATTGCCTTAGCAACTCGCTCGTGCCCTCAATTTGGCGTTTCGTGGACGTTCTGACCCCTAACTGGCCGCCGAGGACACCTGATTTGCGGCGCTTCTCCTTCCCTCGTTGCTTCGTCTTTATTCAATCGAGAGGTACGTACCATCAGCTTCGGCTTTCCTCCCTCTTTCTTTCGAGTATCTAAGTGTAGAATTTGGTCAAGAATCGAGGTTTTTCCCAATTGAGCCGAGCAAACTGCTCGCTGTTCATGGTGCGCGGGCGAGGAGAGGAAGACGACTCCCCGTCATTTTACCAATTTTCCCCTAGTCGTTGCTTTCATTGTGTTTTCGCGTGAGGGTTGTTCTCGTCCTTTCGCCATTTTTTTTACTGTCCTGACCCCGGCCCGCTCGCCTGCTGTGAGCGCTTCAGAGACGCGGGCCACCGCTCTCTCTCGCTCCCGATCGCTCTGCTCAGAGTGTGTTTGCCATGTGGCATGTTATGATTGGATGATACAAAATAAATCATAGAAAATTATTCCATTGGTCAAAAATAGAAAATAAATAGTGTTTTGAAATCAGGAAGACGAGATGTAATCATTAAAAATGTTTTTGAGTTTTGATTCTGATGTTTACAAAAAACTGTTTTTAGAGTGATTTAAATTACTTAAAAATCAAGAAAAATAGCCTAAAAGTCAATATCTCGAAAATATATAAAATTATATGTTATTTTGATCAGAAAAGTATGGAAAAATATTCGTTGGAATCAGAAAAATAAGATCTAACTACTAGTATAGGTTTTGGCACCTGAATCTGATGTTTTAAAAGGGTGATTTAATGGATCTAATTAAATAAGATAATAACTTGTAAAAATCATAACTAATTATATATAAGTCAGAAAAATATAATAAAATATGTTTTAGACTCATAATAACATAACCTAAAATATGGAATAGTTTTCATAACCTAATTCACACACATATAAAAGGTAGTTTTTAGGGTTTGGTCTATGTGTATGAAATTGACTTAAAATATGTATATGTGTTTGATAGGCCTTTGGTGACCTAGACTTAGATCTAGGAGTGCTTAGTAGTTTGGAACCTGGTTTGAGGTATGATTGCATTCCCCATTAATTCTGTATTGAGAAATTTCATATTCATCCCTCTTAATGTATGTTTGCATCCCCGATTATTCTTCTTGAGCAATTATCCTATTTTATTCTTTCTCTTGGTCCTATGGACAATAGCCTGTACACATTGCTCCTATCTTTTGATATCATAGTTCGTGTGAACTATCTTAATTGTTATGTACTTGGATATTATCTTGATATCTATCTTATGCCTTTGTGCATGTTGGTCTCTTATATTGATATGTTCTACTTTGAAGTGGATGTTATATGATTTGTGTTGTCCATCGTGTGATGGCAACCTTTGTTTCATCTTCTAACTAAACTATTTACTTGTCTCTATATTTACATGCAATGTGAATCAGTAGCACTAGAATAATGTAAATTACTTTGGTTTTTGGGTGTGTGCCCTTTTTGTTTATGGGATGGTGGTGGTGGTGCCCCATACCCGAGTTTCAAGGATGTGAAGCCTTGGCTCAACTTTTATATATATTGGGAGTTTGACGGTGAGTCATTCTCTATCAGGTTTTCAAGGATGTGAAGCCTTGGCCGCCTTAGTGTTTATATTTTTCTAGGACTATGTTTATCTCACATGCATGCAGGTTTGATGATTGGTTATGGGGTGTGTGCCCTACTACCTATCTATGTGTTTTTGTTGCACAAATTTTTTTGTTTATGGCAAGTATCCTCTTTTATCTCTTTTGTTATGATCTTATTCTTTTATGCCCATGTGGGTAGTCCTTATCTCTTGTATGGGAAGCATTTTACATTTGTAGTCCTTAATTCTTAAATTGCTCAAAGTTTCTTTTAGTATGCACATACTAGCTTTTTGTTGATTGTCTCCTTTTGTTTCTCTTTTGTGGGGTATGCTTCCAACCCTAGGTTAGATTGAGGAGAGTGAACTTCAACATCAACCTTGTAGCTGATCTTTGGGAGGCTTGAAGAGGTGGTTAGATGACCCTCAGCTTGGTCTTTGGCTTTTATGTTTAGTTTTCCTTTAGATACATATATGTGGTGAAGTGTTGCATCAAGCTTTGTAAATTATTAGATAATGATATTTTCCGTTGCTACTCATTGTGTAATGATATATACATGTTGAATGAATTGATCTCCATCCCTTTGGAGAAATTTTTTACGTGGTGTTTGGTTTAAGGGATGTGGTCTTTTCTTTCTAGTAGAGGAATGGTTTCACTTCTTTACAGCATGGTATCAGCACCACTAGCATTTGGTTATCTACCTATTTCAAACTCATCTCACTTAGGATGTTTACCTTTATCTTAGGTTGCTTATACCTGGTACCTTGCTTTGTGCAGACAAAACCCTAATGGCTGGAGATAACTCAACAGTTGACAACCAGTATGGTTATGAGATGCCTCAAAACGCTAGGTTTGGTCAGGGAACCTATGATACTATTGGTTCGGGAGGAGCTATGACTCTAGAGAAAGAGTTGGCCATGTTTCGACAACTCTTTGCGTCTTCCATGGTGGGGAAGATGAAAGACACGTCTGTACCTGAAAAGACTAAGGAGTTCTCAATCATGGAGTTCATGAAGATGCATCCACCTTCCTTCAAGGGAAAAAGTGAGATAGAGATGGTCGACAAAGCAGATGATTGGGTTTTAGCCTTAGAGAGGACTTTTGATGGTATGGCTTTCCCTCCACACCAAAAGGTTAGGTTTGCTTCATATGTTTTGGATGGACCTGCAAGAGTTTGGTGGAATGGAATTGAAAGGATCAGGGATATCTCAACCATGTCTTGGGTAGAGTTTTTGATGCTATTCCGTGGGAAGTACATCTGCACTGCTGCTTTGAAAAAGAAAGAAGCATAGTTCTACAGTTTGAAGCAAGGTTCCTTATCCATTTCTGCTTACGTGCAAAGGTTTCTTCTGTTGGAGCGTTATGCGGTTGGTTTGGGTGAGGAATGTAGGGCTGACCTTTTCCTCCAAGGGCTCAACTACAATGTGGGTCGTGCTCTTATCCCACAACTGCCTTTGACCTTCCACCAGATGGTTGATAAAGCTTTGGATGTGGAGTCTTACCCAGGGTTTCAACCAAGGGAGTTCGACAAGAAAAGGAAGTCCTCAGGTGATGATCAAAGAAGGGAGAAGTGTGCTAAGTGCAATGGTCACCATCCTCCAAGAAAGTGTTCTCAGGATAAACCTCGTCATAATACCCCATTGGTATGTCACTATTGCAATGAACCTGGACACATCCGACCTGATTAACCAAAGCGTCGTAATGGTCAAGCTCCAGCACAACAACAACAAGCACCTCTTCAGAATCAGGGCAACAATAATGGTAATAATAATAGAGGAAGACCTGTGGAAAGAAGAGCTGGTAGAGTTTTTGCCTTGGATGGTGAAGAAGTTAATGATGAAGATCAAGGGCAAGTTAACCCATAGTTCCTTAGACTAGTCTTTACAAGTTATGTTTCCTTTTGCATGTTGCTTATGTAGTGGATGTAAGAAGTATAGTTGAAACTTTTATAACTAAAGTTAAGTTTGATTTTATGAGATGAACCCTTTTAAGGGGTGGTGAATAAGTTTGCTTATGGATGTTTTGATTTCGAGGGTGAAATCTCTTTAAGGGGTGGTGTGATGTAACATACTAGAAATAAAATCCTACCCTAATAGTTTTACCCTTTTGACTTAGCCAAACAAGGATAAGCTAATACATGTAATTAAGGGAATACAAAATACTTTGTGCTTGATAATAACTCATTTAGATGATAATAATAAATTAAAGAACTTAGTTGGATAAATACTTCTCATATATTCTTAATATAAGGTTATATGCACATATGCACCAGTTTGGTTTTAATTAATGGAGTTGAAGTATAAATTGTCACTAAGTAATAGAAATAATAAAATATTTCATCTTAGAACTTTCTAGCACTACTTAAAATAAGAGAAAATCCGAATTTTATATAAGGGAGAAGATAAATACAATAATTAAAGGTAATATGGGAATTAATGGATAGAAGAGGATAATGAGAAAGGATATTGCACCAAAATTATAATTGGAAACCCATCATGATAATTTGACACTCAAATTCATTTCCTTGATCAAAAAGTAACTTAAGGGCCAAGTATCTTTTAAAGTGGAACAAAAATATAAATCTTAATGACATTATCAAAAGAAAATAAGAAATAAGCCAATAAAGTGAAATAAAATACTTAATGTTCTCAAATCAGAAAAATAACTCCAAATTCGTATTCTAAACATGAAAATAAGCCTCTGGGGCAAATTTGCAACTAATTTGGATAATGTGTGAATAATGATTAAAATATGAGAGAGAAAGTGTGTAGAATCTTCTATTTATATAATAAATAAATAAATAATCTCAACTTGTAAAGATAATCGCAAAATCTTGTTCTAATCCCTTAGGGAGACTAATGGGTGAAGTTACACAAAATTTAGATGATGATATCACCTCTTTGGATTCTACACATCAAAATAAGTCAGGATATAAAATTTAGTAATATTTGGGTAACGTTTGAGCCTCCAAATGAAGAGAGAGAAAAACATTTAGGAATTAATTGAATTTTGGTCGAATTTTTTCAGGAATCAACTCCTTGTCTCATCTGCGCAATCGGACGGCCCAGAGTCCTTCATGGACTAGGGTCCACTGATCTGACGACTTACAGTTGTCTTCTACCTCTAGTCGTAAAAGGCAACAAGCCTTTGTTTTCCCCAATTTTTCAAACCGAATTAATTAGAGATTTAATCGACGGATTTTGCTCAAACTTGCTTCGTTGGATTCCTTGTGCGTTTCCGCACAAGTTTATCCCAAAAACTTTGGAATTTGATGAGTTTTGGAGAAATGTCCAATAGGGGCGCCAACCTTCTCTTCTTTCCCCTACCTAAACCCTAGTCTAGGGTACCTTGCCTATAAATATAACAACCCCAACGACCGCCATCACCTTAGCAACTCACTTGTACCCTGAATTTGGTGTTTCATGGACGTTCTGACCCCTAACTGGCCGCCGAGGACACCTGGTTTGCGACGCTTCTCCATCCCTCGTTGCTTCGTCTCCGTTCAATCGAGAGGTACCATCAGCTTCGGCTTTCCTCCCTCTTTCTTTCGAGTATCTATGCGTGGAATTTGGTCAAGAATCGAGGTTTTGCCCAATTGAACCGAGCAAACTGCTCACTGCTCATGGCGCGCGGGTGAGGGGAGGAAGATGACTCGCCACCATTTTACCAATTTGCCCCTAGTCGTTGCTTTCGTTGTGTTTTCGCGTGAGGGGTGTTCTCGTCCTTTCGACGTTTTTTTGACCGCGCTGACCCCGGCCCGCTCGCCTGCTGTGAGCACTTCAGAGACACGAGCCACTACTCTCTCTCGCTCCCGATCGCTCTGCTCAGAGTGTGTTTGCCATGTGGCATGTTATGATTGGATGATACAAAATAAATCATAGAAAATTATTCCATTGGTCAAAAATAGAAAATAAATAGTGTTTTGAAATTAGGAAGACGAGATCTAATCATTAAAAATGTTTTTGAGTTTTGATTCTGATGTTTACAAAAAAGTGTTTTTAGAGTGATTTAAATTACTTAAAAATCAAGAAAAATAGCCTAAAAGTCAATATCTCGAAAATATATAAAATTATATGTTATTTTGATCGGAAAAGTATGGAAAAATATTCGTTGGAATTAGAAAAATAAGATCTAACTACTGGTATAGGTTTTGGCACCTGAATCTGATGTTTTAAAAGGGTGATTTAATGGATCTAATTAAATAAGATAATAACTTGTGAAAATCATAACTAATTATATATAAGTCAGAAAAATATAATAAAATATGTTTTAGACTCATAATAACATAACCTAAAATATGGAATAGTTTTCATAACCTAATTCACACACATATAAAAAAGTAGTTTTTAGGGTTTGGTCTATGTGTATGAAATTGACTTAAAATATGTATATGTGTTTGATAGGCCTTTGGTGACCTAGACTTGGATCTAGGGGTGCTTAGTAGTTTGGAACCTGGTTGGAGGTATGATTGCATTCCCCATTAATTCTGTATTGAGCAATTTCATATTCATCCCTCTTAATGTATGTTTGCATCCCCGATTATTCTTCTTGAGCAATTATCCTATTTTATTCTTTCTCTTGGTCCTATGGACAATAGCCTATACACATTGCTCTTATCTTTTGATATCATGGTTCGTGTGAATTATCTTAATTGTTATGTACTTAGATATTCTCTTGATATCTATCTTGTGCCTTTATGCATGTTGGTCTCTTATATTGATATGTTCCACTTTGAAGTGGATGTTATATGGTTTGTGTTGTCCATCGTGTGATGGAAACCTTTGTTTCATCTTCTGACTAAACTATTTACTTGCCTCTATATTTACATGCAATGTGAATCAATAGCACTAGAATAATGTAAATTACTTTGGTTTTTGGGTGTGTGCCCTTTTTGTTTATGGGATGTTGGTGGTGGTGCCCCATACCCGAGTTTCAAGGATGTGATGCCTTGGCTCAACTTTTATATATATTGGGAGTTTGACAGTGAGTCATTCTCTATCAGGTTTTCAAGGATGTGAAGCCTTGGCCGCCTTCGTGTTTATATTTTTCTAGGACTATGTTTATCTCACATGCATGCAGGTTTGATGATTGGTTATGGGGTGTGTGCCCTACTACCTATCTATGTGCTTTTGTTGCACAATTTTTTTTGTTTATGGCAAGTATCCTCTTTTATTTCTTTTGTTATGATCTTATTCTTTTATGCCCATGTGGGTAGTCCTTATCTCTTGTATGGGAAGCATTTTACATTTGTAGTCCTTAATTCTTAAATTGCTCAAAGTTTTTTTTTGTATGCACATACCCGCTTTTTGCTGATTGTCTCCTTTTGTTTCTCTTTTGTGGGGTATGCTTCCAACCCCAGGTTAGATTGAGGAGAGTGAACTTCAACATCAACCTTGTAGCTGATCTTTGGGAGGCTTGAAGAGGTGGTTAGATGACCCTCAGCTTGGTCTTTGGCTTTTATGCTTAGTTTTCCTTTAGATACATATATGTGGTGAAGTGTTGCATCAAGCTTTGTAAATTGTTAGATAATGATATTTTCCGCTGCTACTCATTGTGTAATGATATATACATGTTGAATGAATTGATCTCCATCCCTTTGGTGAAAATTTTTACGTGGTGTGTGGTTTAAGGGATGTGGTCTTTTCTTTCTAGTAGAGGAGTGGTTTCACTTCTTTACATGTAGTTTCAATCTTTATGTACATATCAACCACATATTGTTGAAACAATCTTCCACTATGCAATATTGATGTCTTTACAAAGTCATGAATTTGAAACAAATAACAATAGTACTCTTGAGTTGAGACATATATTTTTTTATTGTTTTCAAAATCTGAAAAAATAGATTAGAAGCATTGTATTTTATGAGTATCTTAAATAATATAATATTCAAAAACTAAAATTATATACATAATCATGTGTTCAAAGAATGATCTAAATATATAGGTTTAACTCAAAACAAATAATAATATTATTGATAAGGAGAAATTTCAAGTGTAAAATGATGTTCAAAATCAATATACAATTTATATGAATACAAAAATATGGAATAAACATCAATTGGTGACAAATTAGTTTTTAATATTTGAAAAAGTAAAATTATGAGCACTACATTTAATTTTTACATATAGCAACAGTGATAACATGTAATACAAAGTAAAGTTATGAGCATTAGAAGAATATACGATAAAAGTATATGCTTCTATAACTATTCATTTCAAAATATTAAAAATATCAAAAGAAATATAAACTATTTGGCATTATAAACTTAAATAAATGCATATTAAAACTTCATATCATTTCAAATCAGAGCTAATAATTTCAAGGTTATTAGTAAAAATAATATGTGTAATATCTCACCAAAGGCATGAATTTCCTATCAATTCAAAAATCTAGAATGTCAATAAAATATGATTAAATAAACAAAAACACAAATAGAACTTTGAGAGGAGATGGAAGATTAAAAATAATTTAAACTTAGAAAATAAAATCAATTATCAACATACCTAGTTCTTTTCCATTCAATATTTCTTTAAAAGTATTACAACTCAATATCAAATTTCTCAACTCATTATGTTGGTGAGAGATCAACTTTCCTTTTTTACCATGCATAATTTCTTAATGCCACCAACATTCCCCACGAGAAAATAATAATGGGTATTGCAATGGATCGTAATATCCAAAATATGATTTCACATTATATGTCCTTCCACTATTGCCATGAACAATAACATCTAAACAATATCTTCCATCTGGATTGTTCCCCTCAACCCATATCGTAGCTACTTGAGAAGATGTTGGCTCATTATATACTCTTTGATCCAAGCCAGATTTCCTAAAGATTGCAATAGTATGGTTGTCTAATCATTCATAATGCCTCAAACTTCTAAGGAACTTATAATATGGGTTCATATGCAAGATTAATATCAACTTTTCAACTGTTCTTGGATTTAAATTGAAAATATGCTTTAATCTATTCTCCACTACATTTTTTGCATCAAAAAAATACAATTGTAAAAATCTAGCTATGTTATCAGAAGGAAACAATGATGGGATCATATGATATGCTTTCCCTTGCACTTAGAATGTGTATATCCCATCTTTCATGTGAGCCAAATGTTTATCAACTTTCCAACACCAAAAGAAGTAAATGAAAATGCATTATTATATCTACAGATGAGATCTCTGAAATCATTCCCTTCAACAGAATCAGATGTGAATAGAGATAGGAGTTCATCGGGTGTTGAATTAATTTTATAACAACTTCACCTTTATAGCAACAAAATGTAGGTGGTTCAAATTCAAACCTCTTTGCTTTACAATAGACACAATCAGGACCAATTTTAACTTTATGCGTATCACTCATTTCTAAAGTTGTCTTGTTTGGTCCCTTTGATATATTTGACTTATGAACATTCCAATAATCTCTGTCTCTTGCATTTTTTTTCTAAATATGTACACAATAAATATATCATTAGCTAATTAACTGGAGGAGATACAAATAACATTAAATAAATGATATATATGGATTGTTGCTTATAAACAATTACCTTGTTTATGATCATCGTGCTTATTTTTTATATGCTTCTTTCTTCTTTAATAGCATTGCTTCTCTCTTCTCATGTGACATATTCACATAAAGTTGTCTTCGTCTTATATTTCTCTATAAAAAAAGTATCTCAGAGTTTGATAAAAGATATATACGTTCGAAATATAAATGGAAACCTTAACATTCTCATTACGTCTTCAACTCTCTTCTCTAGTGCTTTAGATCCATTTTAGATATAATAAAACTAAAATAGTTTTATCAAAAAACCTGAAAGATATGCATGTCCAATGTGTGATCAAACTCGCATTATCTGAAATAAACATATATGATAACTTATCCTGACCTATGTTTTGTTTATTCTACTAATGGCTCAACACTCTCTTCACACGCCAATTCCTCCTTTGTGGGATGGCAATGATTTCTTTGGAAATTATTTCTGGGGTAGGAGTTCTCCTACCTACAGAGGCGAGGTAAATAGATGGAAAATCAATTAAATCAAACATTATATGCTAGCTTATTTAAGTCACAACCATACTTGGGCAAGTAACATTGAATCACACATGTTATTAACATCAAAAATAATGTCAAGATAAAGATAAATGTCTTTTAAATGTCATATAGATAAACACAAAATATACATGAGACATGAGTCATGACGTACGGAGTAGCAAAAAGTAATCTTAAATAAAAAATGTGATCGTGATGTAAGATATTAGTAAACAATAAATATTATCAATGTACCTCTAATTTATTTTCATTCGAATTTTTAGTTCTTGTGATGATGATACCAATACTATTGACATTACTTATTGGAGTTGAACATAAAATAGGAAAATCCTTAAATAAAAATTATTATTTTACATATGATAGTTTGTTGTATCACAAATGTTATTAAACATAAAAAATAATATAAAATATACATAAATGTGTTTTACATACCATAAAGATAAACACATAATATACATGAGATATGAGTCATATCGTATTGAGGTAAAGGAATATAAAAACAATAACTATTATCAACATATAGCTAATTTATTCTAATTAGATTTTATTCTTGCAATGATGATACCTATGCAATTGACAATACTATTTGGGGTTGAACCTATTATATATTACCCTTTATTTAATCATGTATCACTTATTCTTTGAAATTAGGAAACAAAATACATAGATGTATTTTAAAGGCCATAAAGATAAACACACAATATACATGAGATATGAGTCATATCGTAATGAGGTAAAGGAATATAAAAACAATAAATATCATTAACATATAGCTAGTTTATTCTCATTAGATTTTATTTCTTGCAAAAATGATATCTATGCAGTCGACAATACTAATTGAGTTTGAACGTATTATATATTATACTTTCTTCAGTAATGTATCACTTATTCCTTGAAATTAGGAAACATTCTTAAATAAAAACCATTACTCTACTTATGGCAGTCTTTTCATGCGTACTTAACTACTTGGACACAATTGTGTTTATAGTAATTATGTGAAAAATTTTCATTCTTTGCTATCAAAACTTTATAAATTACAAAAGTTTATCATTAAATTAATTAACATGGAATTGATATTCCACCGAATGACAATATTTATGAATGTGCATTCAAAATTTATTACAACAACGTGAGCTCGTCATTATATACTACATACAAAGACATAATATATTAGAAAGTATATTAGATAGAAAAATTAAATTTACCTAATGCCCAATTGTAACTTGGTTCTGACAGGATTGCTTCTTCCAAGATGGATGTGGCTCTACCATGTATAGATGCACTTGCTTAGGAGAAAACCTTGTTGTACTGAATAGATGCATATACTATTTGTATTGAAGCAGAATGACAATAGATGTCCTCTCGTTGCGGAGAAAACTGAATTGTACTGAATGGATGTTGTTTTATACGATCTGCATATGCTATTTGGAAAATCCACAAATGCACTCAAAGGGCACAACGTAATTGTACGTTTGACTATTGTAGACAACCTTTGTTTCATATCAAAACTTTATAAATTATAAAAGTTTATCATTAAATTAATTAATACGGAATGCATATTCCACCAAATGACAATATTTACGAATGCGCATTCGAAATTTATTACAACAACGTGAGCTCGGCATTGTATACTATGTACAAAGACATAATATATTAGAAAGTATATTAGATAGAAAAATTAAATTTACCTAATGCGCAATTGCAACTTGGTTCTGACACGATTGCTTCTTCCGAGATGGATGTGGCTCTACCATGTATAGATGCACTTGCTTAGGAGAAAACGCTGAAGAAGAATGACAATAGATGTCCTCTCGTTTCGGAGAAAACTGAATTGTACTGAATGGATGCCGTATTATACGATCTACATATGCTATTTGGAAAACCCTTGTGTCAAAATCAAATTAATGGCTTGCAGCCGTTGGAGAAGAATGCCATCAAAGGACACAATCGTAATTGTACGTTTGACTATTATAGACAGGCTTTGTAGAAGACATAAAATCAGGACTGAGGAAGAAGCATTGCTTTTGTACACATTTTGTACAAATTATAGACAGTGATCAGAGCAGCTTTTGGAGGCGAATAAAAGTCTAGACTGACGAAGAAGAGCCGTATTTTGCCGAGACAGAAAGACCAGACCGAAATAGGCCACTAGTCGGTTCTGCAAATTGAGACTTGCCGTCGGAGATGTACGATATCTATCACCCAGGTACAGGCGGCGGCTTTAAGGGGCGCCAATTCGGATGAAACTGCCAGACATGAGGACCAGAACGGAAGAGGCCACTGAAAGACTGGCCGTTGGAGATGTAAAATACCAAGGTATGGGCGCCGAGTTCACACAGAACGGTCGATGATTTCAGATGTAACGGGTCTGAAACCAGTATTCGTATGCGTGGAGTAGTCGAGGTATGGGCGCCGGCTTTACACAGAACAGTCGATGATTTCGGATGTAATGGGGTGTGAAACCAGCATCCGTATGAGCGCCGTTGAGTAGTTGTCCAATCTTGTGGTAGTTGCCGTCACCAGTATTCGTATGAGCGTCGTTGAGTAGTTGTTCAATCTTGTGGAAAATTGCCGTCTTGGCAATTCAATGGTTGCCCTCCGCAAACAATGTTCCTATATCAGTGAACGAATAGGAAACCTTGCCGAAGGAGGAATAGGAAAGGATGCCGTCCGTAAACAAATACCTGTATTGCGATTGGCTAGATAGGATGGAGACGAGGGATTGCGATTGGCTAGATAAGAGGGAGACGAGGGATGGGGGTAAAAAGGAGAGACGAGGGATGGGGGTAAAAAGAAAAAAAAAACGGTGAAATGACGGAGACGAGGGATGGTGTTTAGATTGTAAGAATAATATATATATATATATATATATATATATATATATATATATATATATATATATATATATATATATATATATATATATATAAGTAAACACATGTGCACATGCACATACCCCAATGAACACATGCACATGCACGTGCCCCAATGAATGCGTGCATACACACATTTTAAAATATTGTACTCTGATTGGTTGAGGGTCAAAATAACATATGTTTGTAATTAATTTAAAAGTCATTCTTCTTATAGTAGTATATAGATATAAATAAGATGGGGGTGACGTGGGAAGTTTAGTAATTAGAAACGTGGGTAGGAGAAAAAATTGAATCCAATGAGGTAAACCAAAAATTGAAGAAACAATAAAAAAGTAGAAAAATGTGAAAAGTGGATGGGCAATTAGTTGTTCTTTATCAATAAGAACAATTGGGTTCTGAAAAAGGTGGGCCATTCATTGTTGAGTTTTAATGAGGAAAGATTATGGCTATTGACTTGGTTAAAAAAAAAGTTATTTGTTACGTCATTATATGGGGAGAGGGAGAGAATGGGGGCTAGTTGGCAATGGACATGGCTTGTTTCGAGTGGTTGTCATAGCAAAATTCCAAATTTAGGAGACGGTTATGGATTCTCTATAGAATTGGTAACCTAAAAGGAGGAAAGAGGGAATTTAGGATAATGGTTACATGAATGTGATTGAGAGGAGTGGAGAAGAATGGTTGGGTCATTATGTGGGGAAAGGGAGAGTGGGGTTGGCGATGGACATGATTTGTTTGACGGGCAGCCATAACAAAATTTATTTTGAATTTAAAGAGTCGGACAATGAACAATAATTTTGGAATTCATAGCCCAATCGTGGGTTTAATTGGTCACATTCCATATTTTATGTAATTTTTATTGTTCCTTAACTCAAGGGGTGTAGTTATGGAAAAGATAACGCGGAAGAAGTGGAAAAGTTTACTGGGTATTAATGAGGGGACGTGTAGAAAGTGGAGTAGGTTAGGTTTCAAGTGAACGATTTCTTTTTAAGACGTGAGAGAAAAAAGGCAACAAAGTTTATAAAAGATAACAAAATTTATTTCAAATTTAAAGAGACGGACAACGGACAACCGATTTTGGAATTCATAGCATAGCCCAATCGTTGGCTTAATTGGTCACATTCCACTTTTTATGCAATTTTTATTGTTCCTTAACTCAAGGGGTGTAGTTATGGAAAAGATAGCGCGGAAGAAGTAGAAAAGTTTTGTGGGTATTAATGAGGGGACGTGCAGAAAGTGGAGTAGGTTAGGTTTCTAGTGAACGATTTCTTTTTAAGATGTGAGAGAAAAAAGGCAACAAAGTTTATAAAAGATAGGAAAAATTGTGAGAAGAGAAAACAAGAAGAAGTGCACGACATTTTAAAATATTGTGCTCTAATTGGTTTAAGGTCAAAATAGCATATGTTTGTAATTAATTTTAAAACCATTCTTCTTATAGTAGTATATAGATATAAATAAGATGGGGGTGACGTGGGAAGTTTAGTAATTAGAAACGTGGGTAGGAGAAAAAATTGTGCAAAGAGCGAGTTTGTTGCAATCGAACACATACACATACGTGCACATACACGTGATATATAATATTTGTGGGTGGTTATTTTGGGAAAACTCTGGCTGGGTCCGTTATCAACATCTATGAAGTTTTCATTGGAGACGGTGAAAAATAACACGTGATCCTCGTTGAGACGAAGGTAGAGAGCATACTACATGGGTTGAAGATATAAGTAGAATGTGATAATGTATTCAGGTCTCTTAGTACCATTAAAGTAAAATTACTAATAGAGATGTAGGACAAAATAAACATCTAAAATCAAAGGACAAACATGCTTCTAGTTATATATATCCTCTATGTTGGTTTGAGACTAACGATCCCAGATCTTTCACTGGACAAATCAAATTCGCTCAGTGCAAACCAAGTCATGTATTGTCATTTACAGCGAAAAATCTTACCTAGAGAAGCTTTCATAATAAAGGCTACTAAATGTGTAGAAGAATCCTGAGCATTGTTGCTTCTTCCCCCCAAGTCGAGATGAAATCAATGCCATTAATGTGTTTTGAATGTACAACATTAAAGCAGAAATTTAAACCGTCCTTTCTGAAGAGGAACCCCACAACGGACTATTAAGGAAGAGTAATAGATTGAAGGAAAAGAAATAGACGTAAATACGAGAATGCAGAAAGTAGGCCTACTATATTTAGCATCATTTTGTGATATGCATCTCCTGAAAAGCCCCTTTGTGTCCGTAAGTAAGAGAATGTCATTGAAATGTATGACTGGTGTAGACCTTTCGTTACTTCCTCACAAGTCTTCACATCAGCTTGTAACTTCTTTCAGAAGCTTGTAACTGTCAGATACAATATTGGATGTCTCGAATCTCCTGCAAATCTTATCTCCTCTATCAATTTCTAGACAAATAACCACAATTATCGTCGTACACATTTAGGTAAATACATATGATAATGCAAATGAAACTAATCTCAAGAAATCGTGGAAACTCATAAACTAACATAGACATTTAATAAGACAAATGAACAATAAAGAAAGGTATCAATATAGGGAATGTAAATGAATCTAGAAAAAACCTGATATTAAATGTTCAGGATATAGCTGCCAGCGTCGCTGCGATTATGAAAAGCTTCAATGTGAGTTTTTATTTTATATTTGTAATTCATTGAACCTGGTCCTTTTGTTCTCTGTGATCAATTGCTAGATCCACAGATCAAACCAGATGACGTCTTGGCAAACTAATTACCTTGTGCTTACAAGAAAAATAAGTTAAACATATCGGGTAAGAAAAAATACATAATTACAAAATTTATCAGAGGTCTGAAAATGAACCTACTGTTGTCACTGCATGCAACAGGGATATGTCTTCAGACGGCTTCATGTGATGGTCATGAAGAATTAGAATGAGAGAGATGGAGGGTGATGTAGTTGCATCGGTGGAGGGGAATCTGAAGGGTGTGGGTGGTAGTGGGGCGATGAGGGTCGGGGTGTTGCTATACAGTGTGCGGTTGGTGGAGATAAACATACAACCACCTCCGAGACGTGAGGCTTGATGAGAGGAGTTGACTTTGTGGAGAAAATGATGAAGAGCAGTTACACGGAATGATGGGTATAAAAAAAAAATAGAAAAGGCTGAAAAAATGTGAGAAGAGCCTGAATTCAAGGAGAAGGCAGCATTTTAAAATGCTGCAATCTGATTGGTTGGATATTTTCAAAATGACATGTCTGTAATTTGCTCAACAAACTCACTCTTTTTATAGTATATATATATATATATATATATATATAATTAAAATAGATACACATCCAAATATGACAACCACACTTACATGAAATTGTATTAGTTCATGTATGAATTGCTCCCAGATACGTAATAATACAAATTTATAAGAACACAAACCGTATACTTAAATGCTCATTGGAACACATCCATTTGGTCAAGCATTTAGTATTTTCCATTTAGATGGGTAGTTGCATGTCAACCCACTAGATCTGCCCAATGAACGTGATGGATCAGATTTGAATTAAATTGAATAGGTTACTATTTTTCTGAGACAATCTAAAACAAACTGGTTGACCCACAAGTACAAGTAGTTCAATCACCTAATTTGACATGTATATACAAGGTGAAACCTTGTTTATTATAATATCTAAAAAATCTATGCTTACTAAAACGCAACAATCCTATGATTTGTTTGTTGTAATTGATGAATTTTGTGAAACTTTTTTCTTGTAAATTTCCATACTTGAGATCCATTAAACTTCATATGTTTGGTTTATGAGAGGTGTGGATGTAGAAAATCCTACAATGTGTTACTTATTATAATTTTTTACCACAAAATGCAACCATGAATACTTCATTTTTATTTGTGAATTTTCTTTTCATGAATATCATGAGGATCACTTCTAGTTAACCCAAAACAAAATAGTTTTATTCTACTAGGGAATCAACAAATCGTGTTTTATAAATACTATGAGAACTTGTATTTGTGAATTATAGGAAATCAATCATGAGAAACTTGTAGAAGACTTTCAACTTCTATGTTCTCCAGGATAAGCATGGGAACTAATTAAAACATATGTGAACTATGTAACTTTCCTATACACCACTTGAGTAACATGTGTGATGAAAGATATCAACTATAAATGTCTTCGAGTTGAAGCAATTCATACTTCATTATCAAGTTCATCAAAATGTAATCCAACATCTATATTATTTACTATGACCTCTCTCTTTATGTGTACACAGTCAAAGTTAAGAAAAGCTATTGGGTTCCCAACTTTAAGGTTGAGTAAAAATAAATAAATTTGGGCATAAACATCGAAAGAAAAATAAGAAATAGGGGAAAAATACATAAATAGATGTATATTTTGTAGTAGATAACTTATTTGGGCATAAAGAGTAAGGAATATTCCAAGTAAAAGATATGCCAAAGTAAAAGACAACTAGGATAAAAAGGCTAAGAGGACATTGAATGTTTATGTTGAGAAAATAGAACATAATATAATAAGGTATATCATCATTTAGGAACGTCAACAAAGATGGGTCATCAAACCAACTCTTCCATAATTCCATGAATAATAACACAAAAAATGTAACCAATGAAAATGCCAAATAGCTATTAAAGAAATGTATAATTATTGCAGAAACATAGTGAAAAGGTGCCACACACACGATAACAAAATAAAAAATCTACAATTGATAAGTCATAAAAAATAAGTGCACAAATAATCATATTCAATGCAATTTTAATAATGGAAAATATAACATTAGTCATGAATTCTCAAATAAGTGTGTAAACAAGCCATATCACTCATCCATTTCATATATGGGCATAAATATCACATACAACTTTCCATGAGGATGGAGACAAGTGATGTTGCTAGTACTTCTTATTAAAGATAGACACAACTCACACCGCCTCACATATAAGTAGGAGTATGAGTCAAATACACTACTCATTCCTTTGAATAACAACTTAATCAAACTAATCATTAAAAAAAATTGGTCCCACAACCTCAAATAGTAGAATGTAAGTCTTGCATAAAATAATGTCTCACATGAAACAATTCAAAAACAAGGGTAATTAATTTCAATACTTGAACCCTAATTGGTAGGATAATTAAAATTACCTGACACTTTACACATTTATGCATGATCGGTTCTCTATTATTTGTTTGATGTGTATCATATTAGTTATCATGCTTAAGTATGGAAATGTTGTTTAGTATATTTAAGTATAGACATTCTATTTTGTATGGGTCGAAATATCATGTTTAAGTATGAGATCTCTTAGTTAAAAACCAATGATATAACCTTCTAGATGTCCCATCTTGCACTCAATAAGGATTTCAGAAGAAACTTTTATTCATAGATGTGATTTGATGAAAAAATTATTACACCCATTCCCACAATCAACAAAGAAATACGCCATGATGTCAAATAAAAGACATAGAGGAAATCCCAAACTAACAATCCAAGACAATACTAACCCTTCCACCTAGAAAGCATGCAAGAACAAGTAGAATTAGATTTTTTTGACAAGATTATCATATGCAAGCATATGAAAAGTAATCAAAGTATGCATGGACTATATCTAGTAAATAAATTAGACAATTATAAAAAAAATATGCACAATCCTTATTAGACCATAAAAGGTCATGTAAATTTAAAACAATATGATAACTACTAAGTAAAGATAAATAACTTGAATGCATAAAAGGTTAGTAAGGCATGACATCATAAGAAATACAAGGTAAGGTGAGGATCACTTGGACTTATTGTGATGGTAAGGTTCCAGATCCTAGGTTGGTGTCGCAACAATTGAGGCCAAAAACATTGGTTAAGCATCCATCCCTGAAGATTTTTTGTGAAGGTAAATAAATAACATTTGTTGTGCGATGTGATCCTTTGTGAAATTTCCCAAAAAGTAGAAATTTTATGGACTTTAACATTCTAAATTTCTTTGACCCTAGTGCATCAAACATACTAAGATCACCATCATTTTGAACATTGAGCGATGATTTTTACATTGCATTATGTGGTTTGTTTTTTTAAATCTATAGAACTACAATTGAGTGGTGCTACAATTTTGTAGACTAGTTCTCTGACACTCAATCTCACCAATTGAGAGTACTCCTACCAAAATGTTGAAATCAGATTAATCATGCATCATTAACATAGAATACTTTTATTATTTTCATAGTGAAAAAGACACACATAATTAGGCCATCTCTTTCCTTCATTAACATGTCACAACTATATATAATATGGTTTGGTGACCAGTGTTACATGATGTATAAAAAAGTGTGTTGATTAAAATTCATAACATGCACATATCTATACAAGGCATAAAATCCAAAAACATGAGTCATACAAGCCAAAAACTTGATTCATATATACATAAAATAATCAATTGCCCTACTCGGACAACAGTGTACATGGACAACTCTAGGATACTACCAAAAGTGTTACAACCCCAAATTTTGGGTTCTTTCGGTGAGAAATGTAATTTCTCATATTAAAGATAATTGAACAAATAATGATATGATTTGTTTTGAATCAATGGATTCTCTTCACAATAGCCTTGACTGGTTGCTTTGTGGGCCTTATTGGCTATTAGGCCTAATAACAAGGAAATTCAATTACTAAATGGACAATTGAATTTTTAAGAAAAGAAATATGTAGAAACCTCTAGAAGACAAATCCAAAGAGGATTTCGTGCCTCTTGGGTTCCTTGGATACCAAGGAGTCCAAGGTTGCAAAAAGAAAGCAATAAGAAAAGAAAAGATTAATTAAGTATTTCTTTATGAAGAAAGAAATTGGAAATAATGATAAAATGTGGAAAATGAGTGGAAAGAGGCATAAATGAGATTTCTTGGGGAAATTTCGTATCCATGAGGTTGCTAATATTAAAAGGAATGCCAATAAGGAAAATAAAAGAGAAATAAAAAGAAATCCTAAAAAAGAGATGTTTAAATGAGAAATAAACAAGATAATGTGAAATAATGCATAATAATGCATCTAGAAGGATAATAAGTATCCAATAAAGAGAATTTCGAAATAATGGAGTATCTTGGGATCTAAAGAGTCCCAATAGAGAGGAAAGAAAGAGAAAATACTAAAAAGGCAAAATAAGAGGATAATGTGCTGCTTTATTAATAAATTATGTGGTATTGTTTAAAAGGATGATGTTTTCTATACATGAAAATAGAAATTCGTGCCAAAGCATTAAAAAGAAACCATAAAGTAAATAAGAGGAGGAATTTCGAATTTCCTATATACTCAAATAATAGAGGATATCAAAAGATTAAAGAGAGAAAGAAGGATTACTTGTCCTTGAAGGAAAATGAATCCTTTTGGAAAGAGACTCTTTGAGTCGTGTTTAAGCCAACCTATGGGTTCATTTCTCTCCCCTATAAAAGGGGTAAGGTATTGGTTCAAGTTTAGAAGGGAATTCCACACAGTTATCTCCTTCCTCCTTCTTCTTTGCACGCAACCCTAACCAAGAGAATGCATGCTACCCCAGAGCAACCAGGCGTCGTGGGGAGGTCACAATGGAGACCTGATGCTTCCACGACATCAGGAAGGGCGCGGTCATCTTCCCTGTGCTCTGAGGCTGGCGCACGGCCGTTGTCTGGCTGCAGGTCAGCCCTGCATTGCGGAACCAAACAGGCCCGAGCCACCACCCTACCTATGGCCCAATGGGTACCTTCCTGTGCGGCCAAGGGCGGCGGAGACAGGGCGATGACCCCCGATGAGTTTCGGGTCTGAAACTAGGAGCGAGGGCCACCCCTAGGTCTGCTCGCGGCGGCTAGGGCGGTAGCATCGGGCTGCAAGAGGTAGAAGAAGGGAGGATGCGCTTTGGACAAAACTGCCCCTCCGCGGGCTATAGAAGAATTCACTTATGCAGGGTTAAAATTGTCTTTTCGTTATAAATAAAGATGGGGCGCGCGCAAGGTATGTGCATGGGAGTAGGTTGCCTACGTGGCACCTCCCTATTGGTCACTTTATGATTTATTTGCTAAAATCATATCTCATTATTCGTAACTTGGATTAAAACAAGTCTTATATGAAAATTGGTTCTCAGAACGAGAGGAACACAAAGAAATTATGTTTGAATCCTAATTTTGCATGCTATTCAAAAAGTAGTATAAAATATCATCTTTAATGAATTAAAGACTAGGAAACCCTATTTTTGAAATAAATAAAGTGTTTAATAGGGTTTAATGGATCATAAGAGTTGATATTAACCTGTTAAATGTAAAACGGTACATTATGTTAAAAAAGGAAGAACTTTGCACATGATTAGTCTAATTTAGAGTTGATATGCATAAATATGCTTGAAATGTGAAAAGTACATAAAGTTATCATCTTTAATGATTTAATTAAGAAAAAACTCTTAGATTTGATGATAGATGAACTTAATGACATTATTTGGACAATTCAATCTGATATTAACATGTGGTTAATAAAAATGAAAATAGGATCTAAAAAGATGATCTTTTTACAAAATTGGCTTAATTTAGGGTTTCATGCACGAATATGCATTAATGAGCTTGAAAACCCTAATTTAGGCGAATATGTCATTTAAATGTTTTAGTTGCTCAAATCCATAAACAAATAGGGATATGATGATCCTAAGTCAATTTGGTCATAAAAGACTATTAAAATGGATAGTTGAGCAATTAGGGTTTATATAACTGGAAAAGAGTATTTTAGGGTTTGTTGATCTAAAAGGGATAAAGTTTGAGAAATGTATCTAAGAAACCATAATGAATATTAATGAAACCTTAATGCAGATTAGAAACCCTAGAAAGAGAATCCAAGTCAATAAAGTAGATTCTTGAAGAAATGTGTAATAAATAAGAATACATATTCTTTTTAGGAATTATGTGATGATTGGATTACTTGCTTGGATCTGCTGATTGGCTTGATTGTATATACATGAAGTATATGTTGAATAAACTGCAAGTCTCATCAAATCAGGCATGTGGTTACACTTATGACTATACTGAATAGTTTCCCGAGGATTTTATCGACGTTTCCCTCAATGCATGAATTAACTGTTGGATGTCTATTTATTTCATGCAATTATAAAGTGACTATGATTATCACTATAAATGAGGATATATAACTGGCTAGATCTGGGTCCACCTCTGTTACTTTGAAAAGGGCTAAAAAAGGGGTAATCCTAGAGCAAGGTCTAGGTTACCGTGAGTTAGAAACTGGGCTACCTACGTGTAATGAGACTCTTTAGCATATCCCGAGTTAAGGAGTGGTCTACTTATGAGTAGTGCCATGTGACTCAACCCTAGAAACTGGTTCACTTATAGGTGGATCATGAGGGGTTTAATGGGGACAACACAGAGGATAGGGTACTCTTGGATCGCAGAGTTATATCTAAAACGTTATCTTGATTGTTAAATGATTAATTGAATGATTACGTGGTTATCATAGTTGCATGTGTATTATTTTCCCCACATACCAGCTTTGGCTGACCGACGTTTTGTTTGTCGACATTTTAGGTACAAGCCAAAAGGACAAACAGTAAATCGTCACATTGTGAAATACATGAAGAAAAAAAAATACAAGGAGGATTGGTTAGCGTAGATTTATTAAATGGATAGAAGTTAGAAATTCAAAATTTCAAAAGGTATGGAAAGTTTATTTTCTTATAGCTTTTTAGTTTAATATGTTAAAATTTGATATTTATTATTGGTTAATTTCCGAACCTTTGATCCGGAAGTCATGGGTGCGGCTTCGACCTCTCGGTCACCATTAATTGGGGGTTATTGGGAGGTGAGGTCATAACATTTGGTATCAGAGCCTGGGTTCCTCAGTTAACCATTAATAATTATTAAATTTTACAAACTCCATAGAACCCAAGGGAGTTATTAGAGGATTATCCGAAAGACGGAGGTGTCTAGAAAAGGATCACGACCGGGGGCTGCCAATATTTTCCTCCGCACTGCTAGTCGGAATACAAGGACTCCCGGATCCGTGTGACTGCCTGGCCAAAGTCTTAGGGTATGAATCGAAATAAGATACCTTTAGGACTTTCTCATCTTATTCATCCCTTCTCATCACAAAAATTCTGATAAGGACCTAAAGGATTAGGGTTTTCTTTCTTCCCCTCACCCTCTTGAGGTATGGGTAAGGTTAATAAGGTCTAAGGAATCCTCCATCAAATTAATGAAAAGCATGTAAATAAGATATCATGGACATAAGCTTAATAGAGTAAGCGCAAATTAAAGAATAGTTACATGCTTAGGTCATATGACATAAGTTGTCATGTCCTCAGAAGAGACCTGAGAATAGACCTTCTTGTCAGGAGGATAAGTCAGTTTTGGAGATAGAAATCTCCATTGCTAGTAGAGACCTGGCACATCCTCAGAGGATGATGCTAACCCTAACCCTAAGTGAAGGTTACAGAAAGATGAGTTAGACCAGGTGTTTGAAGGGACATGCCTTTGGGATGCCATATGATCCATAGGTGACCTAACACCTTTGGCAACCCAACCCTGGGAAGGGTCGTGCATGTTAGGGTAAAAGATATCTCCTTAGATGATGATGTTAGTGAAGGACCTTATAAGCCCTATGGGCCTATGTGTGTAGGGCATAGTATGCACCCAGAGTACGTCAGCAGTAGGCTGAAACCCTAGTTAAAGAATCCTGATGGACGACTCTTGTGTTAAGCCTTAGGGGCTATGAGTTACCTCGAGTGAACATGAGTTTAACATAGGCTTCATCCAGGTAGGGGCATGCTTTTGAGGTTGAGGACCAATAATGGTTGGTTGTAGGGTTACCTCTAGAGAGAGGGAAGGAAACCAAACAAAAAGGTTGGAATCCTAGACTCCGAGATGTAAGGAAAAGTGGGGAGTCGAGGAAGATGTGACCTAAGTGGATGATAGTGGTTGTCCTATGCTTGACCCGTGGAGGCTAATGATATCTTCGTTATCTTTAGAGGAACCAAACCCTATAGGAAGGATGATGCTTCTGGTACCTATGGTATAAGTGACTTCCTGCTAGATGAGATAAAGAGTGCCTTAGAGGAGGTTTAAGTAACCAGTGGTATTATTCATATAAAGGGATTGTGGAAGTACATGACATATCATGGACATGCTTGATTCATGATTAAGAGATTGAGCATGCAGTTGGACACCCGAAAGTGAACCTAGGGTTCCTAGGCCTAAGAGGGGAAGTGGTGTACCTAATGCTCATGACGAGAATTAAGTTGTTATAGTTTCGAGCATGGTACTCCTCATGTATAGAGGAAAAGGGAAGTCCCTTAAGATTAAAGGTATGTTTGATGAACCCCTCACAGCTCAGTGATGACATGGGAAGGTATGATCTTGATCTAATGTTAAAGAATGAGAACCCAGCTGCTAGCCTGGATTAGTGATCAGCCTGTGCCTTAATAGCTTACTAAGGATAAGCATAAGGAGATTAACCCTAGACCTAAGGATGTTGTTGACCTGGTAGTCCAGAGTTGTAGTTTCCTCCCATCCTGGGAGAGGGACCCTTTTGAAGGGTGTATACTAGTTTTGTTGGTTTATGTTAACCTAAAGAGGTCTCATAGGATCTTGAGAAGCTAAGTGAAAAGTACATGGTAGGAGAATGAACCTGTAGACCCATAGATATCCATCTCTAATTGCATATGAATGTGTTACCATGGAGGGGCTTGACCAAGGTAGGCAGGTTGCCATGATCCCTATGAAAGGATGAAACCCAGCCCATGAATGCAGAAAGAGAGATGATGAAGACTTGGGTAAGGTTCTAAGGGAACATGTACTATGATGGAGAATCCTAAGTCTATCCTAGGGTCAGGTAGGGATACGACCGATGGAAGTAGGAGTTGCCTAATTCCCCAGTTGCACATGACCATAGGGTCGGGAGGTAACATCTATCATTGTCTGAGGGCCATGGGTGAGGAGATTGATCACCTTCATGAACTCGTGGGACCCAAAGGGCAGATGAGTAGGGCACTCTCTTGATGCATGAGGGAAGAGGGATGACCCCAAAAAGAGCTGATACCCTATAGACCTAGAGGAGATGACCAAGGATATAAACCTCAGTAGGTTCAAGACTAGTTTGATATCATGATGTCTGTGATGTAGAGACATATGTGGCATGTTGTAACTTAGATGTAAAGGTGTGTTGGTAAGGTGGGATGTACCATCTCTACTCTTGGAACATGAAGAACTCTGCATTTGGACTGCAACCAAATGCTTATTTCCTCTTGTTATGGGGGTGAGAGATAGGACATTACGCATGCCATACTCCAAGGATAAGAGATGGTGTAGGTTGGAACGTCGCCACGAGAAATAGGGATAGAGAAGATAACCTACCCTGGTAAAGTGAATGATACATGGATGTTTCACAAACACTAAGAGGAATGAGGTAGTCACCTTATGAGGATGTTTTTATCATGAGCTATGTAGAACTTACAAGTTATACCATGTTGAGTTTGATCACCATGATGATGAAATCAGAGAGTGTTCCTAATGAAGATAGACATAGAGTTTGAGGTGAGATGATAAGTGAAATACATGGAAGTGTATGTCTTCAACGTTACCTAATACCTAAGGATGTGAAGTGGTAATGGATGCCCTGGTTGAGATACATCTGACTTGTTTGACTAGAAGCTAGAAGAGGTTGTTTGGCTAACCATAAGTTTTAAAAGGAGAGGTGTTTGGATAACACTCAGATGTAACAAGATACATTGAAAAGTTAAGGGTTGTTTGGTTAGCTAGTCTAGTCCTTGATGCAATGAAAGGGTGGTGGTGGAACCTCAGATGCACTTCTTTGGAAGAGAAGGCGATGAAACCCCGACTAGAGTGGTTTAGGGTTTCGGAGGAATCGATCTTGAGGAATCATGACATACAGGAAATAATGATTGAAGATCACCATACACCGTGGTACTACCAAGTTAATAAGTGATAGTAGTACTTTAGATGCCTAAGATGAGGCTACACGTGGTATGTTGCCATGCATGATAGGAGGTGAAGGATGAGCACCGGTAACCCAGTGCAATGATATAAAGGATAAAGAGCCCCCAAAAGGGGAGGGGAGTTCATCTCTATGGATGTTGTAAGTATCCTCAGGACCAAGGAAGGTCGAGATGCAATATGGGTTATGGTAGATCACCTTTCCTAGATGACATGAGAAAGAAAGAGTTTTGTCAAGGGACAGATCTGGTTGAACTAACCATGAGAAAGATGGTTCAACTATGAAGCGAGTTCAAAGGTTTTTGAGTTTGACCTAAAGGTTCCCTTCTAAAAGGTGGAAGTAGGTACATGAAGAACTCAATGGTAGTACAGTTTATCACCCCAAACTAATGGTTAGTATGATCCAGACTAAAGGGTCTGATGAGAGCATATGTGCTCGTTCAGGGTGATATCTAGAGACAGTTCTTGTCCTATGAAAGATGTGACAATGACCACCATAGTCAGTATCGGGTTTTATAAGAAGCTCTGTAAGGAAGGTTGTGTCGGTCACCACTTCAGTAAGGTGATGTTGGTGGAAGGGCCACATGATGGTTAGAAAAGGACCACATGATGGTTAGAAAAGGGACCACAGTGCGTGTAGATGAAGTCACTATTGATCATGTAATGGCTGAAAGGAGCCTAGAGACGACAAGAGTCGTGAGCAGATGGAAAGTAGGCTAACATGCAGTGCACTGTGGGAGAATATAATGTGAGAATCTGACCCCTCTAAGCCGCAACCGAGAGAGATGAGTCCCCGATACATGGGTCCTTTAGAGATGGATGGGTGGAGATGGTTAGGTTTTGACCCTACCCCTCAGGATAGAGTAATGTGAGATGTTTTCCATGTGTCCAATTTAGAGCACTATGTGAGGTACCCCGACCATGTGCTGAGCAATGAACCTAGTGAGCCCCAAGGGAGGCTGAAATGGCCTGAGTCACCTGTGTAGTTTATAGACGCCAGGATGAAAGAACTCAGAGAAAAGAATATGTGATGATAAAGGTTCTTTGGATGCGCCATGAGTACGGAAAAGCCACATAGGGGCCAATGATGGACATGGAAAAGTCTTATTCTGAATTGTTTGTTTGCTTGATAGAATTTTGAGGACAAAATTACTATAAGAGGGGAAGGTTGTTACAATCCCAAATTTTGGGTTCTTTCGGTGAGAAATGTAATTTCTCATATTAAAGATAATTGAACAAATAATGATATGATTTGTTTTGAATCAATGGATTCTCTTCACAATAGCCTTGACTGGTTGCTTTGTGGGCCTTATTGGCTATTGGGCCCAATAACAAGGAAATTCAATTACTAAATGGACAATTGAATTTTTAAGAAAAGAAATATGTAGAAACCTCTAGAAGACAAATCCAAAGAGGATTTCGTGCCTCTTGGGTTCCTTGGATACCAAGGAGTCCAAGGTTGCAAAAACAAAGCAATAAGAAAAGAAAAGATTAAGTAAGTATTTCTTTATGAAGAAAGAAATTGGAAATAATGATAAAATGTGGAAAATGAGTGGAAAGAGGCATAAATGAGATTTCTTGGGGAAATTTCGTATCCATGAGGTTGCTAATATTAAAAGGAATGCCAATAAGGAAAATAAAAGCGAAATCAAAAGAAATCCTCAAAAAGAGATGTTTAAATGAGAAATAAACAAGATAATGTGAAATAATGCATAATAATGCATCTAGAAGGATAATAAGTATCCAATAAAGAGAATTTCGAAATAATGGAGTATCTTGGGATCTAAAGAGTCCCAATAGAGAGGAAAGAAAGAGAAAATACTAAAAAGGCAAAATAAGAGGATAATGTGTTGCTTTATTAATAAATTATGTGGTATTGTTTAAAAGGATGATGTTTTCTATATAGGAAAATAGGAATTTGTGCCAAAGCATTACAAAGCAACCATAAAGGAAATAAGAGAAGAGGAATTTCGAATTTCCTATATACTCAAATAATAGAGGATATCAAAAGATTAAAGAGAGAAAGAAGGATTACTTGTCCTTGAAGGAAAATGAATCCTTTTGGAAAGAGACTCTTTGAGTCGTGTTTAAGCCAACCTATGGGTTCGTTTCTCTCCCCTATAAAAGGGGTAAGGTATTGGTTCAAGTTTAGAAGGGAATTCCATGCAGTTATCTCCTTCCCCCTTCTTCTTTGCACGCAACCCTAACCAAGAGAATGCATGCTACCCCAGAGCAACCAGGCGTCGTGGGGAGGTCACAATGGAGACCTGACGCTTCCACGACATCAGAAAGGGCACGGTCGTCTTCGCTGTGCTCTGAGGTTGGCGCACGACCGTTGTCTAGCTGCAGGTCAGCCCTGCATTGCGAAACCAAACAGGCCCGAGCCACCGCCCTACCTGTGGCCCAATGGGTACCTTCCTGTGCGGCTAAGGGCGGCGGAGACAGGGCGATGACCCCCGATGAGTTTCGGGTCTGAAACTAGGAGCGAGGGCCACCCCTAGGTCTTCTCGCGGTGGCTAGGGCGCAACATCGGGCTGCAGGAGGTAGAAGAAGGGAGGATGCACTTTGGACGAAACTGCCCCTCCGCGGGCTATAGAAGAATTCACTTACGCAGGGTCAAAACCGTCTTTTGGTTATAAATAAAGATGGGGCGCGCACAAGGTATGTGCATGGGAGTAGGTTGCCTACGTGGCACCTCCCTATTGGTCACTTTATGATTTATTTGCTAAAATCATATATCATTATTCGTAACTCGGATTAAAACAAGTCTTATATGAAAATTGATTCTCAGAACGAGAGGAACACAAAGAAATTATGTTTGAATCCTAATTTTGCATGCTATTCAAAAAGTAGTGTAAAATATCATCTTTAATGAATTAAAGACTAGGAAACCCTATTTTTGAAATAAATAAAGTGTTTAATAGGGTTTAATGGATCATAAGAGTTGATATTAACCTGTTAAATGTAAAACGGTACATTATGTTAAAAAAGGAAGAACTTTGCACACGATTAGTCTAATTTAGAGTTGATATGCATAAGTATGCTTGAAATGTGAAAAGTACATAAAGTTATCATCTTTAATGATCAAATTAAGGAAAAACTCTTAGATTTGATGATAGATGAACTTAATGACATTATTTGGACAATTCAATCTGATATTAACATGTCGTTAATAAAAATGAAAATAGGATCTAAAAAGATGATCTTTTTACAAAATTGGCTTAATTTAGGGTTTCATGCACAAATATGCATTAATGAGCTTGAAAACCCTAATTTAGGCGAATATGTCATTTAAATGTTTTAATTGCTCAAATCCATAAACAAATAGGGATATGATGATCCTAAGTCAATTTGGGCATAAAAGACTATTAAAATGGATAGTTGAGCAATTAGGGTTTATATAACTGGAAAAGAGTATTTTAGGGTTTGTTGATCTAAAAGGGATAAAGTTCGAGAAATTGATCTAAGAAACCCTAATGAATATTATTGAAACCTTAATGCGGATTAGAAACCCTAGAAAGAGAATCCAAGTCAATAAAGTAGATTCTTGAAGAAATGTGTAATAAATAAGAATACATATTCTTTTCAGGATTTATGTGATGATTGGATTACTTGCTTGGATCTGCTGATTGGCTTGATTGTATATACATGAAGTATATGTTGAATAAACTGCATGTTTCATCAAATCAGGTATGTGGTTACGCTTATGACTATACCGAATAGTTTCCCGAGGATTTTATCGACATTTCCCTCAATGCATGAATTAACTGTTGGATGTCTATTTATTTCATGCAATTATAAAGTGACTATGATTATCACTATAAATGAGGATATATAACTGGCTAGATTCGGGTCCACCTCTGTTACTTTGAAAAGGGCTAAAAAAGGGGTAATCCTAGAGCAAAGTCTAGGTTACCGTGAGTTAGAAACTGGGCTACCTACGTGTAGTGCCATGAGACTCTTTAGCATATCCCGAGTTAAGGAGTGGTCTACTTACGAGTAGTGCCATGTGACTCAACCCTAGAAACTGGTTCACTTATAGGTGGATCATGAGGGTTTTAATGGGGACAACACAGAGGATAGGGTACTCTTGGATCGCAGAGTTATATCTAAAACATAATCTTGATTGTTAAATGATTAATTGAATGATTACGTGGTTATCATAGTTGCATGTTTATTGTTTTCCCCACATACCCGCTTCGGATGACCGACGTTTTGTTTGTTGGCGTTTTAGGTGCATGCCAAAAGGACAAACAGTAAATCGTCACATTGTGAGATACATGAAGAAAAAAAATACAAGGAGGATTGGTTAGCGTAGATTTATTAAATGGATAGAAGTTAGAAATCCAAAATTTCAAAAGGTATGCAATGTTTATTTTCTTACAACTTTTCAGTTTAGTATGTTAAAATTTGATATTTATTATTTTTTAATTTCCGAACCTTTGATCCAGAAGTCATGGGTGCGGCTTCGACCTCTCGGTCACCCTTAATTGGGGGTTATCGGGAGGTGAGGTCGTAACAAAAAGACTACCACCAACCTCCTTCTATTGATTTCCATCAAGGGGAGCCTCCTCAACACAGAAACCCTAGGAACGACGATGACCACCTAAAAGATGTAAATAACAATAAGGTTGAGACCCATGTCCCAAAAATCTGATATAGTAAAAACTAGAATTTTATTCTTACAAGCCTTTTATCGACAAAGTAATAAATGCATATTAAAGATTTAATAGTAATTCTCCAAAATAAATGAAACAATTATTAGTGTAGTATGAGATTAGACAAGAAATACTTGTAGGTGTATAACAACAATAAAAGCATGAAAATGTGAATTTCTAAGAACCCTATATATTTATGGATGGATTACTTGTTTTAATATTAAAACCTAGGTATTTTAAGGTTTTACCACTCAAACCATAAGTGAATTTGAAACCCCCTAGCTCCATATAAGGTCTTAGGATTACCAGACTCCATAAGACCCATCCACACCTCGGCTGGTGTGAGGATAAATAGAGTTGGGGCTTATCAACCAAAAATCCAGTAGTAGAGGCTAAATGACCAACCTACATAATATGGTCCAACATGGGTACTCAGGCCACGACACCTCATGAAACCAAGTATAAAGACCCTTATCTTCATATCATATGTTTCATTTTCTTTGTCACTTATCACCTGAAGTATGACCTCGACCACACTTTTATACATATCTATATTTGGATGTTGAAGAAAACAACCTCTCATCAACCTCATATACTCAATATTATACAATTCAAAGTTCCTTGTCATGATCCATGATTTTTACAAGGTCACTCATTTGAGTATACCTCTCTAACCACTAGGATAGTTCCTACTGCCACATGTCGTACATGATCACAGTTTCACTTGATTACTTAGGTAGTTTAATCATCTATGATTTGAATAAACCAAAGAAAATGACAAGGAATACATATATTCTACAACATTGATTAAGTACAAGAAACCCTAGGAATCATAAGAAAGTCCATATCACACATCAAAGTGCACATACTTAGCACCAATTCATGATTTTTGTCATAACAATGTCATACATTTGTAAAGGTATCATGTTTACCTCCTAGGGTATATTCCTATTCACATCATAGCTATACCACACCATGTCAAATTTCATGTATAGGTCATAACAAAGTCATACATTTGTAAAGGTCTCATCTTTACCTTCAACAATACATTTCTCTTCACATCAAATCCATAACACACTGTGTCAAATTTCATGTGTTGATCATAACAAGGTCAAACATTTGTAAAGGCCATGTATTTACCTCCAGGGGTACATTTCTCTTCACATCAAAGCCATAAGATACCATGTCAAATTTCATGTACTGATTTCAAAGTATAACAGAGATATTACCAAAAGAAGATTTAGCATAAAAATGCCAATTTTAGACATGAAGATGTTATTCTTAGGTATATAACCTACGTCTCATGAAACATAAGCAGCATAAAAGTTTGAAAACATGTTATTTACACCTTTTGTGGATATCCATACAACAAAGAATACTATAATGCCATATTATACTCAACATGGTATCAAACAACCCTTAAAAACATAAATTTATGGTAAAAACTCATATATTTCCACAATAAGGCTTAACATTGTGACCATGCATCATAATTTGAAGATAGGGAAGGGGAATCGAATTTGTAACTATATCTTAGCTTATCAAAAGATCCCACAAAGACTTTCAACTTTAGGCATCTTAAGCAAGTATTAACCATTTGTATGATTTTGTATGTAAGAAGGAAGGAAAAGGATGACAAGGGTAGTTCAAATCACCTTAATATGATAAAAGCATGCTGCAACAAGAACACCACAAACTGAGTAGCAAACTTGTAATGTCCCCAAATTCTACCTTCTAGAAGCCCAATGGGACTGAGAATGAAATCTGAAAATGTTAGAGAATCATATTAGAGTGTGTTGTGGAAGAAATATGTGCATACATGAATAATCAACCATAATGGTTATAACAAAACATTTCTCAACATTCAACATGTATTTTATAAATATGAGTTATTACAAATTACAATTACACATTGAATGAGAATTATACAAGTTTGAACATGTATGTTGATTGGGACCTTAACACAATAGGTACTACCCGAAGACTGCTCACTTCCTATCTTTTTTGCCATGCTAGCTATGATCCTAAAACATACGTGAATCAACGGACAGAACACAAGGTGTTGTGTATGTAGGTAGAAAGATACATACTATTATGCTTGCATATTTGAAATAACTTGTGAAAAAAGAAAATACCAAGAAAACCATTGTTTAGGGAGAAAATCAGGAAAAAACATATTTTTATATATCTTTTGGATGTGATTGTACTCTAAGTGTGTCAGCCACTTATAACTTCTATGATGGCCCATCCCGACGCCTTGGTCTGTGGGGATGAGTTAACCTTAATTTTAGAAAGGAGAGAGAGAGTATGCCACTTAGTAGATACAATCCATCTCTTTATTTATGATCATAATACTATAACCATAGTACATCCAAGAAATATTCTCAGATAAGTACAAGCAATACATTATAGCTAAGTTTCACACAAGAAACTAGTTATATACTTGGATAAAGCCCACATACCTAAGTTTAGATATTCCTAATACATCCTGATTATCTAGATCTATGGTCATTACTTGATAAATAACAATTCCTCATTATTAATAAAGGTGCATCATATTCTTGGTATAATTTAGAAAGGGAAATCAACAAGATCTTTAAGTCATGTAGGGTTTTGACCAAACATAGGTTTAGATTGAGATTAAATACAACATGTATTTTTCTACTGATCAAGAGATCATACTAAGGGTTTGATCACATTATCATATTTTTTTGATGATTGGTCTATTTTCTAGAATTAAATGAGTTTAAAATCTTGTAATTAGTCTTTGTTAAGGAAGGACCTAGTGTTTAGGTATACTACTAAAATTAGATTTCAAAGATGGGATTCAATCATCATTAGAGTTCTACAAGAAATTTATCATAATAAATATCAATTGTATATTAATTGTTTCATTTAATTGACCCTAAATAGGACTATTAACATCTAAAGTAAATATTCATAATTAGTAAGGCTCAAGAGTCTAATCATGGAGTCCTATAAAAAGTGCAATTTTGTAAATTGCATAGTATTTTTGGGGAATTTATAGGACATAATAGCTATTTATAACTATAAATCTAAGTTGAGGTAAAATAAAAAACAAGAAGAAATGAATTTCCTCATCTAGAAGAGATGGGCGGTCAGATTCTTGGCTCAGAAGCCCCAGATCTAGTCATGTGCCCCCACACTAGTGCACATCCTTCTTCCCAGTCGAGTCTCTTGGTGGGGCTATGGTTTCCGGGTCCATCTATGACCCGATCAATCCACTCGCCTGAGTGGTCGTTCTCCCATCCCCAAACCTCTGAGGAAACCCCTTCAGACAGACAGAAGCATACTTCTATAGTGATTGATTCTGGAGAGTTCTCATGCAGTCACTCCTTTAAGAAAACAAGGATGAAGGGTCCTTCTCAACTCATAAAGCATCAAGGCAACCATGATAGTATGTATGAGTCTTAATATATCACAATCTCTCTCGTTGTTACAAGTGAAATGGGTCTTAGCCATCTCACCCATCAACCAGGATTCACATGTCTCTATCAATTCAAAATCAAAAGAGTCCATATAACCATCTTTATGGAGTCTAGATATGTGATTCATATTTATGTGCCTTAGATGATGATGCCAAAGGTATGTTTTGTTTGAGTTGTTGAGATTTGGTCTTTTGTTATTAACATTATATACATTTATCTTTAGATCTAACAAGTAAAGAACATAAGACATAGCGACACTGTCATAAAAGATCCCGTCTTTTGAAATAGAACATCGACCACTTTTAATATGGAATTCAAATGCATCCTTGTATAAACAAGATATGGAAATGATGTTTCTATTTATAGCAGGTACATAATAGAAATTCTTTAACTCTATTACAAGCCTCATGGGCAGAGATATACTATATGTTCTAACTACACTGGCCACAACTATTGCGCCATTTGCAACTCACAGTTCCACCTCGCCCTTTCCTGAAGGCCTACTTCCTTTCAGATCGTGCATATGAGAATATATGTGAGACCCACATCTTGTATCAAACACCTAAGATGATGAAGTAGATATATTTATCTCAATAATGTATATACCTAAAGTGGAGATCACCATCCCCATCTTCTTCTTCCTAAAAGCCTTCAAGTATAAAGGATGAGTTCCTCTTGTACTTTTCTTTCTCCTTATCTTAAGTGTTGAAGAATTGGACTTGGGCTTGACTACAAAAATATTCTTGATCTTTCTCTAATCCTTGGACTCAACCCCACTGATCACCATTACGGGCTTGTCCTTATTCACTTTTGCTTCACCATGAATCAACATGGCAATCAATTTTGACATCTATCCAACCGAATTACTCACATGATAACATGCAATAAAATGGCTATATGATTTTGGCATAGTCTTTAGAATCATACCAGTAGACAACTCTTGACTCAAGGTGAATCCCACCTCTTCAAGATGATACACATATCCAATCATATCGAGCACATGTTCTTCTACCGAGGTTCCCTCTGTCAGCTTTGACTCAAGAAAAACCTTTAAGATAGTGTCCCTTTCTTGTCTGTTAAGAGCAAGAGTTACCTTCTTAGGATGTATCACAATATCAAGAACACTCATGTCCTCATATTTCTCATGCAACTCATAGTTCATGCATCTTAGAATAAGGTACTTTATCTCTAAGGCATCATTGGCATGGTTCCAGTAAGCATCCACTTGTTCCCTAGGTGCATCAGGAGGAGGTATTTGAGGTAGTGGTTTGTCAAGGACGTAGAGCTTGAACTCTTCATTGAGAACACTTCTTAAAGTCCAAAACCAATCGTGGAAATTTCTCCCGTCAAGTTTGTCCTTCTTTAGGTACAATCACAAATCAAATTTGTTTGTCATTTGTTCTATAAGAGAAAAATTTTATGTGTCAAAAACCATTTTTGATTTGATTTGATTTGAAAAAAATGATGATATTAATTAGGCCAATTTGAAAAAAATTGATGATATTAATTAGGCCTTTTATTATTATCACTCCCACTATTTTATTCAAATTGATAGTCCTCCATATCAATTCAGAATATTACAGTGTACAATATTCTAGTGGACCAGATCCAATACAATTCATATGTGGCCCGATCAACACCGTAAACACAATCAACCATCAAGGTAGGCAACTTTTCCAATTGCATCATATGCAATTATAGATAGATGATATGTGCAACCCTTTGCCATAATCATTTGCATGCCTCTAGACCCAGATGCTGTAAGAATCACGAGCCAAGTCTGACCCACAAGTAGGCATGATAGTAATGCACCCTACAGAGGCGACACCTATACTATTACCATCAAACTTCCACAAGATGGACGACACACCCCATGGAGGCAGAACCTATGCTTCGTCAATCACGTTTTTCATGTGTGTCTCTTTTGGAAAGCATCTAAAACTTTATATTTTATTTGAGGGAATGTGTATTTATAGGTATATACATATACTCTATCCAATCACCACATATATAGTACGTATCATATTCATGCTATATCCTACAATAAAAAGATGCAATAAACAAAAGAAATGGTTATGGCCATCCTAATGTAATCCCTTGGAGCCACAAAGAATTATGGTCATCTAGGTCTACAACACATGCATAAACCTATTGTTGATGAAGATCTATGATTGCCAATTTGGGTTGATCGGTTCAACCCTTGAACCGATCGGCTCATCTTTTGGCTGGTTGTTAGGCCATCTCACCAGTCATCTGGCACTTTTGCCCACCATCGGCTGGCTCCTCCAGCAGATCGGTCAAGTTCACCAGACGACCAATTCGACTTGTCCACCATGTCCTCAAAGGTCCTTTAGTTGGTCAGCTCATCTTTGGGACATATTCAAATTTGTCATAACATAAAGTAAATTATCATATTTTACATGAATATAAAGAAACCTCAAGTTATATTTGACGGTGGCAAGGGTAGGAAAGAACTAACTTTACATTGGGAAGATAAGATAGAGGATCGGTACATAGACTGAGATAAATAGGTAAACCAACCACACAACCATGCACAAAACATAGGGATTATTGGCCATAACCATGCTACACATCCACTATCAAAACCACACAACCATGCACAAAACATAGGGATTATTGGCCATAACCGTGCTACACATCCACTATCAAAACTTATTTTAGGGAAATGCATGTAAATGGCATATATACATATATCACATATATATATATATATATATATATATATATATATATATTAGTTTGGAATTATCATAGTGTTTGGATTTGACAAGAGTATTATTCACATGACATGCAATCATAAAACAATAAAACCAAAATCCAACCATATTGATTATCCGTTAATATAGTAAATTGATGTTGCATCTGATACTGCTTTAGGGAAATAAGGCCACAAAGCAGGCAACAGAAACTAAAATTTATCTGCCTTATCTCCTTTAATCAGAAGATTGTGTCAATAACTAAAATACATGAAGGATGGTTTATAGGATATACCTAGTCCCGAAGAAAGTCCAAAAACAATCCTCATCATTGTAGATGCACAACTCTAAATCCTAGTTGCTCTGGGACATGTATGACTATTGCGCCACCTGGATGCACCACATACTACAACCATGAATGTAATCTTCTTCAAAAGATCCTCTTATCATAAACTACTGGTTGACTTTGTCCTCCAAGAAATAGAAAATGACCTCCCGCCTCTATGGTAGTCCACACAGACCTCCTAGAACTCCTCTCGTCCTAATAAAACAATTAGGAAAGATTTGTCCTTCTTTGTTGGTGTACTAGTCACCGATTTGCTATCCCACGACAACAATCTCATTTTCTAAGTCCCTTGTTGTTCCTTTGTAGTTGGGTAGAACATACTCGGGCTCTTGTGGTTCCACAAGAAGAGAGGACAATGTTTTCTAGAACAACTATTTCTCAATTGTCTGTGTTGTACTCTGAAAAGCCCCCAATTTCCCCTATTTATAGGAGGGGTTGGGGTCCAGTTTCCCAGTCCATGTGAGAGTGGAAAGGACTAAAAGATCTAAAATTTTCACAACAATTATAGAATTTTCACAACCTGCGACAACCAAAATGGTCATCTTGCAAGCGAGACGATTGTATCATACTATGAGCCAGTCATTTTGTAGTTTCCCAGTTGTACACAAATTTGGCAAATCAATTCCCATCAATGTTAGACATTGATTTCCTTGTGCAAGAAGTATTACTCAAGCGAAATGAGTAGGGAAAAGTATAGAACCTTCCCCCGATCAAACTGGACCATCTCTCCCAGGAGAGATGGCTGTCTTGGTCACCTAGATAGTCATCTGGTGACCCGGGTTGAATCAGTTTGGTTGGATCAGTTCACTCCTTTAGCCAAATTCAATACTAAATAAGCCTGACACCTAGGCGTCTGTCTGAACTCTTGAGATGACCATTTGTCACTTCCAGACAGCTATCTCAACACTTGAGATGGGAGTTTGGAGGTGTTGTCATCCTATTTTTTTCCTTTATCAAATACCTAAACACTTTAGTACTTAATTCAACTTTCATTTGAGATATGAACTCCCATTCTAGGTCAAGACCTATGTGTGTGACTTTATAGGTCCCATATTATGTTAACAATGAATGTCCATAAAAACTTATGACATTACAAGCAATGAGTGGTGCCTGATCGCACATCAATGCTACCCAAGTGAATGGAAAGTTGGAGAACAACTTCAACCTACAATTTGTGTATGGTGTTACAATGTTTGTATAGTTCCTTTGTCACTGATGGCCAGATTGAACTAGAGGTATGGAGTAGTCACCCTCATTATTATTCAATATTGTTTCTTGAACCAAGAGAATATTGTCTGAGATATATGTAAGCTCAATATCACATATTGACTCACATGTACATGGCCATGCTTTTCTCAATCTCGCTAATCAAGAGGCCTAGGACATCACAATCCCATAGGAGGGAAAAATCCCATATCTATCACTCACAGTCAATCCCCATGTGTCAAAGGAACCCAATAATCAATGTTATAACAACCCATGTTTCATGATTGTGTTTGATGATGTCAAAGTGTACCCAACGACATGTGTTAAGTGCAGTAATTTTAGGTCTAAGAACCATAATCACCGCCATCATTGTGAGAGATAACTATGACTTCCATGATGGTGGCTTCCATGTGTCAGTCTCATGGTGATCTTGTCTGATACACTATTCTCTAATATGTATCTATGTGCTTGGTTTGATATCGCCATATCATGACTAATCATCAACTAACTCACTCTCTAATCTTATGTGTTATCGTTGTCTATAAACCTTCCATAATAACAACTGATCAGGGACATAGTGATAATATGTACTCTTAACATCTGTATGATCTCATCCACAAGGTTAGTAACATGAATACATACATCATTGAGTAATATGATTCTCTAGACATTTATAATGTTACATCATTTTCTCATAACAAAATTAAACATAATAAATTGTAAGGTTGCCTTTATTAATAATCAAATCATTTTTACATGATATGTCATTACAATCATCACATGATTGGCTCTTACGACATACATAACCAACAAAATAGACTAACATCCAAGAAAGGCGAATGTAGTGGCTAAATCATTGACAAGAAAGTCATGTTCATTGTCATCTACAAATGAAGCACAGTTGCACTCCATGGGGTGTCACTAGAGGGACATGCTAGTGTATCTTCAGTAGATGAATGTATAGTTGGAGGCTTCCTTGTTGGTAGGTTTTCTAGCATAGTTACATGTTAAGATGACGTTTATGTGTAGATTAGAGATGCACAGAGGTATGTTGTTGTGATACAGAACATCAAGTCATAGTTTGGTAGAGGAAAGCATGATGGTTTTCATGATATAAGTGGTGGGACAATGTGTTTTCACAACAGATTAGTAGATCCTAACATTGGTGGTTTGAAAGAAATGGTTCTTGAGGAAGCTCATTCCTCAATGTACATGATGCTTATCATGGTAGAACTAAGATGTATCATAACCTTAGGGACTTGTATTGGTGTCCAGGTCTGAACTGTGATGTGGAAGAGTCTGTGGCCAGGTATCTGGTATGTCAGTAGGTAAAAGTAGAACATTAGAATCATGTAGGGACATTACAACCCTTTCTGATTACTTAGTGTAGATGGGATCACATAACAATAAACTTTGTGGTTGGTCTTCCAAGAAAAGCCAAAGGTCGTGATTCCATTTTGGTGATTGTTGATCGGTTGACGATGTCAACTCACTTCTTTCTGCTCAAGACTACCTACACAACAACGAAGTTGGCACATATCTACATGGATGAGATAATTCATTTTCATGGAATCCTAGTTAGCATAATGTCTGATAGAAGTCCTTTGTTTACAAGTAGGTTTTGGGAATGTCTACTAGTTTTGGAGTTCTTCTTCTTCTATCTTTAGTTTCTCTCTCTAAATTGGAGAGTTATATAAATTAGTGCATCTCTTGTCTATTAAGTTCTTGCATGTCCTTGAATATTGTTCTAGACACTCGTAATCATGCTAAAAATGGACTTTTCAGTGCTATTTTGTATAACAAAATGATGATCTATGAATATTAACTATATTTCAAACTTATGAACATTACTCTATTGAACTTTGGATTTATCACTAATGAAAGAATGGTTTAAAATTATTAATTACATGAGAAAGGCTCTTAAAGATGCACACATCTGTTGTTTTTATACCCTCATTTGAAAATTTTGTTGTATAGAGGTTGTCTTGTGATGGTTATCATGCTTTTTATGTGTTGATATGATGATGTAAATATGATTAGGGTGAAATCCTAATCTTTGTGATAGCCAATCCATGCTATAACATTGAATATTGAAGATACTCTAAACTGTTGTATGGTTTTTGATGGACTATTATAAATAAGTTCCACACATTTTATATCTTCTAAGGTTGTGCAGTTATCTAGTGATTTCATAAGTTCTTCTTAGGTGCTGCATGTAACTTGATTTATGTAGTACAAAAAGCACCTAACTGGATTAATCAACCAAGTGAAATTGTATTCATGTAGTTCCTTGAGTCTGTATAACTACTCCAATGTCAAGATTATTGGATAGAAAATGAGTATTTTAAAAGGAACTCGAGGTCATATACTATTGAGTATATGTCGGTGTAGGGAGGGAATATCCTTGTCATCCCGATCCCTAGATATGGATAGTGGTTGAGTCCGTATCTCAGATGTGAAATGTAATTGAGAGATAATGTAGTTGTAGATTAGATTTGAGGGTTGTATACCTTGGTTTATAGTGTCATGGTCTGTGTACCCAGGGCGGACTAGGATGTTGTAGTAGTTGAGCCAATGAGCCATTATGGTTGTTACTTGTACTTATTGAGGGTAAAAGATCTTAGGATTCTGGATATCCTATATCTTATATAGAGCTAATTTTGACTTACTAGTGGTTAGCTAATAATTTGAGTGGTACATCTCAAACTACATAGGGCATAATAAAATGTAACTTAGTCGTGTAGCATAATTATTAAGGTCTCTCGAAGTATTACATTGGATTATACCCCTTTCCTTGTTTTCTCTAAATTTTAGATGGTTTATAATTTGATAAGAGAAATCAACTATGCAAATGCCTCTAGATACATTTGTTACAATGCAAGTTATTTTAATCTTCCAACCCTTTATTATTGTTTGCTTTAATTTCTTAATATACATACAATAGATGTTTGTAGAGTTATATCTCTCATTGGGACATGGGTCTCACCTTGTGGGTCACCATATCTGTTTAGGTGCTTGGACCGCTGGCAAATGCAGAGTGATGAGGAGGTGCAGTTTGAAGACTAGTAGTGATAGAAAGTTGGTTGGGTTCTTGTAGAGTCCTAGAGTCATCCCTATACTCTTAGGTCTCAAGTGAAGAGTTTTGTACATTGCGTGCAATGACGTTTTTGGTTGTATGCTCCAAGTATGCAGATGATCTAATTATGTGGGTAACATCTTTTCTATACATGTTTTGGTTGAGGCCTTGGAACTTAAGTAAAGATACCTAGTATGGATACATAATGCAGATTCTTTTAATTATGCTCCTTTTTGGTAATGTGATTAATAAGTGTTTGATTGGTGTCTTGGTTTTGAGTAATCTCGAATTGCATGGTGGGTTTCCACACACACTACCCAAGGTGATACCTCCATATACATGCGGTCTTAGACCTAGCACTTGAATGGCCTCTTGTTGTTATAAGCATTCATATTCTACCCGTCATGTGTGGCTTCTATTGATATTATTTGAAATTGATCTTTTTTTTGTTTATTGCACCAACTCAATACCTAAAATCTAATAATCAACTGGCTCGCACAAACAAAGATGTGATTTGTAACACTTTTCACAAAAATTCTCATATAGTTCCATGTCTATATAATCATCTGATAATTATTTTTGTAGTCAATTTCTATAAGACCTTAGTGAATATGCCTACTTCCAAGAAACTGAAGATAACAAGCCCTCAAAAGATCTTCCATGATCTGGATGTTTCTCTCTAACCAACCATATATATGTGGATGGAAGATGTGTTGAACCTCAAAAGTGTTCATACAGACACCCCTAAAACATGAAACACATCATGCTTCTTGTTTCCAAACTCTACATAGTTATGGTATATCATGATATAACTCCTCTATGCATCCTTTATCTAATGTATATCCATCGGGTTCAATTGTATACATATCTAGAAAACCTTCCAACCAGGAAACCCCATTTTCTTATTCATTTGATGATGAGATCCAAACATGCCCCTCTTGTTGTAGGTGATGGAGTACAACTATAATCTATTTATAGTCAAAGACAAGTTCCTTCTCAACACATTAACTTAACCTTTTTATGGATCCTAATTTTGGATCTCCATATGTGTTTTTTTGCTCATTATACATTTTTAGATAGTTAGAATGCAATTGTATTTCTCAATAGTGTTAAAACGCATTTTCATATTATTTTTACTTAATTTTGTATGTACTTGAGTACCCATGGATGAAAAGTGAAGGATAGAAGTGATACACACACCCTTACAATGTATGTGGTAATACATAATGCCCATTCCATGAAAACAATATCTGACATAATTGACATAGTATGTAATTGAGTTAGAATCATCACCTCCAAGATGAGAATGACCATGACAAGTGGCAGTCAAAATGGTCATTTAATACAAGCTCAAAACACCTCTCTCCCTATAAACCTACTACATTCACCACAATTGTTCCACCCTAGAATAGTCATTCCCCTTCAAGCCATAATAGTTGTTCCAACCATAATGGCATTTCCACCTTTCATCCACCATGATAGTTCTACTTAGAATAGACATGTTGCCGGTCATGTTTTCCATATAAAACTCTACACAAGATGACACACTCACCATAACCATTTTTTATCAGCATGTTCATTCCACCCATCTACAACACGACCATTCCAACCACCTGGACCACATTCGTGGTGGGTTAGAGAAATCATTCCACACAAAATCCTAGGACAATTTTTACACCACTCTACCATTTCCCCACATAATCCTAGCTATCCATGGGCCCTATATAGTCTTTAGTGGCAGATATGGTGCCACCACCATTCTCTCCCTTCTCATACTTGCCACCATACCTTCACAACTATGCAATCCATTCACTCTTGGTGTAGGAGTTCAAAATTTCTACAACATGAGGTGAATAGAAGATGAAATCTATCAAGATTCATGCCTCCTATCTCCTATTTATCCTCCCTTTTTTTACTTTATTTTACAATGAGTAGCTAAGCCCCTTTTGTGGGTAGTTTGGGAATGAAACATGGGAGTTTGAAACCATATCATTGGGAATATTCATGTTGATTAGTGCTATGTTTATGGAAATATTCATGTTTGTTCTCACTCCCTATCTATTTCTTTGGTGTTTGATCTATGAAACCACCTAAGGTATAGGGAAAAGAGGAATTTTGAATCTTGGAAGGAAAAATATCCTAATTCCACTAGTGGAAACTTAAATAGTTTTCCTCTATACCTTATACTTCTTTGTTTCAGTAACCCTGGGAGGGAGATTAAGTATATAGGTGTGTTACTCCTTAGACACTTGGCAAAAAGCATGTCAAAATTGAATAGTGGGTAACATGAAGTGGATATACTTCTTATACACTTTATACCAACCCTTTCCACCAAGAATAATTTAAACCTTATAATGTGGTTTTTCTTAAATAGAAATAGTTGAGGGTATGAATGCAAAAGGACCATGAAATGAATTTTTTTATGAGATAATGAAGTAAGGAGAGTAAAATAGGACTCAAAATACTTTTTCTCTTTCATATCTACATTATGTGGTACAATTAACTCAAAGGTATAAATGTTGGTTTCTTTTCTCTCTCATCCAAAGAAGTTACTCAAAAATCTACAAAAGGAAGATGAAATAACTTTGAGTGGACAATATGTTATTATCTCGAAGTTTGACTCAAGGGATCACAAAGGGAAGAAATTCCCAAATTAACTAATGTATTAATGCATTACATTAAAATTAAATGATTATTAAGGAATCATGTGGAAATTTCTAGAAAGGTAGGTTGAGAGTAACCAATGGGCATAATTCGACCGTAAGTTGCACCCAAGATAAATATACACTTAAATAGGATTCCTTGCCAATTTTGGATGAAAAAAAGTAACTTGATGTATTAAACAAATCAAAATATGTCTTTTGCTTCAGGGGTAAGAAAAGGATATCTAACTTTCATATTTTAGCCCCAAATCTTTCCCACACTTAGATAAAGTCATTAATAACCTTCCTTCAAAATTTGGGATTTAAAAGGATTAAAAAAGTGAGTTATATGAATGCAATAAGGTTTCCTAAAGTGAAGAGGATTATGGAAATATGCATTAAATGTCACAATTGAAATCAGATAAGGAAACTATACCCGGACCCCTTTTATGTGCCGTACGTGTTTGGGCCATAGGATCAAGATTTGATGACTTACAAGTCGTCTCCCACCCTAGACCAAATAGGAAAAGGAATAGTAATCACAAATTTCTTTCTTCCCCCTCCTCTCTCTCTAGTTTTGAGCAAGCCTAGAAATTTTCCCTTTGGATTTAGGAGGAGTTTCTGCACATAACCATCCTAAGATTTTCCTCCTTTAGGAGGGTAAAAAAGCTTTCCCCAATTACAATTCTAGGTGTGGCGACACCCACAATCATTAAGATAACAAGTGTACAATCAACATGCAGAAACGATTATTAACAACGGATTACTGAAAATCACTAAAATTTAAAACCATTTATAAAAAGATCCATTACCAGAAAACTCTTTAAACAAGAACCATAGTATTATAATTACATACTGGTCCACATTGTACATTCCATGTACCATCTCTTCTCGAGGAATATATATACAACACTTTGCCTTGATAAAAGCATAAGTAACAAAATCCTCGAGGCACTCGAGCCAAAATCTCAGATCGATTATAAGAACACTATCCACTAACTCCTAGGACCTGAGAGTACAGAGATGACACATATGACTTTCTATACATAGCTTGACAGCTAGTATCCCCACCTGGGATATCACTATTGCCCCTGTTGTTGTTGTTGCTGTTGTTCTTCCCTTGCTACAGAGTTTCTGCCTCTTTGTCTGCATCTACCTAAAAATGTTGGATCCCACGGGGGTGAGACAACTTATAAAATTGCCCCAATGAGAGATATAACCTTCCGCCAAAAACATTATTATTACAGTTTAATAGAAATAAACTGATCAGTAGAATCATATCTTTCAATAGCAGATAAATCAATATTTATGCAGATTAGAGCAACATTCCTATTCAAGTATTTTAGCTATAACTTGATAAGGCAGCATGTCTCTTATTCAATTCGGAATTAAAGAACATAAGTAACATTTATGTATAAAGGACATGCTTAGCAAGATAACATCAACCAGTGGTTCTTGTATTTCAATCTTATGCAAATACGCTACACGACTGATTACATTTTACAAACATACTTAAGCTCTGAGGAGATGAGGTATACCACTCATACTCCAACCAACCATTGCGAAGTCGAAATCAGTACCATACAAAGTCAATGGAAGCACTGGCTTCCATGACCTCCCACATCTCAGTTAGTGCGAGATCACATGCATGACATCTTGTGTCTCTGCTACATAGCTTTCCTGGTATAGTGGCATCTTCGCTATAGAGTTACAGTTGCGGTTGTACTCTCTTTGCAATTGAGAGATTTCATGTTTACCTCCATCGATCTGACATTAACATTATCGGGAGATTCATGATACATCCATCCCGGCACATATAATGAAGGATTGAGAGGTTTAATGTTTACCTTCCATCAATTCCCCCATTAGGACATACATATATTTTTGCCCATCGACCCCCACATATTCAAAAATATGTGAACTCCAGGAGATCCCATAGGAAAACCTATTTCACCATCACCAACTACTGACGATGATGGATCTATGGTCAGAGCACTACATGAAAAGAGTTCACTTGATTAATTAAGTACATTATCATATTCTTTTAGCATCAGTAAAGTTTTCAAACATAACTTATTAGGATAAATGCTACAAAGAAACATGTATTGTTTTCATTAGTTACTTCTCAGTCTTTACAAGACATTGGGATCACATTCCCTCATTTTAATACTGGAAATTCTCATCCTTCTGCAATCTCATTACCATAATCATATGGATCTGGTATTCAAACCCTTAGCTCATCACTGAGCACTGTTACCACTTTTTCAGGTAACTATCACCTTCAGGTCATATGACCAAGGTAAACATGACACTTGTTACACAAGCATCTCTTATGGCACTTGAGGCTCATTAACTCTCTTGTTACCTCTTACTAGGCAACAAGGCATATTATGGCACACAAGGCTCAATAAAAAATTTCAATAAATAAAGCATCACAACTCATACCTGGCTATGTTCATCATCTCATGATACCTGCATGGTTAGCACACATGATAACATATATATCAATCATATTTCAGTTCCATGCTATTCAAGGGTAACACCACTATTCCCTTGTCAGGGTTAGGGTTTCCCATTTCATGTCAATTGGGGATATTCATCCCATTACCTAGATCAGAGTTATGGTTTATCACCATATTGCCCAATATTAGGGTTTCATATAGCATTACATAGCATCACCATGGATTTGAGTTCCACATCACATTAATATACCAGGGTTTTACATGAAATCACCCTAAATTAGGGTTTACATTCAATATCCCACAATTAGGGTTTACTATTACCCTAGATTAGGGTTTCACTTAGAATTGCCCTAATTTAGGGTTAGGGTTCATTAACCTTCTCGATTAGGGTTTTCATGATTTCTTAACTAAGGATCATGCCCTAATCACCGCATGATTAATACTCATGTATGAATTCCTTTCTATCATCCTCTCAACTTGATTAGGTTACATCAACCCTTCAATCAAGTACATACAATTATGACTGACATAGTGTACTAAGACATTGCTTTCATAACCTTTTAGGGTTAATTAATCTAAAGGTACTGATCATCTAGGTACTTTAAGGTTTCAACCTTTGTACCTAACATTGATAATCATCATTGGATCAATGGATCAATTATCATCTTAAATCTCCAAATGATTTTATCACATCGGACCTCCATTCGGTTTTGGGGTTTCAACACCAAACGGTTTTGAAACTGTTTGATTCCAAATGGTCCTGAGACCGTTTAACCCCCAACGGTTTCAAGACCGTTTGGATTCAAATGGTCTCAAGACCGTTTGGGCCAAATTAGCCTCAAAACCGAAAGGGTTCATTTGATAGACCCATCAATCAATTAAATTAGGGTTTGCACCATCAATTTCTTCATCATTTGAGTTATTGAAGTCCATCAATGTATGATCCTTGGACCCTCAACCCTCAATCACAACCATTGATCATCCAAACAGTTTGGGTTGACTTGGTCCAAATGGTTTGAAACCGTTTAAGGCTCCAAACGGTTTTGACCTAGAAGTCCAAACGGTTTGAGACCGTTTAAGGCTCCAAACGGTTTTGAACTTATTTGTCCTAATGGTCAACCCAACTCCAAATGGTCAACTCAAGTATGTTAAAATGGTTTGAAACATTTTAAGGATCCAAACGGTCAACTATCCCATTCAGTCAACATGCCCAAACGGTTTGGGATTCAACCATCAAATGGTTTGCAAACCGTTTGATCACCAAACGGTTTGGTGAAAACTGATTGGATCGTTTTGTTGAAACCGATTGCAACTAGATCTTATTGAGATGTTAGATTAAGATGATGTAATCATCATCAAGCTTCAACCCTTCGAATTCTACTTCCATTTGCATCGTAGTTTCATCAATTAATCAAAGAAATTTCAAGAAGAATAATTGAACATATTGAATTGAGGAATTGAATTCAATAACAATGAATAAGGGTTCAAGTTATATAAACCTCCTTCAATTGAGCTTCAAAGCTCTAAGATTCACGTCAAAAATGGTGTATGAAGCTTCTTAAAATATCCCAAGGCTTATCCTCAAGCTTTTGAGTGAAAAGATTTGGCTAGAATTAAAGATTGATTGAAGAAAGTAAGAAATCAAGCATTGATTTGTGATTTCCACCATGAATTTGAGGTGAAAGGGGATCATGGAGCTTACCTACCAGTTGGGGGTCGTCCTCCTGTTTCTCCCACACTCCCTTGGTTGTTTTGCAAGCAAGAAGTGAAAATGGATTCGAAATTACCCTTTCAACTCATGGATAAAGGAGCATATATATGATTTTTTTATTGAAAATTCATTTAAGAGAGAGAAAGTAGGGATTATCTCCTCCATTTACTTGCCACATGCCCCCTTCCCTTCCTTAGTTACGAGTCTATCTACTTTGCCTCTTATTCCTCTAATTATCCATGATTTAAAGAAAAGCAAATTAAGCACCTTAACCCTTATAATAATATCCATAAGTTAGTGGATATTTCTTTTTATTTTCTTAATGTGAGTGGGTTCTCCACTCACATAGATATTTACATTGCCTTTTCAAGGCACAAGGACGTCCATACTTATGCAATTTAATCCTTCACCTTTTGATTAAAGGGTACTTCAATTATTTTATTTATTTTTGCATTAAATTGAATTAGGGTTTCAATTATGCTTAAATCTTGATTATTTTAATATCAAGATTCTCTTTCCTCCAAAGAGACTCAAATGAGATGCCCCTCTCATTTTATTTCCTCTAAATGATTCCAAGAATATTAGGGGCCTTATTGAAGTGTTAATTTGCATATGGAACCCTGGGTTTTGGGTAAATTGCACATTACACCAATACTAGGTTTTAATGCACAAACATTGCTTTATCAGCTCTTTCTTGGTACTCAGGCTACCACAAGTCATACATCTGCATCATCTTCATTCTCGTGATGCTTCAACACATGAGGAACATCTAATCATGTAACATTTGCAATTTAACCCCTCAACTTGGGTAATTTGCACTTTAGTCCGACACAAGCAAAACATTATTGTCAACGTCATTCAAAAATGACTAAAATTGAAATATGAGTTCCTCTTGAGCCTTAATTACTTTTCAAAAGATAAGAGCAAGCATATAATCCACTTTATTAAGTAGAACATCTAGGGTTAAAGCATAACCCAGGTCAGGGATGTTACACTGGGCCTCCACCCATCACCATAGTTGTGGCTATTTTAAGGGATGAAATCCCTCTGCAAGACCACCACATCCTCCGCAGGATTTTGCTCAACTTCTAGATTTTTTCCCTACCATTAATTTTTCCTACTAGCCCGGTCATTCACCCATCACCTTGTCAAAACCTTACGGGTAAACCCTCTAGTCGTTCTCCTCGCCCTAACCACCTTCAGGGAAATTGAGGGTCTCATCGACTATGACTAGTTAAATCGGGAGAGGGCCTCCTTGCCCATCACTCGGGAAGTAGGGATCGTGGAGTCAACCACTTAGTCGATCACCTTCTCACAGTAAAGGAATTGATCCAAGGAAGAAGACGAAGATAGGTATAATTACCGACCATCCCTCGACTGCTCTTCATATAGGTAAGGGATTTTTGGTCATTTTATTCTTTTCCTTTTCTTGACTAAGAGAGGCCATGAAAGAATTGACCACCAAGTGGCACAAGCCTATTTGTCAGCCCAACCTCACTGGTAATGCCGGGACCAGGGTGTGCTAACCATGTGGCAGCCTGTGATTGGTCAGAAACCAATTAAAATTTTAAAAATGTATTAGTTGGTAGGATGGTCTAATGATGACATGTTATATATGAATATTTCTCAGAAAAATGAAAGGAATGCAATAAAAATATAATAAAGGACTAGTTCTATATCAGATTTTAAAAGTTCCTAAAGTTACTAACTATAATATGTTAAATGTATTAAAACCTTAATTTCTAGGTTTTGGTGATCATAACATGTTTAAATAATCTTAATAGTAAAACTCTAACCTATTGGGATAAAAGATCATCATGGATATAATTCAAGATAAATAATTCATATGTTATCAAAATCCTAGTTTTAGGTGATGAATGGAATATGGATTGATATGTTGAATGTTATGAATAAGGTGTTTAGGGTTTTCAAACCCCAAGGACATGATTAGGGTTTACTAAACCTAGGAAGGAATATATGATCTCCTCTAAGTGAAAGGTAAGTGGTACATGCTAGTTGAACATAAGCAATGTTTGACTTTTTGAATGTATGTATGCAATGAATGTGTTATCTATTTCAATTACTTAAAGTCAATGAATTTATGATGAATTGAATGTAATGTTCTATTGTCCATATTATGGTATCATCTTCATGCACATTAAAAGTAAAGTTAATATTATAATTTAAGAGAAATTTAAGAGAAAGTTAAGAGTTTTAAGAAAAATATAATGTTAAAAGATAACTTATATAAGATCCTCACCAAGAGGCTCCTCAGAGGAAAACTAAGAGGCACTTTAGGGCATAAGAGAAGAGGCACTTCAGTGCAACCCAAGAGGCACTTTGGTGCAATCCAAGAGGCACTTCAGTGCATAAGAGAAGAGGAACCTCGGTGCAACCCAAGAGGAACTTCGGTGTAATCCAAGTGGCACTTAGGCACATAAGAGAAGAGGCACTTCAGTGTAAAACCTGAGGATTCTTATATAAGTCAAGATAAAAGAAGTAATTTAAAAGAAATGGTGTCCCTTTTTCAAAGTTTAATGTTCGAAGTTTATTTTTAGTTTACATGCTTTCTTTAATTTATAATATGTTTAATTCCACTTGCTATTAGTTTTATGCATGGTTGGGTGCGAGATGCCCATAGGTAAGGAGAAAGCTTAGAAGGAAGAAGCTTTTTGACATGCAAGGACTACTTCAAGGAATTTTTAAGAAGATAAGACCTAGTGGGGTTCCATTTACCAAGAGGATCCAAAGCTTAGGTATCATGTACATTATGTATAGTCTTGTTATCAAAGTAGATTAGCTATATTTGTTGTAGTTTCCTTTTGCCAAATACTATGTATGAATCTGATTTCATTAAATGCAAAGTGTTTCATTTACATTAAATTGTAAAGAATAGCATCTTGTGACACCCCCTTGAGTAAAGTGCTTCCTCTCAATGATTTATACATGTTGTGAAAAGTGGAGTGTTACAATATGGTATCATTAAATGAAGAGGTAAGAAAAACCCTAAGGTGGGTAGTATCCTAAGGAAAATTTCAAGGACAATATTTAAGGTCGGTAGAATTGTAACATCCTAAAATTTCAAGAATAATTTATACCTTAGAATGTGGTTTTTCTTAAATATAAATAGTTGAGGATCTGAATGCAAAAAGACCATGAAACGAAATTTATTATGAGATAATAAAGTAAGGAGAGTAATATAGGAATCAAAATACATTTTCTCTTTCATATGTATATTATGTGTTACAATTAACTCAAAGGTATAAATGTTGGTTTTTTTCTCTCTCTTCCAAAGAAGTTACTCAAAAGGGAATAAAAGGAAGATGAAATAACTATTGAGTGGACAATATGTTATTATCTCAAATTTTGACTTTAGGGATCACAAAGGGAAGAAATTCCCAAATTATCGAATGGATTAATGCATTACATTAAAATTAAAGGACTAATAAGGAATCATGTGGAAATTTCTAGAAAAGGCAGGTTGAGAGTAACTAATGGGCATAATTCGACCCTAATTTGTACCCAAGATAAATATACACTTAAATATGATTCCTTTTCAATTTTGGATGAAAACAAATAAGTAACTTAATGTATTAAACAAATAAAAATATGTCTTTTGCTTGAGGGGAAAGAAAAGGATATCTAACTTTTGTATTTTGGCCGCAAATATTTCCCACACCTAGATAAAATCATTAAGAAACTTCCTTCAAAATTTGGGATTTAATGAGATTAACAAAGTGAGAAATATGAATTAAATAGGGTTTCCTAAAGTGGAGAGGAAAATGGAAATATGCATTAGATCTCATGATTTAAATTAGTTAAGGAAACTATACCCGAACCCCTTTTATGTGTCGCGCGTGTTGGGGTTGTAGGATCTAGATCTAACAACTTACAAGTCATCTTCTACCCTCAACCAAATAGGCAATAAGGAACAATAATTAAAGATTTATTTCTTCCCCCTCCTCTCTCTCTAGTTCATGAGTGAGCCTAGAGATTATCCCTTTGAATTTGGAAAGAGATTCCACACACAACCATCCTAAGATTTGCCTACTTCAGAAGGGTATGGAAGCTTTCCCCATTCTAATTCTGGACCACCACCCATCACAATAGTTATGGCTATTTTAAGGGACAAAATCCCTTTGAAAGACCACAACATCCTCTACAAGAATTTGCTTGACTTCCAAAATTTTCTCCCTACCATCAATTTCACCTGCTAGCCCCTTCGTTCACCCATCACCTTGTCAAAACCCTACTGACAAACTCTTTAGCCGTTCTCCTCGCACTGACCACCTATGAGGAAATTGAGGGTCTCATCAACTGTGACTAGTCAAATCAAAGGAGAGGGTCTCCTTGCACGTTTCTCGGGAAGCAGGCATCCTAGAGTCAACCACTTGGTTGGCCACCTGCTAGTAGCAAAGGAACCAATCCAAGGAAGAAGATAAAGATTGGTATAATTACTGGCCTGCCCCAGACTGCTCTTCATATAGGTAAAGGCTTTTTGTTCATTTTGTTCTTTTCCTTCGCCTGATTAAGTGAGGCCATGCAGGAATGGACCATTGGACGGTGTGAGCCTATTGGTCAGCCCAACCTTGTTGGAAAAGCCAGGACCAGGGTGCGATGCCCACATGGTAGCTTGTGATTGGTCATAAACCAATTAAATTGTTAAACATGTAGTAATTAGTACTCACGGAAAACTCTCTCCCCGCTCTCTCACCCTAGCGCCGCTAGGGTTCTTCCTCCATAGGAGGATGGCTGGGGGGAGGGGGTTTGGCTGCCACAAAGCGGTCCCCCGCTCCCCCTCGGCCTCTTCTCGCTCGTCATCAACAAGGTCTCTTTTTCGGGAGGTGTGTGAGCATGGTGTCTCTGGAGGGAACAATCTTCTTCCTCCCTATCGATGAGTCCGGCTGCGACAAGTTTCCTATCCCCTTTCTCTTTTACTAGCTTTTTGTTAAGATTGTTCTGTTGTTTTGTCTATCTCACCGTTAATCAGCGCTGCTTTCTCTTCTCGTGGTAGATTTTTCTTTCTCGGTCAATTTTGTTTTGGAGTTTGTATGGTAGCAAGTGCGGGAAAAATATTCTTTTGGAACACCAATTTGGTGCAGGTACTCTACCACATATACATACTCAGGTTGAAGGTATTCCCCATAGAAAGTTGCCTTAGCCAGCAAAGGAGAAGAGGGATCTATACATCATTGTCCTTATCAGATTCCGATATGAGTTTTTGTGGTGGTTTGTATCTGTTCTTGATCTTTTTGTGGTCTTTTAGTTTGTTTTTCTCCTCATGTAGATGTCGTATGGCTACTCCATAATGAAATCTGTGTGTTTAACTTCAAAAATAAAATGTAGTAATTAGTAGGATGGTCAAATGACAACATGTTATATATGAATATTGCTCAAAAAAATGTAAGGAATTCAATAAAAATATAATCAAGGCCTAATTCTATCTCTAACTTTAAAAGCTCCTAAAGTTTCTAACTATAGTATGTTAAATGTATCAAGATCCTAATTTTTTAGGGTTTGGTGATCATAACATGTTTAAATAATCTTAATAGTCAAACTCTAACCTATTGGGATAAAAAATCATCTTGGATACAATTCAAGATTAATATGTTATATGTTATCAAAATCAAGGTTTTGGGTGATGAATGGAATATGTATTGATATATTGAATGTTATGAAAGGGGGTTTAGGGTTTTTAAACCCCAAGGACATGATTAGGGTTTAATGAATCTAGGAAGGAAGATCTGATCTCCTCTAAGTGCAAGGTAAGTGGTCAATGCTAATTGAACATAAGTAATGTTTACTTTTATGAGTGTATGTATTCAATGAATGTTATGAATGCGTTATCTATTTCAATTCCTTAAAGTCAATGAATTTATGATGAATTGAATGTAATGTTCTATTGTCCATATTATTACATCATCTTCATGAGCATTAAGTGTAAAGTCAATATTATGATTTAAGAGACAGTTAAGAGTTTTAAGAGAAAGATAATGTTTAAAAGATAACTTATATAAGATCCTCATCAAGGGGCTCCTCAAAGAAAAACTAAGAGGCACTTCAGTGCATAATAAAAGAGGCACTTTGGTGAAACACAAGATGCACTTTGGTGCAATCTAAGAGGCACTTTGATGCATAAGAGAAGGGGCACTTCAGTGCAATCTGAGAGGATTTCAACGCATAAGAGAAGAGGCACTTCGGTGTAAAACCTGATGATTCTTATATAAGTCAAGATAAAGGAAGTAATTTCAAAGAAATTGTGTGTTTTTTTTCAAAGTTTGACGTTCATAGTTTATTTTTAGTTTACATGCTTCCTTTAAAATATAATATGTTCAATTCAACTTACCTTGGTTTTATGTATGGCTGGGGGAGAGATGCGCGCAGGTAAGGAGCAATCTTAGAAGGAAGAAGCTTTTTGACATGCAAGGACTAGCTCAAGGAATCTTCAAGAAGAAAAGATCTAGTGGGGATCCATTTACCAAGAGGATCCAAATCTTAGATATCATGTACATTATATATAGTCTTGTTATCTGAGTAGATTAGACGTATTTGATGTAGTTTTCTTTTTCCAAATACTATGTATAAATGTGATTTCAATAAATGAAAAGTGTTTAATTTACTTTAAATTGAAAATAATAGAATCTTATGACATCCCCTTGAGTAAAGTGATTTTGCTCAATGGTTTATACATGTTGTGAAAAGTGGGGTGTTATAGTAACCCAACCACGCCAAGATATCCTCATGTTCACAACAATTTACATGATCCTTCTTAGTCTTGGTTCTCTAAGGTACCTACACCTGGGTGGTTTTGGGAACAACATCCAAAAAGAGATACATAAAAGTATGAGTTAGTAGAACTAGATTTGTGCTTAATTTACATATTTCAGCATTATTAGGTATATAAGAAGAAAGAGGGAAGTTCACATGGCAATAAAGGATACATCAAGTAGGTGAGTTAAAAAGGATATAGTTTAAAGATATAAAACAATATAATGAGGCAAAAAAATTATGAGAACATTATAATAATTTCATATCTCTTTTGCCCAAATGAATCTCAACAATAATAAATGTATGCATGAAGGTTATACCAAGTAAATATATTGTAGGGTTGAGACACCATAGGATCTTGATCTAGGGAGAAAGGGGGAGTAAAACCATAAAGCTCAATACCCCAAGGGAAAGGGAGATTAAAACCCTAATACCCAATATATATAGAAGTGTATGGTTGTACAAAAATACCCCTACCCTAGCTTAATAATCTAATAACAAGAATTGAAATAGTGTGGCTAAATGAATTGATTTCGTAAGTAATATAGTCAACAATGTAAATATGGAAAAATGGGTATTAAACCCAACATCTAAGAATAGTTACTCATTTAAGAAGTAATAAAATAAATATATCTCATGGATTATAGAAATGGTGTCAAGAAAGAGAAATGTTCAAAGATGCCTCACTATGAAAAATTGGGATAATAATCAATTTGACGCTCAAATGTAAATAGGGATTGAACATACCTAATCTTCACGACTAACTTTATCTTTAGGGTGGTATTCAATGTTTTTCCTTCTCAATCTAAAAGTGTTTTATACACACACTAGTCTAGAATTACCCAATAATGTCTGAAAGTATATCTAAACCTAGTTTGGTCACCTAATGTCAAGTTTGGCTAACTTTTGTATGTCTTTTATTTTTGGATAAGATAAACTATCATTCAAATTAAAAAGGGCGTATAGGGGAAGACTCAAAAACCTTAAATACTATATAAGAGCTACAAAAGATCCCACATATATGCCACATGGGGGTTGACCCTCATGAGTATACCCAGCTTGGCTTTTACCTACCACACTAAACTATTTATAGTGGTATAAAAACCCAAAAGGGTATCACGAGCACTCTTTCCATGGAGCCTACTATTCATTTATTTCCATATGTTAAAGATAAGGGTTGTGAAGATAAGCTCCACAAACATTCTCCTTAGGCTTCATTTTTGTCTTATCAAAGAGCCAAGGGATGACGTCCTCCATTAGATAGGGGGTAGACCACCCCAAACACATTTTAGAGCCACCGTTCTCCACATATACTTAGAGAAGTCACAACTAAAAAATAGGTGTTGACATGTTTCATCCTCTTTCGAGCGTAGAAGGAACACATTCTCACAATTCAGACCCCATATAGTGAGTGTATCCCAAGTGAGGAGTCTATTCATAATGGCTATGTATAAACAGAAGCTCCAGTTGGGGTAGTGACTCTTGTGCCATAAGAAAGGATCCCAGGATACATGAGGGCTGAAGAACTGAGAGATCCACAGTCTTTTTGGGCTACTAAATTGTCAATTGCCATTGTACAACAAGAAGTCTTTATGAACATCAGGCCAAACAATCTTTGTCTTCCTTCAGCACACTACTATAGAACAGGACTTTCACGTCGGTTAATTAAGGCCTTTAGTGTCAGTTTCCAAGAGATGTCAAAACACTGCTAAAGGTGGACTCCTTCGGCGTCGGTTTCCTAACCGATGCCAAAATGCTTCCCTCCATAAAAAATGCACTAGAAAAGGGTCTATAGACGCCAGTTATTTAAGAAAACTAACACAATAGAGTGGTTACAGACGTCGGTTATTAAAAGAACCAACGCAATTACCCTTCCCACCACCAATAAAGTCGTCGGTTTTATGCAAATAACTGACGCCATATCACTACGTGATGACCAAAACGGCCGTGGTAAGAGGCATCAGTTATTACCGATAACCGAAACCAGGATGGGATAAAGACGTCGGTATTTTGCTAAAAACTGACGCCGTATTATTTTGGTGTCAGTTGTTTATAAACAACTGACAACAATTTGCACATTTTTTTTCTTATCAGTTTGTAGGCCTGCTGTATGGCTGGTCAGTAGGATGCAGAACCTGCAGTTCAGTTCTGAACTGTAGGTTTACAACATCCATTGATATCGGCCATACAGCAAGCCACAAACCTGCAAAGTTATTCACATTCAGACACATGTATTTATCAGATATATGTAGAAACCTATAAAGTTATTTACATACACATTCAGTTCCATTCATTTCATCTTTTTCACATTTAGACATATGTAGAAACATTCATGTATTGATTAGAAAAAGTCGTTCACATTCACATTCACACATATGACAATTCATTAAAAGTCAATCACATTCACACAAAAATAATTATGAGAATAAAGTTATTCTTTATTCATCATCGTCATCATTGCCAATAAAATTATATTTAAAAATTCCCACTCTTTATAGGGATTTTGCCCATTCTTCTCTTACAACATCTAATTTCTCTCTCATATAGGGAGTATGTACATTTAATAGCTTTCCACCTATGCTGAAGTCAGAAATTTTAAAGACCTGCAAAGAGAATGACATATATATATAAAATATATAATATATAATAAGATTGATATATTTCATATTATCTAATGAGACTATGTATAATACCCGCTGTATCTTATCGATTTCTATTACGACATGTTTGATGATTGGGTCCATAACTCACATCACATAGTAGGCACATGCCTTGCCGTTGTGTTGTGTAGCACACTATAAATTAAAACATACACAATATTCAAAAATTCAAATAAGCACAGTTCACATAAATAATATATACATTGGAGTCAGGAAATTACTTTTACATTCTCCCAAATTAGTGACAAATTCTTTTTCTTGGGGACCTTTCCACCATCTTTTTTATACTCTTGTAAAGCCCTACATATGTTAATGTGACATATTAAATTGAATAATTAAATAGTAATGTAGTAACAAATGTTAACAAATATAAAAAATATGAAATTTCTCACGAGAATAATGGCCTTTTAATTGTATATCCATATAATGTATTCAACTCATTCCTTGCAGGATCTATATAATAGACAGTGAATGTCTTGGGGATAATAACTAGTAACTCCCAATGTTTACCACTATAGGTAAGAAAGTATAGAATTAATAACTCAAAATCCACAATAAAAATGTAATTTGCTTAAGTCCAAATTATAAGCAAAGTAAACTTACTCAACATTAAATGGAGATATTATCACCGTCTTATTATTTTTACCAAAATATTGAAAAGCATCACAGCAGTATGAAATAACTAAAGAAGGGTCTGCATCTACAAGACTAATCAAATATGGAACCAAAAACCCCACATGGGAAAACCCAAAATTTATACATTTCGTGTGTAAGTGGCTGCAAAACATGTATTATGTATGCATTAATATATAAGAAACCATATCACCGTATAAAAAATAAGGTATATGGATGTATAAATAAGATCTCACCATATCCACAACTCTATCATAGATGTGTTCAGCCAATCATAACGAAACAACTCCAAAATATATTGTATAAATATCTTGTTTTCGTATGATTGACCTACATTAATACATATGCATTAATATGTATGCAAAACTTGTATTACGTATGCATTAATATGTATGCTAAACTTGTATAAATAGATTGTTATCGTATGATTTACCTACAACATCCTCCTGAACAATAATATTTATAGGGCAATTTAGATCATGTTCACCGATCCATACTGCCACACCCCTACAATTAGGACCTATCGAGGCGTGTAGGTCCCTTGGAAGCCAACTTAGTAGTCGAGGAGGTGGAGGCCAAGATGTAGTAGGTCTCTCCTTTTTTACCTATATATATAATTTCAGATCAATTGACTCATATATACACACTAATAATTAACGTAATGGAAATTTATCATGCAATATTAGTATAGAGGACATCCACTTTGGGCTACAGTATCACTCTGCCTACTGCCTCACTAAGTGTTTCAACATCTGGGTGTGCATGAGGCAGTGCAAGATCCCTCCAGTCGGGGAGTACATGTATCAGGCTCACACGTACCACACCATCTGGTACTGGATACCCATGAAACATGCACCCTTTAAGGGGTGGGTAGGTCGACGCCTCTACAATGATATATTCTTGACTTTTTAGTCAACATGTCTTCAACCACTACAAATTTACGTAAAGAATGTTATATGCGTATATACACAAACATATCATCTTGAACAGACTAGCTACTATGTCATAAAAATACTTACAGATGACATGGTAGGTGGTGGGTCTATAGGATTACTCCTAACCTCTATAGTAGGAGTAGTAGGAGAATGCAGCACGTCACAGGTACTGTCTGAGTGGTCGTCTGAGATGCCTACCACTTACTAATTGTGTCATGGAGTCTCTTATCAAGTGCTTCCTCGACTCTCCTATCAATTAATGCATCTACCTATACATGGATAAAAGAAACGCTAGATTCTGATTATTGAATTCCCTTTCATAATAACATTCTCAAATAAGAATAGGTTACCTCATCTTGTGAAAGTGCCACTTTTGGGATAGGTTTGCGTTGGGATGGCCCAAAGAACGCTTTGATGCCCACACCAACGCCTACACCCCTAACACATCTAAGATGCTCTGGGTTACCCAAAGCAACTGTCAGTTCATCCCGTGTGCCCTGAGGGATGAACTTCCCTTCCTTCCTCTTCTTATGCAGCTCCCGCTAATCACCATCAACAAAAATTAGAAAGTAAACATAACAATAATCAATATCGATCGATTTCTCTAAGAGTTTATTTTTACCATTTTTGCATCCGTTTCAGCAGTTGCGGGCTTCGGTATGTCTCCCTTCTTATTTTTCCTCCCATCTATCCACATAGCATGGCAAGGTAGAGGTACGAGAGTAGTAGTAGATGACTCTATAGTCTTATGAGTAGTAGCAGGCTGAGCAGACTCAGCCTGTAGTCTTTGGAGAACACCTGCATATCCTCTTAGACCCATTGTGTGGTCGTGCACATTCAGTGCACGCCTTGCTCATTGAGCATCGCCGATAGCCTAGTTAGTTAGCACATTGATTTGGTTAGTAACACTAAAGGTTAATCTTGAATAGGTGAATACATAAGAATGTATATTAATTAAATTGGGAGTGGTGCTTAATACCTTGAATTCATTCGTTTTTCTTTGGGTAACAAACTCCTCCCAATCTTTGGGGTCCAGGTAGTTCTATTGTTGTGTGGCTTCCTTCTGCCTAAATTTATTTTTTAAAGAGAATACAAACAAAAATTATTAGTGTAGAGTTAGTCAAATAGTGATCAATGTCTAGAATTGGAAATCAATCAAGAACCTCTTCTCAGCATCGCGTATGGAATCTCGGGTGAGATTGGTCCTATAGTTCCTTAGGACCCTCCCACAGCGCTGCATCACACATATACGATGCAACTTTTCATCCAGATCAAATATGCTCTGCAAATTAAATAGAATTGCTATTAACTAGTATCCTAAAAATTAGTAATCTACACAAATAGAATTACAAATAATAATAAATCACTCATAGTTCCTTCCATATATGGTCTTTCTTCACCTTAGGAACTTTATGCCAGGATTCTAGGTTAGGACTGCAATGGCTGTGAGTAAGAACCCCAAGATATGAAACAAATGAGTTGTGGTTCACTCCATATGGATTTCCTGCATTATCGAAATCCACAGCCAATTTGGGTCCATTGCCCCTTTGCTGTAGTAACTTGTTCATCATTGTGATGCCCCTCACTTTCTCAATTTTCTTTTGCTACTCATCAAGTACTGTAATTTCTTCAAGGGGTACATCACCAACCTAAAATTTGATTAAAAAAACACACTTACATGATATAATTATAAATGAACATATAGATAGAAACCTCATGGATATATTCTTGGATGGGTTTCTAGGCCAAAAAATACATGTGCTATCATTCTTATATATAATAAATGTGTACCACCTATCCCATTCTTGAACACCTAATCTCACTAGTAAGTGTATAATGTGTATTGGGTTTTCAAGAAAATTTTGACAACATTTCCCCACTGTTCTCCAAGTACATATGTACTTAGAGAACAAATGAGGAAGTGCTACTGAAGTTTTCTTGAAAACCAAATACACATTATACACTTACATCCTAAGTGAGATTAGGTGTTCAAGAATAGTCCCAAGCCAGGGACTATCCAAGATTTACTCCTAATGAGTAAATCTTGGACGGGTTTCTAGGCCAACAAAATCATATCATTAAGAGAATGGTTTCATGTTAGGTCATCATAGGCCATAATAATCCACTAGAATGAGCAAAAGTGGTCTCATGGTGTTAAAATAGCATAAGAGTATTAGATCTTGATTCTAGAATGTACAAGACATAATAGTGACTACTGATTTTGTGGGGTGATATCATTTCATGGGATTTACTGATTCAAACTTAACAAGTGTACAAGTTGCATCATTTTAATACTCTAAAGGTGACTAGTGGGTCATATCACATAAAAGATGGCATTAGAAGGAAAGTAAGCAAGCTAGATCAATTAACACTCATCTCAAGGAAAAATTAGTTACTGAGGTACCAGAAAAGAGTGCGTTTAATCACTAGGATCAAACAAGTAGCAATGTTAATTAAGTCTATGTGATTAAAGATCAAGCAGTGTAATAAAGTAGGGATTCTGAGAAGATATGAACACAATCAGGGGAAATAGACATCATAATTGGAAAGCTCAGGGTTTTTCGATCATTTTGGTATATAAAAAATTATTATTTGGGCCCAGTCGATCGAGCGTCTTGCTCTAGAGCAGGGAGAGAAGGCGAGATAGAGGGTTTTTGGGGATGTTTACCTCTGTTTGAGCCCAGTCGGGCGTCTTGCTCTGGAGTAGGGAGAGAGAGCGATACGGAGGGGTGCACGTGGAAACTGAGCAGGTAGGTGAGCATGGAAGAGCGATGAGCAGGTAGCCGATGAGCGAGCAAGGAGAGAAGGGTGTGCGGCGGTGAGTTGTAGGTAGCTGGCCGGCGAGCAAAGAAGGAATAGAGGTGGTGACGGAGAGCAAGGAGGAGGGCGGAGACGGTGGCGGTGAGCAAAGAGAATGACTGTCGCAGTGATGGCGAGTAGAGAGCAGTAGGTAGTGGTCGGTGGCAGAATCACCAAACCCTAAAATCGGCGTTCGATTGCAATGAAATAGAGAAAGGGGAAGAGTCTACTTCACGCAGGTGCTATTAAGTTAACAATCGACATCGGTTATTAAAACCAACCGACACTTATAACAATAGGAGTCAATTACTACAAAAAAATGGACACCTTTGCTCAATTATTGTCGTCGATTTATACTAGAAAAATTGACGTCTATCTACATATGCTGACAAAAACAAAATGTTCTCCGATTCTGACCATAGTCATCGGTTGACGTATAAAACTGATGCCAAAGGGGGGTGAAAATTTTTGCGGGGACAGCGCGTGAAACACATCGATGTCGGTTTTTGCAAGAAAACTGACGATAAAAATGGTCCCAATTTTTGTCTCACGAAAAACCTTTAGTCGTCGGTTGTTTTGTTCACAACCGACGCCGTATGTTAAATTTTGGAGGTAGTTTTTTCCATTGGAAATTTTGGTTTTTGCGGTCGATTTTAGGCGTCAGTTACTTATTAAGGAACCGATGCTAAATAAAAAGTGATACCCGTGTCTGGCCACTCTTCAAAAATAGATGTCAGTTTTTATAACAAACCAATGTTGTAGGGTTTAGGCGTTGGTTTCTTGTATACAACCGACGCCCGTAAATGTGACGTTATAAGCCATTTTTGTAGTAGTGGCATCTAGTACTAGCTTGTCTTGTATTTTCATACTCCAAGCAGCCATATCTCTTCATAATCTATGACACCCAGAGAGAATCCAGTTTGGTGAGTAAATTGTTGATTCTAGCCATAGAGACCATACACACAATGTGATACATGTCTATCAATCCAAGACCCCCACAATAAATAGGTGGATCAATGTTATCCCAAGAGATAACATGTGTTCCACTACCCCAAAGGAAATCATCCGCTTTAAATTTGTTCAAGAGAAAACTAAAGATTTCTACTAATATGCACCACTGAAACAATTTTCTAGTTAGAACTGAATTAATTAATGAGTATCAATCTGTCCACCATGGAGATGCAAATGCTACTACACTTCATGATAGTATATCACAGGTTGTCAATACAAATTTTGTAATTCTCACCTTTCCCAATGCCACCTAAGATTGGTATACCCAAATACCTAGTTAAAAAGGTGCCTTCAGGCACCCCAAAAATATCTTTAAGCCTTCTCTATGAGTATCACAAGATTTGGAGAAGAGAACTTGTGATTTATTATCACTAATGTACAAACTAGTGATCCTACTAAAGTTTTCTAGGATTCTTCTCACCCCCTAAGATATTTGGCATGACCACATTGAATAAGAGAACATCACCAGCAAAGATCATGGTGTGAGGTTCATAATATCTTAGACTTTGTAAGCATTCACTACACCTTATTCCTCTGCTTTCTGAATCAGAACTTAGAGATTCTCCATAAACAATGAGAATAACAAGGGAGATAGGGGATCTCCCTGCCTTAGGTCATTGGATGCTTTGAACATACCTTCAGGTACTCCATTGATTAACACTGAGAAAAATGTTTTCTCCATGCACTACTAATGAGCTCAATGAATCTACTAGAAAAACCCATCACATGCATCGTATCACATAGTCTCAACCATTTGACTTGGTTATATGCCTTAGAAATATCTACCTTCACACCTGTCTTCTCCAAGCGGTTCTTAACTTAGAAATAAAAAGGGAATTCAGCTGCAAGGAGTGCATTGTCTGATATAGACCGTCCTTTAATAAAAGTCAATTAGTTTATCAAGACAACAGAAGGAAAGATGTTTTTGAGTCTGCCAATGATCAGTTTAGCCACAATCTTGTCGATCACAATAGAATAGGAAATTGCGTGGAAGCCTTCACTTCACCTCCTATGGTGCCTTGATTGTACAAACTTTGAAAGAAATCAACAACACAATTTCTATTTTTTTATTCCTCAACTACCAATCTACCTTCAAAATCCATTAGGTTGTGGATTTGGTCTCTCATGTTGGTCTTCTTTACTGTGGCATGGTACACCCTTGAGTTTTTGTCCCAACGTGAAGCCATTTTAACATGTTGCACTACCAATAGATAACTTCCTCTGCTTTCTCAAGTTGTAGCTCTATTCTATTCACTTCCTCCTCCTTATTCATTAGGATAGTAGAGGTAGTATTGTGTCTGAGATTACTAGTCCTTCTTCAAAACTTGATGAGCATTTTTAATGAGACTAGTCTTTCAGATATTTTGACCACTCCTTTAGGTCCACCTTGGTTATCTTGATCTTCTATGCCTTTAAAGAGAGGATTACCCACCACATTGGCTTCCTAGGCACCTTTGACAACACCTTCAAAGCTCGACCAAGTTAGCCGATGGTTGAGGAATCTAAAGGATCTATTTCGAGAGGCTTGTGTGGAGATGCTCATCTCCATCCACATGTTGTTGTTGTTGGGGTGAGCCCACAAGATAAATGTCATCTCTGGGAAAATATCTAGCCATACTTCATCGACAAAATCCATGTCAAGGTTGCTGGAGATCCTTTGAACAAACACTCTTTTATTGTGCCAAGTCATGATGACACCTTTAGCGCTCAGTTTGAAGAGTTTAGCTAAGTCAACGAAAACATTGAATCTACTGAGAATTGAATCTGGAATGGGCACACCACCCCTTTTCTCCCTCACCTCTCATCTTGGTTGAAATTGTTGATAACTAGGCGAGGGGGCGTGTTGTGTGGTGTTGATGATGAAGTAAATTCATGGAAGAAGTGCATGAAGGGATATGCAAGACTCATGCAAATGGGCATATGTTAGCTCAAAAAATTCATAGGGCCACTGACTTTTAACTCACACTAGAGACGGTTTGCATTGAATATGTCAGGATGAACATTGGTGACTAACACATGCAAGTTAGACAGGAAATGGTGTTTCCAGTGGTGGACGGGTGAGTTGTATTCAAAATCTCCTTATATCCTTTTATGAGTTAGAGCCATAAATAACAAAAACAACACATTAGAGTCTACCTATGTTTATTTAACTCATCGTCACCAATTAATCAAAGCTATGGATCATCAATGAATACCAAATCCTTGGATTCCATTCCACAAAAATTCCCCACCTTCAATTTGTTCCAAGTTGAATATGAAATCTCAACCCTTAAGAAAGAGTCCCTTAATCCTTTATTTAACCTCTCTTTTGATCTTGGTTTCAATGCAAATGACAAAATCAACCTTCATGTCCTTGATGACTATAGTAATCTTCTTTATTTTCTAGGTAGAGAAGCACCGTGGACATTCCACATGATGATTTTAATCATGACACATTAGACTTAACACCCATTCCAGAGGTGTTACCTCCTGTACTTGTTTCCCCTCCTCCACCATGGTTGTTGATGTCGAGAGCCTAAGTAATTTTGGTGTTGACCCACATTGGTGTAGGAATAACTATATCTTCTACATCTTGATCATCCATAAGGTGGAAAGGATTTTTAGATATCACCACCTCACCTTCTTCGGCCACCTCATTGCTAGAACTTGTGACAATAAGTGGGTTCTGATTGGGAACACCTCTGTTTGATCTAGCTAGAACTCCTCTAGTCTGGTTTGCATCCAGCTATGGGGGAATATAACCACCTTCCATAATGTGCACTTCCTCCATCCATGGTACGACATGTGGCACAACACTACCATCACCATCACCAGGGGGCATTGTTCTCTTCTTTCTCCTTATCTTTGGTCTTCTTCTCTTGGATCTACCTTTAATGATTTGCATCTCCAGATGAACCTCACAGTTACCAGGATAGGATCCAGGAATATGCATGAACACCTTGCCTTCAAGAAAATATTCATGCAAGGTGTCATAAAGGACCTATATTTCCAGCTCATGGCCATCAAGTATTTTGACCATGACCACCATAGTTGCATTCTTGTCTGTGTTGACTTCAATGCATAGGTGAGGGGCTCCAACATGTTTGCCATCCAACCAAAAATCCACCACTTTCAGTGTTCCTAGTAAATAGCCAATAATCTATAGTGCCCTCTTGGTCCAAGTATGCCCAAGGTTAGGGAGGGTGACCCATATAGGAGCAAAGATGAGGGATGTACGACAAGAATCATCTTGGGGAGACCATTTGTGTTTCAGAACCAACTGGTTATTGAAGAACCATGGTCCTTGCTCTAGGGCAATCTGCATATCCTCTTTAATGGAAAACCTCACAAGAAATAAGCCATTTTTGAGTGGATAGACTTGGATCTCACCCCTACGCTTCCACAAAAGGATCATCCACCCATAGATTTGTTGAATTAACAACTTCTTACCCATCACTTGGGACAATGACAGAGTATTTTTGGAAAATATCCATGGCATTGACCACAGATGTAGAGAACTTTGCCCAAGGACTCTCATTATTCGATCTGAAAAATGGGAACATGGGGTCTTCAGGCATGGCTACTGACTACTTATGGTGGTTCCCCTAAACCACCATAGGATTGGAGAGGATGTCCACCCAAGCCATGCCAATTGTGATTTCAGCTCTAGGGTTATCCCACAAAGGGACCTAGCATCCACCATAGCTGCTTGTGAAGCCGTGGATGAATCACCGGTAGAGGGGCCAATAGGAAAGGAGGTGTGAATGGAGGTGGTGGTGGTGATGATGATGGTGGTGGTCGAGGGTGTGGATGAGGGAGAAGAGAGACTGGTGGTAGCTCTACTGGTAGGGCCATCGCCCGCCATGTGAAGCCCAAGGCCCATAGACGAAATAGAGGTAACCTAGAGAGAGAAAGATATAGTGAATTTCAGCCCCTAACATTTTTATGTTATTAACATGGAAGGTTATATATATTGATGATTTTTCTTAGTCAATATTCTAAATTCATCGTTAGTGTTCTTATTCCAATAACCATTTCTATTATATTCTATCATATTCTATTTCAAGCATGATCTTTATCTACATAAGTGAAACTATCTCCAAGTTATTCATTTATCCTAGTATTCTGTTGCATATATTGCCATAGGGAACTATTTTTGTGATTCTAAAAAATCTTAAATATCAATGTATAAAGTTCTGCATAATAATAAGGTATCCATTTTTAATAATTTTAACAAGAATCCACTTGGTTTCAAGAGATTGATTTACTTTAATTAATCTATAGAAAGTATCTTATTGATCCATGGTTTATTTTAATTAAGTTGTACAAATTATCTTTCTCAACATGGTGTTAGAGCCATTTCCTATATAAGTCACCCATTTACATATTTATAATTTAAATTGTGGTTTTTTATATATTCTCTCTTTCTAACACTTAAATCAGAATGGGACAACCTAGACCATTAATTTCCGGTTCCATATATAGTACTAAATAAATTCATGTATATGTATGCATATATGAATCTAGGGTTTTCAACGCTATTCTTATTTTGGATATGCTCAACTAATAGTTAGTTGAGTTGCAACTCTCTCTTGTTAAATTTTGACATATCAACTTGTAGGATGGATATTAGAGAAGTTTATCATTGTTATACGACATTACCACAAATATGTTATGACGTGGACATTAATATTAATTCTCAAATCTTTATCTATTACTATTTTTCAAAAGAAGAATCTAAAAAAAACGGGTAATCTTACCTTTATTTCATATAGTTTGAACTTATATCAATTTATTTGTGTTACTCTAAATCAAATTGGGGGAGTACTTATCATTTTATTGACTTGAAGATAGGAGGGTAGGGTAACTAGGAGAAGGAATCTGACTTTGACTTAAAATTTACCTTCCAAAAACATTTGGCATTTTATTTCATTATTTGTATCAAGCATTTATTTAATGCATTTGTTAATCAGTTTGATACATTATTTCACATTTATTAAATTTCTTACATCAATTATACTCAGAATATATCTAGATGGCAAAAATAGGATCAAAGCTAATTAAATTATGGATATATATATTTAACTCATAATTAAGAGTTAATTAATTAAATAATTTATCATTAACCTTATATAAGAGGTTACTTGTTAAGACGTTACATCATCTTGGATCCAATAAATCTAAATTAATATATTTTGAGGAAAAAGATTTGACTCTCATATGTATGTATGTGTATATATATATATATATATATATATATATATATATATATATATATATATATATATATACATACATATATATATATGTTGAACTAAGGAAAGGTAAAATTAAGCTATACATATAGATTCAAGTATGTTACAACACTCCATCCTATAAAGAGAATTTTTCTCTGAAATCCACCTAGTCGTAACCTATACTACCATTATGACTAACTTCATTAAAGTTACACCTCATTTCTTTACTTACTAATCTGTCATTATTATAGAATTTTTTAAGAGTGGTTGTTTAATCTGTTGTTCATCTCTTAGTTCCATTTATTACCATGTGCGGCTGAGACCAAATTTTAATATATATTATCATCTCAACAAATATTTAACTTACTTTTCAAAGTAAAGTTATACACACAATTACCTTCATATGATTTATGGCATAAGGCCTTAAACGTCTCCCTTTTGTCTACTATATAATTTCCTACCTAAAACCCTTTATATACTCTCATCTATTAGTGCTCATTAAAACTAGAAGCTTATCTTACTTTGATGAGTATTTGTTTTTGCATACATTTAGATTATATAAATGTATAAAGTGTCAATCTTAGTGAGGTTTAATTATACTAATTGGGGTTAACTATGTTTATGTGACATTCATTAAGAAATTTTCTCAAGAGTTACTTAGACTGTACACTATTATGTTCAAAAAATCCTCAAGTCAAATTATCCTCATAAAGAAGATGTCACCCCTTAAAAGTTTAATATATAATACAATTAACCACTAAAGAGGTAAATTATGGTAAACATGACAAGTTACATATCTCCAAAACTTTTTTTGCATAACCACAAGACCATACTAAGGCCTAGGGTTTAAGGGTCGATCAAGACAATCAAGGTTTCTTCACAAAAAGGATTTTTCTACTACTAATTCATTTACAGCGGTGACTTGGTTACAAAAACCATCGATAAAATCTAGATAACTTTTTATTTTTGTACATATAGTATAATAATTAAAGAAAGTTTAACAAAGATAACTTTTTAATGTAAATCTAAAAATGGCATCAAAATCAATGTGTCACCAAGTCACCAACATTAATCTCCTATATACCAATCACATACTTTAAATAAGAGAGTCTACTTATTTAAAAAATCAAGGCATACCACCATCATCTCTAACCTATATAATTGAATGGTGGAATGGTGTTTACTTATGACATGATGTAAACTTCCACTATGTCTTTATAGGTTACTTCCTACACCATTTACCACTTCACCCTAAATGTACTTGGTCGTAAAAGGGGCACATAAACTCATTGTAGGACTTGGAGTGTTTATAAAAGTCTCATGTAAGAAATGATAATGTTCAAAATAAACTAAGAAATGGAAACTTAGTAATATAATGATAAATAAGACAACTTTGAAAAGATATAAAACATGTGAGACTTAGTTTCTCATCTCATTCATCAACAGTTGGTTTCATCTAGTAATTATATATCCATATGTACTAAGGAAGTATTAAGGTATCCACCATCATAAGAGGAAAGGGGTGGTTGGGATTTTTATGATCCTTTCACTAAAATGGTGTGGGAATTAGTAATAACATAATATTATTAGTATGACAACCTAGTTGGTAATTCATGCCTCTGAAAAAGTTCATCAATGTCATATATAGGTTAATCTAACTACCTCATCGGGGAATATGTATAGGAACAATAGAGGATAAATTACAATAGTCAGAATACCAACTTATTTTGGCTCTAATACCATATAGTAAAGAGTGAGACCTGAGAGGAGATCCACTCAATTGGTATATATAAAGAGCTACATATAAATAAACTAGTGGAAAAATAACTAGTGCAAGGTTACAAACTGTATCATTATACATATGATTATCAACTAAAAAAAGGTAGTTACCTCTCACTAGGAAACAACTATCCTCATGTCTCATAAGGCTCATTACGTATCTTGTCACCTCTCACTAGGCAACAAATTATCACATGGCTCACAAGGCCATAACACATCTTGTCACCTCTCACTAGGAAACAACTTATTCTCATGGCTCACAAAGCCATAACACATCTTGTCACCTCTTACTAGGCAACAACTTATTCATGGCTCACAAGGCCCATAACACATCTTGTCACCTCTCACTAGGCAAAAAATTATCATATGGCTCACAAGGCCATAACACATCTTGTCACCTCTCACTAGGAAACAACTTATTCTCATGGCTCACAAAGCCATAACACATCTTGTCACCTCTCACTAGGCAACAACTTATTCACATGGCTCACAAATCCATAACTTGTTATACTTGTTATACAAGTATTTAGCATGCCTTTCAAGGCTTATGCAATAAGAGAATTACAATCATCCCATCATTGGGATTAGGGTTTCCCCTTTATGACTGATTAGGGTTTCATGTTTATTTTATTGATCCAAACCCTAATTCATTGCTCGACACATATATGATCATACATTGCTATCATAAGTATCCAATCATACTTATTTATTCTCAACATTTATCATTAAATGATTACCAACACAAGGTATGAGTTTCTTTCTCATGTTCTCTAGGATATTGATTACATCATACTTTATTGTTTTGGCTTAACCCTTTCTCAAGGTATGGTAGCCTTCACTTATCAAAGTGCATTACACTCATTACATTTCAATGTAACAATTGGCATGACACACTTCATGTGTTACTCATCCATACATATTGGATTTAAGATGCATCAAGGTGTAGCAACCTTAAAGTGCTAGATGTGATATTTACCATACCTGGGTGTATCACTTCCCTCATCACTTTTAACTTACTTAAGTTCATCAACTTATCTTGTATTAGGGTATTTTCCATCCTAATACTTTATCCACTATCCCATCATGTTAATCTTGTAAAGTATTGGCCATAAGTCGTACACTTGAATCACCCAACTATCATCAATGATATGGACTCATCTCGGGTTAAGGCACTATTGATATAAGGTTGTCCATTATCAACCACTTTAGGTGTTTCACCTATAAAGGTATTAGCCACACCATAACTTGGTGTTACTCTTATCACTCCTAAGAGTGTCTTTCCCTCACCTTTACAAGTTATCTCGGGTTAGAAGTGTGCATATGTTCACCATATCGGGTTGTAAGTATATGAGCACTCACCATATCAGGCTAGAAGTATATACAGACCATTCATATTAGGCTAAAGGTGTTTGTATGTGTTACCCATGTCGTGCATGATGTATTAAGCCATCACCATGTCAGGCTAGACATCAACTAGGGTTGTGTATCAGGCTACCATATCGTGCAATAGCACTTGCTATTCTTTACTCATATTTGGTTACCCAAATTAGGGTTTCACATCAACTTACAAGTATACAATTGACCTTGTATCATGCATGGAGTCTATACTTGACTCCCTATCGTGCAAGAGGTGTATAATACACCCCCATATCGTTAAATACGGTTTCCAAACCTATTCATATCATTTTAGTGAAATAGGTGCATCATCATATCGGGTTAGGGGTGCTTGCTTGTGTGCATGCACCCGATATCACTTTTATAAGGTGATATCATCATCTTAAAGCTCTAGACCTTTGTTATAACTATTATAGTTCATGTCAACAGGTCTAAGCAACTACTAGAACTCATAATTTCATCAACTATTTCAGGAAATTTTGGAATTAAAAGTAGATCATTAAATACAACAATTTAGGTGATGACAAATAACATGGTTGAGTTCAAGTTATATAACCCGCCTTAAGAACCACTTCAAAGCTCCAAGCTCCAAATATCCATGTTCCTAAGGTTGAAGATGACTTATGAAAAGTCCAAGGCTCATTCATAACTCCTTCATATACAAGGAATCACAATGGATAAGAAATTGGTGAAGAAGAAAAGAAAGGATGATCAAAACCCTAACATCATGCTTCAATCCAAGGTTGAAGATGATCATGGCCTCACCTTAGGGTCAAGTATGAGCTCCTATTTTCTCCTTAGCACCCTTTAAAAATACCACACTGATCTTTCACGATATTCCACCACCCATGCACGATATCACACTCACTTGCACAATATGCCACTCAAACCACTGCACTATGGCCGATATCACCCTATATGGCCAATATCACCTACTTGGGCGATATGATCCTGCCATGGGATATATCCTAAGGCCCATGCACGATAAAACATCATCCCTTCATGATATGGGAGCTCTATTCATGATACCTTAGGGTAGAAGGGTGGTAAGGGTCGTAAATTTGCACTAAGGGGTGAAACTAGGGGTATATATACTTGTTGCACATGATGGAAGGTAAAAATGAGGTGTCATTATTTTGAACTAGTAGGTTGCACGTGTCTATGCATGGGTGACACGTGTCCAATCATGCATAATCATTTATCTTGTGTTGCAAAACAGTTGAGAATCATCTAGAGATGCAAATTCGTCCATTACTTATCCTTTTGAACAAAATATATCAATTAATTCATCACTTTTTGCACAACCCGATACAACTTTGTTAAGGAAGTTGTAACTCGATACAAACCACCTCCTCGAGGTACTTTGCATGATATGGACTTTGAAAAGAGTTCACAAAATTATATGGGACACCTCCTTGGGCTCCTTGGCCGATAGGCACTCATATATAAGCTTTTCAACTTGATACAACTCAAGTTAAGCTTTCAAATTCAACCCTTTTCTTGGTCATTTCTTCACCAAGATTACCATCATTCATAATGGAATCAAGAATGGTGTATCCTCCTTTATATATCCTCTACATTATTATAGGAGGGCGTAGGAACACTCTAGAAGTGGTAATTTGCATATTAACCCCACATTTTGGGTAAATTGCAATTTGTACCAAAATTGGTGCACAATGCTCCAACATTGTTCAAACAAGTTCAAACTTGGAATTTAGGCTTTCCAAAAGCCACCACTTAGCATCATTCTCTCTATTATAATTGTAAAACACATGTGGTACATTCAACATGTGACATTTTGCATTATAACCCCTCAACTTGGGTAAATTGCACTTTGGTCCAAAATAAAAGAACATTGCTCAAACAACATTCAATCGGGACCAAACTTGAAACATAAGTGTGTTACATGATGAAAAAACTCCTTAGAGGATTATATTAGAGTTCTAACCAACTTTATTAGCCAAAACAAATAGTGTTACCTCATAACCCAGGTCAGGGTTGTTACAAGTTATAAACCCCTAACAAGGATTTTGTCCCCAAAATCCCAGGTAAAGGGAGACATATATTATTCATTCATCATATAATCAAGTCTCCACATAACATCTTAATGTCATGGAGATTCCATAGAACTTTGATCAACACAAAGTTATTCCACATAGGATTATCATAGAATTGGTCACACATGACACATACTCCACTGTCTTTTTCATTATTGACTGTAGAGTCCACTCTGTGTCAGGTAGCACTTTTCTTATTCAGAGAAACATTATACATACCTTATTTAACTCAGGTGTCAAACCTTACTGATTTGTCACCTTTCTCAACTTACAACTTTATGTGACAAGATTCCTGATTCTGGGGAGTCTCCCATACTCCTCATTTAGTTTAGCATTTCACTTTCAAGAAAAGACTAGAGTTACATTTTGTCACCCTCTTGTGACTACATGTATTATCATGCATCTGTTGTGCTACCCAAATCTGTTGACACAACACTAAACTTTCTTATGACTTGTATCAATTATCCCTTCAGTTGTTTATTTTCCTATTGTAAGGAGAGGCCACTTATTAAAGAATAGATATCTCAGAGGTATCTCTAGATGTCATGTATAAACTGCCTCAATAATCTAAATAGGGATATTCTAGGAAGTTATCTTTAGCTTGATGAACTTTTCCAAAACAATTATACTATTGTTCCTTTAACTCATACATCTTTGTTGATGTCATGTTTATGCGGGGCATAAACCCCTAACATATGGTATCCATACTATTGTATGTAACTAGACTAATTTCAAAGTTGGCCCTTCTAGGTAACCAAACATTACTCCTTGTCAGGAATCATATTCTCATTTTCTCATTTCATTGAAAGTTCTTGGATACTCAGATTCTTTACCTTGGTATCATTTGTATGTGCCAAAAACACATTACATCATCATCATGATTACTAGATCTGTGTATTCAAACCCTCAGTTCATCACTGAACATTGTTACCTCTCATTAGGTAACTATTACCTCTAGGTCCTCAGACCAAGATATACATTATACTAAACATCTTCTTTTGTTTATAAGTTGAACTATGATTAAATTAGATTCCTTCATATATCAATTAGGATGTGGTAGAAATATCCGTGCCACATCTTTTACTTCATTATGCTCTTGATTAAAACCATAAAGGAACATACCCCTATCATTACCCAAGGTTGTTCATCAAGGGGGAAACATATATTTAACATAGGTAGTCCACTTAGCAATCCTTTATTTATTTGGGAAAGTTCACTTAGCAATCCTTTATTTAGTTGGGAAAGTTCACACAACAATCCCTATTTAGTTGGGAAAGTTCGCACAGCAATCCCTATTTAGTTGGGAAAGTTCACACATCAATCGATTTATTTAGTTGGGAAAGTTCACACAACAATCCCTATTTAGTTGGGAAAGTTCACACAAAAATCCCTATTTAGTTGGTAAAGTTCACACAGCAATCCCTTTATTTAGTTGGGAAAGTTCTCACAAAAATCCCTATTTAGTTGGGAAAGTTCACACAGCAATCCCTATTTAGTTGGGAAAGTTCACAGAGCAATCCCTTTATTTAGTTGGGAAAGTTCACACAGCCATCCCTATTTATTTGGGAAAGTTCACATAGCAATCCCTATTTAGTTGGGAAAGTTCACACAACAATCCCTATTTCCATATTATAGAAAAGATCCTTACTATTCACACAGACTTTATTGAATAGGGATCATCTCCCATATTCTCCTTCCTTTTATCATGAGGATTATACTTTTTACTTCCGCATACACACAGATTGATCTGGGATCATATCAGATTCCAATTTGCGGGGCTAGGGCAAGGAGTGGCGGCAGCCATCAAGGCCCTAGAGGAGGAGAGCATGCCCACGCCCACAACCTGCTACAAATCATGACAATGCTAGGGTGCGAGAGGAGGAAGACGACCCTTTGGGTCGTTGGACCGTTTTGCCCTCCGCGGGCTAAAGAAGCATTTAATTTAACTGAGGGCGATTTCATCTTTTGAAAATGTTTTCCAAGAAGCAAGCAACGTTGCATGTATAGAGGCGACGTGGCGCCCTCTGATTGGCTCAAGTAAGTAAGTTCTTACAAAATTCATAACTAATTAATGGTAGCTCGAATGGATGCACATTATATATGAATTTTGATTAGGAGAACTCAAGGAATGCAATAAAAATATATTTGAAGCCTAATTCTGATTGAAATTCGAAAAGTAATGGAAGTTATTAACTTTAATGTATGAATGATTAAGAAACTCTATTTTGAGATGATTAATGTAATTAGTAGAGTTTAACGGATGATTAAAGTTGATATTAGCCTGTTAATCATGAAAAGATACATTAAAATAAAAAATGATGAGCTTTGCATGTAATTAGTTTAATTGAGAGTTCATGTGCATAAATATGCTTTAATGGGCCTTGAAACCCTAATATTAGTAAAAGTGACTCATAATGGTTTTAATTATTCAAAATTGTGAATAAAGTTGAGATATGATAATTCCAAGATATTTCAAGTATAAAAGTTCCTAATGGTGGATAAATACCCTTAATGTAGTAATTAGGGTTTTCTGATGGATAAAGCTAGAATTAATTACAAATAGAGTTCATATGTGAATTCGATCATAATGAACTATGAATTGATGATAAATGAACATAATGATCTTGTCATGGATTAAAAGGATAAAAATGGTAACTTTAATTTAAAAGAGGCTTAATGGACTTAATTGATTTTTAATTATGCTTTTTCTAATATCAGGGTTATATGTTGTTAGAAGATAACCTTAGTATTTTTCATGATGAATAGATGAGATAATTAGGGTTTGTGAGTAATTGTATAAAATTAGGGTTTAAATAGTAAGAGATGAAGGGAACCCTAATTTCAATAAAAACCCTAAAAGTGGACTAGAAACCCTAGGAAGCGAGCTAGGTTTAGTAGGTCTTGATGGCATGATTAATAATAGGAAATTGTATGCATATTTCAGGATCTCATAATGTGCTTGCTTGCCTATTTGGATTTCTTGATTGGATTATTCCGCCTCAGAATGGCATGGCATGTATGTGCTTATGCTTATGGATAATCGCTTTAGTTTTACGGTGATTCCCGATTATTTTATCGGTTTTATGAAAATAACTACTTGGATGACTTTTATTTCATGCAACTATAAAGTGACTATGACTATCACCATAAGTATGTGTACATGACTGACTCAGATCCTGGTCCTCCCCTGTGACTTTGCTAATGATGAAAAGGGTAACCTGGTAAAGGGTCTACTTATTAAGTGGGACCATCAGGTTATTAAGAGTTTGGGATTAGGCTACCTATGGGTAGTGCCATGTGACTCTTTAGCACACCATGACTTAGGGATTGGGCTACCTATGGGTAGTGCCATGCGACTCAACCCTAGATATTGATCTACCTATTTGGTAGGATCATGCGAGGTTTAATGGGGATCTACCATGAGGAAGGTAGCATCTAGGTCCACTGCAGGGGACAATGTAGAGGTTAGGGTATGTAAGGATTGAGCAGTTATGTCGAAAATGTAAAGTTGTTTGTTAAATCATATTTGACTGCAATATGTTGTTACAGTTAATTGCACATTTATTGTTTCCTCCACATACCAAAACAATTCATTTATGCTGACCAACATTTTGTTTGTCGGAGTTTTAGGTACAAGTGAAAAGAAGAAACATTAAAGTGGCATATGTGGAATGAAATGAGAATTAAAGTGCAAAGGAGGATTAGTTAGAATAGACTCCAGATGCGGATAAAAGTAGATATCCAAGTTTTTGAAAAAGGTATGAAAATAAAATTTTATTACAGCCTTTCAGTTTAGTTTAGTAGAATTTGATAATTATTATCGATTATTTGTCAAACCTTTGATCCGGAAATTGGGTTAACGGCTCTGACCTCTTGGTCTTACTTAATTGGGGGTTACTGGGAGGTGGGGTCGTTACAAGTAGTGACTCCCCAACACTGTCTAGAGTGTATCATACCACAGTTGTCATAAATGGCTACATCATGTCTCTGTGGGCCTATCACTGACATTGATGATCCTAGAGATGTAGATGGAGGTTTCCACTTGGGAAGTGTATTCAATCTACTAGAATTGGCCCTTCCTCCACTCAGTGAAGAACTAGATCTTCGACTCCCAAAACAACCAAGTCCCTATCCTATCTTGGAAAAGAAATCACCACCTCCTCTATATCCACCACTGCTTTGTCCTTCTCTACTAAAGTCCCTAGATATTTTCTTGCTCTCAGTCTGTTGATCAACATTAACTAACTATTCTATGTGTATTGTTGCTTCCATAAATTTTCCAAAGTTTTCTCTGTCTCTCTGACCAATAGCTGATATATTATGTCTAATTTCTAATCTTAATCCTTGTTGAAATCTCCAGCATTTCTCTATGTCCTTTGGTACAAGTTGCGGGTAGAAATTTGCCAACCTTGTAAAGTATGCCTCATACTCACCAATCGCCATACTACCGTGTTTGATATTCTCTAGGTGTTTGATCTTATCTCTTAAGAAGGTAGGAGGAAAATATTAAAGATGAAACTCATCCACAAAGTCCTTCCATGTCATCATTGCATTCCTCCTCTTATCTTCTACTCCATGCCACCATCAACTCACCATCTCCCTTGAGTAGATAGACCACATGACTGATTTGCTTATCATTTGATCATTCCATTAGGCGAAAGACCTTTTCCAGTTGTCAGAGCCACATATTAGTCACAACTAGGTCTGTTGTTCCAGAAATTTTAGTTCCATGAAGCTTCTTTATCGGCTCACAGGATCTCATCAGATCCTTACTAGAATATGAAGACCTCCTATCCATCTTATATTTGTCTTTTGTCTCTAGAAAAATTATAACACATCATTCTTTTATCATTATCTTCTCCACCTTGAGCCATTGCAGGAGGATCAGGGTTGTAATGGCTCTTAGGTTGTTCTTCACCAAGTCTACATCCTCTTGCTGCCATCTCTATATCCACAATAGAACACATATGTTAGAAAATTGCAGTTCAAAGGGGAAAGAATCCTACTCCTATAGGTATCTTATTGCCCCTATCCTAAAACTAAATTCATTTTTGGTTCAACCTATACTCAGATACCAAAAATGTTGACACGCCCTGAATCCACTGACCAGGGTTAGGGCTCACCAAGCCTAGATTAATACTAACCATCAGTTTTCAAGAAATTAATGAAAATCAATCATAACTTTTTATTTTATCAAATTTATTGTAACATCACTCAATAAATAATAAGTCTCGATTATACATAACATTAGTGTACACTAGAGTTTAACTATTTACATAGACGTAAGAGTTTCACACTTAATATACATCATGTGCATTTCATTACAAACTTCTCTCTTTTCTCACTCTCTCATTCCCAGGATCCAGAGGAATGATAAGAGATTGCCTAATATTCTAACTACTTGTACTTGAGGACCTCTATTCTACTCTTGATAAAAATTAGCTTCTGACTCCTTAGGAAGATTTAGTCCTTTTCCTGAAAAATTGTTCAGTATATTCATGAGTTACTGGCTCAGTGAGTTGAAAATCAACATGTAACCAAGATATTTATGATGTTTACAATTAATAGAACTTAAATGCAAAGTAGGTAAGCATGTCAATTTAAAAAATGTAAAGCACTCATCATGGTAGTTGAATTTATGCTAAATATTATAAAATGGTAACCCAATCTACTCACTTGATTTTTAGTCCATTTATTATGCCACTGGACACATATGAGGTGTACTACAACATGTGAAAGTATCACAGCAAGCTACAATCTTACTGTATGAGAATCAGAAGCATGCACGGGTTTCTAAGTATGTAATCTCAATACTGCATCTACAATTGGAATCACCATGTCCGGCTTTTGGCAGCCAATGGGAGCGGTCATAGATCTCAGAGTCCTCCTCTTAACCTAGGTACTAAGGTGGGGAGTTAAAACCCTTAGGCTTGTTGTACACCAATGGACCTACTGAAGATGTCCGTTGATCGAACAACTTATAACTCAGGTACCACCAACATCCCCAATTGGTGATGGATATCAAGGAGTCTTCCCTTACTATCCTAGACCCCCACACCCATTTAGTGTGTTCTAGCTTACTTTGACCTACCTGAGACCTCCATACGGGAATCATATTTCCTCCTCACAGCGCATGCCTCCTCTGAGGATTTTACAGTGTCTAGGGCACCTAACATCTAGTGACATCTTATTAATTTAATAGGATTCATCATCATTACTAATCATTACCATATTTTCATCATTTATGCATCTCACAATAAACACATTAATCATCCAAGAACTTTTACAGTTCTCATAAACTACAATTCGATTCTTCTATTCTAAATTATGGCAACCTGACTTCCTGGGTGCCTCTAATTATACCATTTCATCACCTGCCAATCATAGCAACTCGTATAGCAACATTTGATTTGATATTAGAACAATAGCATATGTCCAAATAATCATTTCTATATCTAGAAATCATTGTGCATAATTATCAAATTGATCACAATAATCATAGAGAAAGATTTAAATATTGGAAACCCATTACCTAAATTTGTATGTAGTAAATCTGGGTTAGAAGTTAATTTTCCACCCTTAGTACTGTTTTAACCCATTGATTTTGTCACTAGCCTAGATAAACTCGAAATCTGCCCTAACCTGGTCTGATCCAAGCTTTAGATGTCGAAAATCTCGTCCAAATAGTCATTCAATATGTTTACTGGCTCAAAACATGATCTGTTGGAGGTAGAAGATGAAGAATGAAGGTTAACCCAAAAACTTCGATTGTTGGATAAGGGATCTTTAGTAAGGGAACATGAAGAAAAGGAAGGATCGACGATTAACACTACTTACCTAGTCGAATCAATGACAAACCCTTTGGTTTCATCCTTTCTTCCTGTTCTTCCCCAAATATCACCTAAGAAATCACCCTCCATGTCACCTTTTCTTCAGCCAAAGGGTATTTGAGGATATAGGATTGAATCATAGTTCTAACACACTTCACTAGGTTTTGGGTCATTGAGATTTGGGTCGTTGGGTTTTGGATCATTGAGATTTTGGCGATCGTTGTTCTTTTGTACATCTTACTAAAAAGGTTGTATACAAAAGGAAATATATGCAATTTTAGTCCAAAACTCCTTTTGACTTGTTTGATTGATTTGAATGGTTGATGATATAATTAGGACTTTAATTTATTATCGCTCCCACTATTTTAGTTCAACATGATGGCCCTCACCATCAATTTAGAAGATTGTAGCGTATAACCTTCTAGTGGGCAAGATCCTGAAATCCTCTAAGTCATGGACCAGCTTGGGCTGTCACCTACAACTTAGATCTCTCAGGTAGGCAAGTCTTGCCAATTGCATCATATGAAACTCTTGATAAGATGTCATATGAAACTCCTTGCCATGATCATCTCCATGCCTCAAGGTGCTAGATCCTATCTAGGTCACCTTGTTAAGTTCGACCCAAAGCCAACATGATGAATATGCACCCTGCTTGGGCAAAACCACATATCCATCCTTCACACTTCCATGAGATAGATGGTGCACCATGCTTGGGCGTGCCCACATCTTGGTCGATCAAGCTTTTCACGTGTGTCACATTTGGAAGGCATCTAAAACTTAATATTTAATGAGGGATTTGGTTTTATATACATATACATATCCAATCAACACAATACATAGTATGTATCATATACATGCTATATCCCATAGAAAACATGCAAAATGATAAAAGTGATTATTATGGCCATACTAATGTGATTCCTCGAGCCAAGAGGAATCACGGTCATCTAGGTCTACATCACATGCAACCTATACAAGATGAACTATGTGCTTTGCCTTTCTGGGTTTGATCAACTCATCACATGACTGATCGGCTTGCCATCAGGCCGATCGGCTGGGTGCCACAAGCCTATCAGTTGGCTCCTCCAACCGATCGGTTTGCCTGATCGTCGTGCATCTCATCATGGCCGTCACCCGCTCGTCTCGCTCCTCGAACCGGTCATCAACTGATTGGCTCACTCCTTGAACCGATCGTCTTGAACATCAATCGATCGGTTCATGCCTTGAACCGATCATCTCAACTGTCGTCAGGATGTCCTCCGTTCTTTGACATAACAGGAAATACAATTCTATCCTATTTTACATTGTAAAAAGAGAAACCTCAAGCTACATTCGAGGGGAGCAAAGGTAGGAAAGAAATCTCGAATTATTTCGAGTTACATCAGGAATATGAGAAAGGGAATCGGTGCACAGACCGAGATGCAAGCAACCACATACAACCATACACAGATAGGGTTTATTGACCATAACCACACTATACATCCATCACAAAACTTGTTTAAGGGTGATACGTATCGAGTGCATTCATATTACATATCATATATGTATATTGGGATTTATGGATTTAGGATTGGACATGCATAAAGCCAATTTTATTCGCATCATATGCAATAAATAAAGGCGACAAACCAAAATCGATCATATCGATAATCCTAAAGTATAGAGCAGCTGACGTGGCTCTGATACCACTTTTGGGTTTTAGGGGAGGCAGAGAAGGCAGCGGAAACAAAAAAAATAATTTTCTCCTCCCAAACCCAGAACAAGGAAACACGTCAATGTCTATACAATAGGAAAGAATGGTTTGTAGAATCATACCTTGTCCCGAGGCTTGCTCGGAGACAATACCTTGTGGCTTGTATGGTCTTCAACTCCGGTCTTGGACGGTGTCTGTGCAGCTCCTGGTCGCAACGGGACTGATGACTCTTGGTCTCACCGGGACTGTCGGGATTGATAGCTGTCCTCTGAGCCGCAGAAATCTCGTGCCTCTAAAGTAGTCTATACGGACCACGTGGAACTCCAATCTCCTTGTCTCATAAGGAATTGGAAGGAGTCACACCCTCCTGTCAGCGTACTAGTCACTGACACACTCTCCTGCCACCAGTCACTTTTTGCAGTTGTTTTTCCCTTGTTGTGTCTCCCTTATCGGGTAGCACTTGCTCGGGCTCTCTCGGTTACCAAAACCAGAGAGAACGACAACTTTATAGAGCAACTGGTTGCACTGAGTTGTACTTTGAGAAGCCCCCAATACCCCTATATATAGGAGGGTCATGGGACAGGGTTCTCTATCCTGGGCAATGTGGGACTAAAGCATGAGTAGAAGGGTTTGAGATTTTCCACAAAAACAACCAACTACGCAACCTAAACCGATCGTTTCATTTCTGAAACGGTTGGTTGGGGACCTGAGCCGGTCGGTTGACACCTCAACTGATTGGTTGGGACCCATGAAATGGTCGGTTCACTTCTGAATTAGTCGGTTCGTGGTCCTGGTCAGTTCCCGATTGACTTTTCCTCTTTTGTTTCAAATTGGTACCAAATACCAATCCTTGTTTCAATCAAATTGGGCAAGTGAAACGAAAAGAAATTTCTCACCAACCTAACTTTCCCAACTTGCTCGGTTGGACCAGTTGAACCGACCGTTTCAACACTTGAACCGATCATTTCACCCTGTCCATGAGCCGATCGACTCACCAAGCTCAGCCGATCAGTTCACCAAGCTCAGCCGATCGGTTCATCACATGAGTTGATCGGTTGGAAGTGCAAATTGTGTAGAAACTGTCAATTGCAATTTCAATCAATCCGATACTCTAATCAATCAGTCCTACACCTTGAACATTATGATACTGAGCTATCAATTGATCGAGTGTTTAATTGAACTACTAAACTCCTTTAGTAATCAATCTAAACATTGTTTGTGGACAAAACTCCTCTTCCAGGTTAAATCCTATGTGTGTGACCCTGCAGGTCCATTTCACGTTTGCATTACAAGTCCATAACACTTATGAGTTCACAAGCAAAGAGCGGTGCCTAGTCACACATCAGTGCTACCCAAGTGAAGTAGAAAGTTGGAGAACAACTTTCAATCTTACAATCTGTGAATGGTGTTATAGTGAATGTATAATTCATTTGTCACTGATATCCCAAATAAACTCAAGGCATGGAACAATCATCCTGTAAACGTTCATTCACTTTCTTGATCTCATAGTAGATTGGAAGAGATATGTTATGACAACAGTATCACATATTGATTCACATATGCGTGCACGCCGTTCTCAATCCTACTCATCAAGTGGCCATGGATATCATACTCCCTCAGGAGGGACAAATCCCATATCTATCTCTCACCCCTCAAAAGCCCCATGTGTCAAACCCACCCAATCATCACGTTTATAACAACCCATGTTTCTGGACTGCATTTGATGATGTCAAAGTGTGCCCAACGACATGTGTTGAGTGTAGTGATTTCAGGTCAAAGAATCACACTCACCACCATCACTGTGAGCACTGACTGTGACTACCTTGTCATGGTTCCATGTGTCAAACTCACAGTGGGTCTGTTCGATACACTTGTTCTCTAACAAGTACCTGTGTGTTTGGTTTGATATCTCTACATCATGACTAATGAGATTCTATCATCAACCAACACCACAATCTAGTCTTGTGTGTCATTGCTATCTATCTACCTTCCACAATGACATCTGACTAGGGACATAGGAAGAATGTACAAACTCTTAGCATTCATATGATCTCATCGTTCAGGTCCTCAACCTGAAAACATACGTCATTGAGTATTGTCATTCTCTAGACATTCAATCTATTCTATCACTGTCTCATATGACAGAACCAAAAGAATTGGAAGCTTGCCATTGATGTTTATCAAATCAATCTTAATGTATCCCACCAATCATCCCATGATTGGCTCTCAGGGCATACATACCAACAGATACTTGGGTGGGAGCCGGGATCACTCTCAAATCCAAAGCTTTGCACCCGATACCTGAAGTGTTGGCAGATCTCTCAATTGCTAGCATCATCCTAGATACAGGAGGATGGGACACTGACTTCTTGAATTATTAGCTCCCAAAGATAGTAGTGTCTCAGATCCTGAAGTCAGAAACACCATCAAACACCAACAAGGACAACCTGCATGTGTGGACTACCACGCACAATGGACAATTCTCTGTAAAATCTGCCTATATCCTCATGCGCAGCCAGCCTAACATCCACGTTGAAGGAGAATGGAATGCAATCTGGAAGACCCAAGTGGCTGCCAAAGTCAAGTATTTTTCTTGGATCACCTCCCATGAGGTGTTTCTTACCAACAAAAGAAGGGTACAACGCAATATTACAACAAGCAGCATGTGCGAATAGTGCAAAACTGATGAGGAGACCTTAATTCACGCTCTACGAGACTACCAGTTATCCAGGGAGGTCTGGACACATCTTTACAATGACCACCTTCCACCCAACTTCTTCCAGATGAACCAGCACAGCTTGATCACCACCCGCCTGAAATAGGGTGAGCAGCAAGTACAAACTTTCATGATAGTTGTGTGGCACCTCTGGAAAGTGAGGAATTCATCCATATTCGAGAACCAACATCTCCCGGTTTGCCTTCTGGTGTAGAGAATTCAGCACAATTTATCCTTGATGGGTCATGGAATTATGAACAATCCCTGTCTAAGGCAAGGTCTATCAGAACGTCCTTGGAGCAGACCTCAAAATGGGATAGTCAAGATCAACACAGACGCGGCTTGGGACAAGCAGAAATATGCAGTAGCTATTGTCGGACGGGACCATGAGGGTGGTTGGGTCGGTGTAGACGTGAGGAAGATCCACTCTAAGTTAGCCTCGCATGTCGAGCTTGTTGCGGTAGACATAGCTCTGGAGATTGCCATTCGATCTGGAATAGAGAAGGCCTATGTTGAGACTGATTGTAAGGTGCTCGCAAAAATGATACACTTTGATGCTAAGGAAAATCCCCGCTTTGTTGTCATGCTCGAGCGAATCCAGCAAAGATTACTCACGCACACACAGTGGGAGGTTATCTATGTACCAAGATATTGCAATAGATTGGCCGACTTCATGGCCAAAAACCATAAAAAACAAACCATGAGTTGCTTTACTTATGTAAGGCCACCGGATTGGCTCTCGACCATCCTTGTTGAAGAGTCTTGTAATGGTAATAGTACTACCAAGTTTATTATTCCTAAAAATCTATTAGTTTGTAACACCTTCCCCTACTGGCTTGCAAGAGGAGGGCAATATATAAGTAAATATAAAAATATGTCACCGTACATGTATGAGTAGGAGGTGGTGATGAAACCTAAGTGAAAAGAGAGTGACATCAGTCTAGAAGAGAGAATATTTATCGATTAGATGTCTACAGCCTTATCAGAATATATGATAGATGGAATAGATGACATAAGTTTATATGATATGATCTAAGTTTTATATAATTATATGATCTTGTTTATGATGATCAAAGTCTGATTTGAGAAATTGAGTTTATATTTGACGATTTGAGATAATTTTTTATGATGCAATCATTTTTTAGATAAGATAAGATAGGAGAAGGATGTGAATCAGCAAGAGCCTCAAGCTCTTTTACAATGGAGTTCCTGTAGTGTTGGGACCAGTTATAGGGTTAACTCTATATAGAGTGAGACACATAGGGAGAAGTTCAGAGGACCTAAACTCTAATATATATGAGAATTATGAAATTATTTTTGTGATATGTCCTAAACTTGACTACACCTAAGTGAATGAATGACTGGAATTATGCACAATTTCTGTAGCTTCATTGAACCCTATATGTCTTTGGGAAGGTAAAATATTAGAGTTTGAAAGAGGATTCTTTGTATAAATGAATATAAAAATGAGAACCTACCATCAGGGTGAGGGAGAAAGAGTCCCAAAACCTTTGAGTAGGTAAACTCTATTAGTTTTTATAAAGCCTCATGATAAAGTTTTATGGTTCCTTGTAGGAACCTAGTGGTTTTTGGATCTAGGGATCTAGAGGGGTGTTGAATAGATCCTCAAAAATTCTCACAAGATAATCTAGACCTTCAAATTATATCAATCAAAACCAATATCTTAGGTGCAATTTGAAGTCCTAACTAGTAAGCATAGCAAGTATGAGAGAAAATGAAACAAGCACTTGGACAAGGTTGTTTAGTGTGGTTCCACTCTCGAAACTAGGAGACAGTCAATCCACTACCTAGATAGGTCAACCTCTAGGACTTTGCAAGTGATTTCCTCTATATATTCACTTATAAGACTTACAACACAAGACCCACAAAAGGACTTACCTATCCATTACAAAGAGTATTCAACCTTACTAAGGATTGACCCACTTTGCAAAGAGTCTTCTGCCTTTTTCCAAGGACTTACCTACTCTTGCACAAGTCTTCATCCTTCAAGGAATTACCCACTCTTCTTGGATCTTCAGCCTTTTCCTTATCCTTCACCTAGAGAAGATCTTCACCTCTTCTTCAACCTTGAAGATGAACAACAACAAATTCAAATTCACTCGGAGTAGCTTGCTTCACCTTTGTTTCTTTGAGAAAAGGGGTAGGAAGATGGAATGGAATAAGAGCTTTACAAGAACAAGGAAGTATCTCTCTCACAACTGGCCTAACTCACTCGTAATCACAAAATGATATGTAAATGAGAGAGAGAAATGGGCTCAAGTACTTAGAATAGCATGAATGAGAAAACCAAGAATGAACTACAAGGGGTCCAATATATAGTTGGGGGTGTTCCCTTGAGTGTGGGGTCACTTAAGGGGAAAATATAGCCATTTTCCAAGTTTCAACGGATCTATTCTCTCTCAAAACAACTCGTCAATGGTTATAATCACTTTTTCTACATTTTCTATACATTTCATATGGTCAAGTTTCAATAAAGATAACTCAATCGATCCACTAAGAGACAAATCTAATTTTCAAACTATCGATTGAGTTTGTTCTGGGAAACTCAACTGATGAGCTAAAATTAGTTTTTCTCAATGAGTCTGAGTTCTATGCGTGTGCAACTTGACTGATTGGTATCTTTAGAAAATCCATCACTCGATCGGTTGAGTTTCCAACTCGACCGATAAACAACCTATGACAAATTTTCTAAATTGACATTTGAGTGATCAAACATTGAAATTAAGTGTCCTTGATTTTTTTGTCATCTTAGTTACAAGTCATATCATCAATACAAGTGATTACAAAAATCATATAAGGTCATTTGGAGTGATTTCCCATAACGCACACTTGCATTGCTTTTGCTTGAACTCAAAAAAGCTAGTGCTTGTGTAAATTGATCCTTTTCATGTACCTGAAGCCTGAAATCAATCTTGAACAAACATATACATAGGAATCAAATGGTTAAGTCATTATCAAAATATGGGAAATATATATATATCTCAAGTAAACATTCTCCCCCTTTTTGATAATGACAAACCATTCCTCAATCATATTGAAACTGATATGTAAAGTTATATCTTTGCCTTGTGAATTGAAGGGGGTTCATGATTTGAACAATGTGAATTGCTCCCCCTCAATCTATGATTACTCTTAGTTGCATAGTTAGTCTATCTACAAAAATCAATATGACATATATACTATATGGTCCTTTAGAAAGTCACATGATAAACCATAAAATGAACAAGAAAAGAATCACATAGGAAATAAAACAATATGGTTGAGTTTTAAAACATTAAGATTCTCTAACATATGGTTGAGCTTCAAAACATTAAGATTCTCTCCCCCTTTAGACATTATAAAAAAAAGGGGGTAGAAGAGCACAAAAACGAGTCTTATCCAAGCACAACCAACCATACATCCATAAACATGCAATCTCAACACATACACCAAACAAAGATGAGACCAACAAAGAAGCTAAGTCATAATCAAAATATTGTAAAACACGACACCAACACCAGTGATATAGTAAATCAAAGAATAAGTGTACAAAGGATTAAGATTACAACCCAAAAAGCATATTCTCAAAAACAACTATAAACCTGAATGACGAAAACTAGATGGTAAAATAGCACAACTCAGAAAATGTACCCAGATTTTTAATTCAAAATAGCCTAGAAAGATATATATGATCTGCAAAAACTATAAAAACTAAACATCTAAGATATCTATGTCCACAACATCATCATCTCCATCAGAAGCATCTAGCTCATAGTAATCATCTCTGTCTGAAGGTGCAGAAGAGAGAACAACATCACCTTCATCAGCGGAGGAACCAGCAAAGCCATCAGAACCAACATCATCATCATCCTCATCCTCATCAACCTCTTCATAAGTAGATAATAACACCCATTTTATGGCTGCTAGAGCTTATATTTTACTATCAAAACAACCTCCAAACCTAACTTCCTCTCCATTTTATCTTATTTTGTTGAAAAGAAATAATGCCCACTATGCCCATGATAACATTTCCTATCTTTTGCAGAGTTTCTCTTTTTTTTCCACAAAAAGAGTGTTAATGGACACTTTAGGCCCATCAGCAATGAAGAACCCGTCCCGGCCCGGTAGCGCGCGAGGCGACACACCCCTTTACCCGTCACGATCACTTCCCGATACGACAGCAACCTGACGCGGGTGTGCCACGCGGGAGCCTTGACCGTTGCAACTCTTTACCTGACATGGTGCCTTACCCATCACGGTTCACCCATCCAATGATGTCCATTACACGATACAGCTACCCCTCAGTGCAGTAGCCTGCCAAGATCCTTACCCCACCACAACTGATGGTCCGACATGCATGTCGGGAAACAGACGTATCGCCCCCTTCTAAGCCACATGAACGATGCCAGATAGAGGACATGATGGGATGCGTCGAACCCTATAAATAGCAGCCCACTACCTATAAATAGCAGATGTAAGCATACGATGGGACGCATCGAACCCTACGAGAGATAACTCTTAGATCCACTGTTTGGGAAATCGGTCGTCACAGGCACATATACACCTACATATACCAATTAAGTCACCCTATCACACCGTATATTGCTAATCGGTCCACTAAGCGGTAATGAGTTGCATATACTCCCGCTTGGCCGATTAAGTGGCCGATTAAACTCTTCTTTTTCAAAAGTCAACAACTTATGTCCATGTATTTCATACATACATGCATACATATACACACATTTCATTATATATTTAAATTTAAATATTTAGTCATTGATCTATATGTTTACATTGTAATACTTATAAAAATTTCCACACACATTTCTACATTTATATGAATACTTTTTGATATATTAGCACGTATACATACATACACAATATACCTAATTATACAATCCCACATTTGTACATGTATATAGATTTGTACATTGATTTACATACATTTTAGTAATAGAACATATTTACAAAGACATTCCATATATAAACATATATTCATATATAAACACATCATACATCATAAATACATGCATGTTAGTATGTTTATATTTAAATGTATATATGTGCCTACTCTGTATATTTTAAATTATGATCTCAAAATATCATTTTATATATAATTATTTTATTGAAATAAAATAATCTAAACTTACATATACTCCCATATATACTCCCGCATACCGCATATACTCTATGCAGTACCCTCACTGCCCATACACCGCATACCGCTTTCCTGAACAATGCTTAGAGAATAGGAGCTAGTTGATGAATCCTCCAGATCCATCCTCAGTCACTAATTCAAAGGATTTCTAATGTTTTTGCCCCAATTTTGTTTTGCCTCACCAATTTTGTTTTGTCTCATTTTTCTTTCTTTCATTTTTGTGAAAATTCTGACATTTGCACGAAGATGAGGTGATTACAAAACGAATGAGCATTTTGGCAACTGTCTTAGGATTGTTTCATTCCTCGTCCAAGTTCAGTGTGGTGATGAATCCTCCAGATTCATCCTCTCAGTCTCCAAATCTAGGGATTTTGTGCCTCATATCAACTGATCTACCCTTGTTTTGATTTACTTTAAGTACCTCTTCAGTTTCATGTAAATAATGCTTTACTAGTTCTAATTACCCAAGTTTTTAGTTTATTTGATCTTATCCTCCCTTACTCGTGTTCTCTCTCCTCTGTAGATCATCCTCAACCATTGCCAATGGACATGACCCTTACAGCCTTGACTCTAACGATTTTAGCCAACCAGTTTCACCCAAATAATTTTTTTCTCTAATGGTCTCAAGACCGTTTGAGCCCAAATGGTCCCAAGACCATTTGAGCCCAAACTGTAACGACCCCACCTCCCGGTAACCCCCAATTAAGGAAGACCAAGAGGTCAGAGCCATTATCCCAATTAACAGGATCAAAGGTTCGACAAATAATTAATAACAATTATCAAAATTTACCAACTAAACTGAAAACTGGTATAAAATAAAACCTTGCATATCTTTTTAAAACTTTAGTAAACTATCTATCCATAGCTTGAAACTACTCTCTCTAATCCTCCTTGCCCTTTACTTCTTATTTTCACAATGTGACAATTTAGTGTTTGTTCTTTTGGGGTTTGTACCTAAAACACCAAGAAACAAATACGCGGTTAGCATAAAGCTTGCATGTGGTGGATTACAAAAATTGTGCAACTATGTTAGCAATGTGATCAACCAATTATCATTTAACATTCAAGATTACATTTTAAGCAATACTACTCAATCCTTACATATCCCCTATCTCTGTGTTGTCCCTACAGTGGACATGGATACTACCTCTCTCATATGGTAGATCCTTACCCCCATGGCCCTACCTTATAGGTACCCAATACTTAGGGTTATAGAGTCGCATGGCCCTACCCAAAGGTAGTCCAATCCCTGACTCAAGGTGACTTGATGTTCCTACCCAATTGGTGGCCATGTACTAAGTCATCCAATGACCTGATGGACCTACCCCATAGGTAGACATATACTACATTAGTCTATCAAGATACAGAGAGGACTAGGATCTGATTTAGTAGGCACATATCTTAGGTGATAGTCAAATCCACATTATAGTTTGCATGAATTATATTCATCCAACAGTTTAATTCAAGCCATGATGGAAACATCGACAAAACCCTCGGAAAACTAATTTGGGTTTTCATAAGCGTAAGCACATACATGTACTGTAGATTTGGAGATAGAATTATGTAGAGAGAGAAAATCCAATCAAGCAAGCAAAGTGCACAAAAATCCTAAAATAAACATTCCAACTTTTTCTATCAATATTTATCCAATTTCATCTTATTCCTTAGTATTTCTATTCCAATTTTAGGGTTTCTTGAAAATCAGGGTTTCATTTCCTTTTTTACCACTTTTATTTTACTTTTATCAAAATATCCATCAAACCCTAATTATCTTGTCATATTTTCCATTAAGATCCTTAAGATCAGGTTTGGTCCACAAAAACCCTAATTTTTGGATTACTATATCTTTTCTTCCCTTTTTCCTCACTTAGGGTTTCTTAGGGTATTAATTACAACATTAGGTTTAAAACCCTAATTCTTGCAATTTCATCATCAAAACAGGTTAAATCTAACTTTATCAATAAAACAAGTTAAGCATGCTTGAATTAACCTAATTGCAATATTAAATCTATCCTTGATTAACAATTAGGGTTTCTAACCACAAATTAACACCTTTTTATCAAAATTAAATACTTTTGCAAAAAGAGACAGATTTAGGCCTTCAAACTATTTGAAATGTATTTCTCATATTTTTCTGATCATTTTTCATGTATTAATTTTCCTCATCCGAGTTTTCTAGGTCAAGATATGATTTTATCAAGAAAACCCTTTTTATTTGATTTAATAGCAATTTTCAGAAAAGCGTGGATCGTCTGATCCATGGTCCGCTGGTCCACTTAGGATCTAGCGACCAGGATCGCACACACCTTTTCTTAGCGATCAAAAGAAACAAAAGTTCAAACTAACCTTAACACGACTGAAGGAGGTGAGGGGCAGTTTGGTAAATCTACGGGACCGCTTCTTCTTCAACCCCGCGCGAGCACAACAACTACGATGGTCAACTCGGGTGTTGACTCTACGATCTCGTCCTCCTGTGAAGGAGCCAACTAGTCAGGGAGCTTCTTCTTCCTCTACTGAACTTGCCTACGGTCTCAATTGCTTGCCCAAGCCTCGCCAAGACCGTCCCCTACTCGCCAGACTCCGGCGAGGGTCACAAAGATGTTGGAGGTGTAGGTCAGGACTAAGAGATCAATTGAGCGCACGAAAATGTTCCTCGTTCTCTTCCACATAGGTTAGGGTAGCAAATAGGGACATTGGTGCCCTCACACACCCTTCCCTATATATAGGGACAAGGTCAGGCTCACGAGGATTGGGTACTTCCCAAAACGACGACCAAACCTAGCCGTACCAGGGATGATTCCTTGCGGTTTCTTCTCCCAAGTCCGAAGGGACTATTAACAGGCTGGCATATTCTCTAGATCTCAAGAAATCTAGGATGGAAATTCCTCCTGTGACTTGCAAAGTCCCAGTCCGTGTGGGACTTAAAAGATGAGCGACCAACGTTGGATTGAGATCCATCGGTCCTCAAAGCACACAATCAAAAACCTTTTTCAATTGCCAATTAATGCCTTATTTTTGAGAAATCTTGAGAAATTGATATCTCCCAAACCATAACTCCTTTTTGCATCAAATTTTAAGGGAACGTTTGTCTTTACATTATCTAGCTATGTACAAAATTTTCGAAACAAATTGCAATGGATGAGATGGATTCCTTCTCTCCCAAGTTATCTATCCAATTAATCAAAATTAATTAGTATTCTTTTTCCTTTTGCCATCATCTTGTTATTTTGGGTCCCTTGGACCTCAAAAAATCCTAAAGCCATGAATTCCCGTATTGGGGAATATTCCTTAGCCTTTTACGTATCCTTTATATATTTTCTCTTTCTTCTTATTCATTTCTCTAGTAAAATATCTCTTCTCAAGGATTTCTCTTTATCTTTCTTTTTATTTTCCTAATTGGCATCCCTTTTATCATTAGGAATCTTTTGGATACGAAAATCCATCAAGGACAACCCAATTATACTTATTTTTTTTTTTGGTAATCCGAGCTCACTGTATTAACCCAATTATACTTATTTTCCATATTTAATCATTGTTTTTAATTTCTTTCTTAATAAAGAAATATCTAGTTGATCTTTTCTTTTCTTATTGCTTTATCTTTGCAATTTTGGACTCCTTGGGACCCAAGTAACCCAAGAGGCACGAAATCCACCTTTGGATTACACTCTAATGCCTACTACAGGTTTCCACAATTTTCGTTTCTCCATTTCTTATTAATAATGGAGTTTCTTTTGTCTTTTCCTTATTATTGGGCCCAATATCCAATAAAGCCCACAAATAAATCAACAAGGCTATCTTAAACAAAATTCATACATTCAATCAAAAGTCATCATTATTTGTTCATTTAACTTTATTATGAGAAATTACATTTCTCACCAAATGAACCAAAACATTGGGGTTGTTGAGACCGTTTGGGCTCAAACGGTCTCAAGACTGATAGGCCAATAGAGACTGAATAGAGGTGATCATTCTCAAGACCGCATGATGGCCTTACGTTCCCAAACCAAAAGTGTTGAGACCGATTGGAAGGAAAGTGCTGAGACCATTCAATAGCTTGACCTGAGACTGTGAAGAGCGCATGACTGTTTGGATGCATGCACAAGACCATGAAGAAGAGACTGATTTGGCTGCAAAATGAGAGAACACAATACTCAAAACTATGAGGGATTATCAATTTCCCAAATTGAATAGATTTCTCTTTCAATGGAAGTCCTAATGTGCACCAAAAACCATAGGGAGTTGATGTTCTCTCTAGGTTTACCTACAACTGTTGCTAGATAAATGCTCCAACCCCACAAGAGTGTGGAAGCCTTATCATAGTACATATTTAGGATCGAACCCAAAGGACAATGTTAAGTATCTGAGTGTCTTTATCTTATTTCATTTTGATCTAAGTTAATCATCTATAGACAAAAGTTTGATTTGAGTTATTTAACCTAAAACATGCGAAAGTAAAGGCAAGTATGAAAACTAGTTAGGAATTAAAAAAGAAAGATTAACAAATGATGATGGACCATTGGGGCGGTGCGGGTGTTCAACACCACTGCACATGTATTGTACCTGTACCAAACATAGCAAGACCTGCAAGCAAGACATATGCATGTTGTATAATACCAATGTCTTGTGGGACAAGAGTATTGCACACATCCTTCACGGGTTGAGTAACTCTCATCCGGTACATATCTACGTGTCAATAAAGATATGTAATATCCGAAGAGAGAATCTTACTCAACCTCATGAAACGTGCATCAGAAAACAAACAAGCAAGCAATAATTACCAATTTGATTAGTATCCTTATAGACCATCCCTCTTTTGAAGGCATATCTATGAGAAACGTAGGTGTGTTTCAACGTCAGCCATCCCTGAACAAATGGTCAAGTACTTTGCACCACTTCCTCCACAGAGTGTGTTCCTCGACCTATCAAGATTGCACTTTTGTACGTCAACTGATTCAATTTCATAGTACGAAAGTGCAACGATGGAGGTGAGTTTACTCCACTCCTTAGAAAGTCTTCCTAGATACCGAAACGGATGTGTGGTGGATACACACACCAAAAACCAACACTAAATCGGTATTCGAGTCCTAAGAGTGATCATAGATAAACCACAATGAAAGATAATAGATGCACACAAGAACACGGCCAACATTCAAGCATGTATGAAACAATTTAGTATTGAATCAAAAAGATAACATCTTTTGGTACAAACTACAAAGCATGGGCAGTGGGGCTAGTCCCCGTACCCCAGCGGATGGAACTACTTGCTCTTCATAGAGGGAGCAACAAAGAGAGAGAAGAGAGAGAAGGAAAGCATCGTCGGCGTAGAAGAGTAGATCTGTGGCAGCCCGGTGTAGATTGCTCCAGTCTTCATGATTGCTCCGACTTTGTCGATGAAGTCCGTCTATTCACCTCGATCCTCGTATCTACCTACACAGATGTATGGGTAGGATGAGGTAGAGTTTAGTGGAGAGTTTGGTGGATATGAGGTAGCAGTGGAGCAGCCTTCGGGCCTCTCAGATCTGATAACCCCCCTGAAAGTGGGCTATCGGGTCTTATTTATAGGCTTACTGAGTCTTGGACGGTTTGGTCTGGATCTGCAAATTTCCTAAAAATATCTCTTATCTTGGCTTTAGCTTTCGGTTTCCCTTTCCCACAGTTTTAGTACTTGTGGTCATCCTCTCGGTCTTGAGACCGAAAGGGCCTTCACACGGTCTCGGGCTTGGGTCTCTATTCGTTTTGGGAAACTGATAATCCCTCACAGTTTTGAGTATTGCATTCTCTCAGTTTGCATCCACATCGATATCTTCTTCACAGTCTTACGCATGCATCCAAATGGTCATGCGCTCTTCACAGACTCAGATCAAGCTACTGAACGGTCTCAACGCTTGCCTTCCAATCAGTCTCGGTGCTTTCGGTTTGGGAACGTAAGGCCATCATGCGGTCTTGAGAATGATTGCTTCCATTCAGTCTCTGCTGGCCTATCAGTCTTGAGACCGTTTGTGCTCAAACGTTCTTGGGACTGTTTGGGCTCAAATGGTATGGGGATCGTTTGGGCTCAAATGGTCTTGAGTCAAGGTTGTAAGGGTCATGACCATTAGAAATGGTTGAGGATGATCTGCAGAGGAGAGAGAACGTGAGTAAGGGAGGATAAGATCAAATAAACTAAAAACTAGGATAATTAGAACTAGTAAAGCATTATTTACATGAAACTCGAGAGGTACTTAAAGTAAATCAAAGCAAGGGTAGATTAGTTGATATGAGGCACACAATCCCTAGATTTGGTGACTGAGAGGATGAATCGGGAGGATTCATCACCACACCGAACTTAAGCCTTGCTCGTTCCGAGGAATGAAAAAGCCTAAGACAATTGCCAAAATGCTCATTCATTTTGTAATCACCTCATCTTCGTGCAAATGTCAGAATTTTCATGAAAATGAAAGAAAGAAAACTGATGCAAAACAAAATTGGTGAGGCAAAACAAAATTGGGGCAAAAACGTCAGAAATCTTTTGAATTGGTGACTGAGGATGGATTTGGAGGATTCATCACCACACTGAACTTAAGCGTTACTCGTTCCGAGGAATGGAAAACTTAAAAAAGTCACCAATGAAATCGTTCATCTCGTGATTGCCTCATCCTTATGTCATATCGTAATTTTGTTTATGTCTCAGATCGATATAGCATTAAGGATTCCTTAGATCACAGAATACATCTTATGATATCCTCGTTTATAAGTTCCCTTTACTGAAGTATATCCTTCTCACTCTTTGGTGTATCCGTCATGTTTAAAAGTTTTATGAGACTTTGAAAAGACCCACAGAATCAACAAACATGCATATGATCGTCACTGGTGTTCTCAAGAGAAAGGTTGAAATGGAGGTGATTGGGGTGCCAGTACGATGAAAGAGGAAGGAAAAGAGGTGTGATTAAGAGATAAGAGTCTCTTCTCTGATTAACTCAAGACTCTTATTATTGGTAATTCATCAAGACACTTTGAATGTTTTGTGCACAATACTGGTTGACTTAGCCTTACACCCGATTTTTTTCTTCTAAAGGTAAATCAGAAGTGTGTATAGGTTGGCTTAAGGTTTTTGGCAATTTTACCTCTTTGAAAGGAGGTAAGGGTCATTTTTGGATCCTTAGGATCTCACTATCGGTCGCGACACATCTGCCATTGTGAGGGCAGCTAATGTATCGGCACCGGCCAGGCAAGACCTTTATCAGTTATCCTTATTCAGGGCACAACTCTCATGTTTTTATTCACACTCTGGCTTTTATTCATTCTCACTTGGCTTAGGAGAAAGGGTATTTTTGAATTTTTATATATTTGGGCTGCCAAGCCTCTTTTTGGAATCGGGGTAGATTTTTCACCAACCTCGATATGTGCACAATCATCATTGTATACTCTTTGAATTGAAATGAGAAGGTGATACACTCTTGTTATGTATTGAGGCGTATGGAAAAAGTGGTAGTGGAAAAAAGAGGTGTGGTGTACCACACCAAACTTAGAATTTGCCAGAGGTGTGGTTCACCACACCAAACTTAGAGTTCAGAAAAGTTATAGTGTTCACTAGAAAGGAGTGTGGCGTGCCACACCGAACTTAAAGCTTTGGCATGGTTGGTGAGAGGAGAGGTATGGGGATGAAAGGAGGAGTGTAGAAGAGAGTTCAGATCATAATGTAGTTTGCTTAGCAATTCCATATGACGGGCTCCTTTTCTTCATCACACTCTGCTCAAATAGTGACATGATAAAACTTCAAATGAGAATTCCATACAGCTGATCCATTACTCAGAGAGAGGCACAATGCATTTGATATATTTCAGACTTGTTGAGGCTTATCATTCTTATGAAGGATATGACATTAGGGTTCATAGACTATACAAGATGAAATCATTTATCGTTTAGTTTTAAGCGTTGGTTCCTTGTGGATTTGTAATGAAAAGAGGTGATGACCACGTATTCAAAAGGCAAAAGATGGCTAGATAAAGGCTTTATTTTAAGAAAAATGAGAAAGCAGAAAAATTGCAAAAAAGAACATAGAATAGAAAACAGAAAGCAGTAAAAGTAGAGGGTGGAGTGGGAGTCATACCACCCGCCCTCCACCTCGAACTTATGAGTTTTCCTGTTTCTGAACAAATACTAGGTTCGAGGTGGAGGGGAAGGGTTGTGTAATGTCAACCAGGCGGTCCTCGTAGTTGGAAGAAGGTCCAAAAAAGATGTCTCATAATAGCCAGTGCTGAGAGTGAGGAAGTGGCCTGAACAACCTATTGACTGGGTGGTCGTGGTAACTCGAACGGGTTTTCTGGACGACTTGTATGTACATTTCTTTCACCTCTTTGTCCGTACAGAAGAATCCAGAGACCTTCCCCCATCAACAGGGGAGGTGGAATATAAGAAATAGAGACTTGAGGACTAGGTGAGTAATCTAGGTATTGCCTATTTGTGTCCTCCAGTTGTGGTTCACCCTCGAAGTTCAAAGTAAAACTTCTTTCTTCAAAATCCAGAGCAGTTGATTGAGGGTCGGCCACTTGGACTTCCTCCTATCCTAGATCGGGTGGCAGATCCAATTCAGGCTTCATTTTGTCACCTGGCTTTTCTTGTGCAGGATATGGTAGCTAGGATGACATTTCTTCATCATAGGAGTTATTTTGAGAAGTATCATCATCTTTATCAATGTTGAAATTGATAAGAGCATCATTCTTCTTTTCAAAATTGTGTTCAGAATTTTCCTTGTAGAACACCCTTAATTCATCTAGGTAACTAAAAGTGGATTTGACTGGTAGAATGAACTCTTGCTCGGGTAAAGGAATCATGGGATTCCAGGGTAGGGGTTCTAATGATGTATCTTCATGGGAGGGATTAGTCCACGACATAATGTTTTGAGGACTAGAATCTCCCGATGACTTTTTTTCTTTGATATTGGGACTAAAATACTCCATTTCTGAGTCAGGTTATTGTTCCAATACTTCTTCATAGTGCTCCTCTGGTTCTGTTAAGTGCTCGGGAGGAGTCACTACGGGGAGAATGAAACTTTTTGTAGGTAATGGAAGTATCTCATTCTCTTGAATATGTGGTAGATCAGGAGGAGCTTCTTCATGAGTTGCTATAAAAGGACATGTTTGTGGCTCGATGTCCTCGCACGGGTCCTTTTTGTCATTACAAGAGTCTACAGGAATATCGTAATCCATTCCAAAATCAAGAGATGGTTCATGTTTAGTGCACTATCAACTCGTTCAAGTGACTAGAAGGAGATTCAATAGAAAGATCATGCTCTTGTTCGAGAACTGGCTCCGTATGGACATCTTGTAGAGGTGGTAGCTCTGGTGACGTCATCTTATGGAAAAGATCGGTTATAGATTCATCATCTTGAGACCCATCCTCCTCCCATGATTCTTTTTCATCATCAGGGTCAGTGAGAATAGCATGATCAAGATCTTGATCAGTCCCATCCTTGATGTTTGTTTCTAGATCAGCCGAATGATCAGAAATTTCTTCATAAGGATAAATCAGATCATGTTCTAGTAATGGAGTTAGTTGAGTCTCTTGCATAAAAGATATCTCCTTATTCGAATCAATCATGTATTCCTCTGAGTCTGATTGTGAAGGAGTTTAGAGTTCTTGTGACATAAACCCTTCTTCTATGGACTTCATTGATGAGATAGCTGAAATTGAAGAGGTTTTTTCATTTAGGGAGTCGATCATTGTTAATTTCTCCTCAATAGTTGGATATGGGTCTATGAAGTTAGAAGGTAGGTAAGTGTTGAAGTTTATCTCCAATTGATCTCCTGACTATAGAGAATCCCCATATTGGCTACTCGATCTTTGATCTAAGAGCATAGTGCATGAATAATTATCCAGGTCGGACCTTGGCTTAGAAAATGATTCTTTCTCTTGTGATGATGTAAATAAATCATCTTTGAGTTCGGTTATTAGCTCTGAGGATGATCCCTCACCCTACACTTATGCTTGAAGATCATTGGAAGGTATATCCCACATGATTTCATAATCATCATCATAATCAACATGTGGGTTAGGAATGTGCTTAGTTGAAGTTGGTGGTTGTTCTACATGTTGGTCAGAAGCGTTGAAAAATTGTGTAAGTTGATCAAGATCGGCTATCAACTTTTTTGTCGTGGCTGTCTGATCAGCTAGTTGTTGAGACACCGACATCTTTAAGGCACACAGTTCTTCCATTAACATACGTTGATCTCCATAAGAGGGATCTTCCCTCCACCCATTGGGTTGGTGTTGATAATAGCTCTCCTCATCATATATTGATTTGCATTGTTTTCCAGGTTCCCTCATACGTTGCAGTCTACGCCTTGAAATATATCATGGTTGGGTTTTTCATAGTAGCTTCCAGGGTGATACAGATTATAACTTGCGTTATATCCATAGTTGTATGAAGAGGCTGCTTTGAGGTTCCCAACTATATGAATCGTGATTACTTGATGCAGAGACATCACGTAGAGATGAGGGACGTTGAAGCAGTAAATCGATGTATGCGAATAGTCACCACATAGTTGACATCTAATGGTTGGTGGTGTCGAGTGCTTCATTTTGAAGAGAGTTAGTACCTAGAACCAAAGAAAGAGTTTATCAGGTTTGACCAAGCACTTCAAATCCAAGAAGATATGTGAAATTAAGTCCTTCACTTTTTAGGTTTTTGAGAAGAAAATGGAAAACCCTAGAGAAACTTAAATCAACACGTAATTCGAAAAAGACGATTCTTACACTATTGTCCCTGGAAACGACGCTATTTTTTTATGGAGCTAGGATTTACACCAAAAGATTGCTCTTTCAATGGAAGTCCTAATTTGCACCAAAAACCCTAGGGAGTTGATGTTGTCTCTAGGTTTATGTACAACTGGTGCTAGATAAATGCCCCAACCCCACAAGAGTGTGGAATCCTTATCATAGTGTAGATTTAGGATCGAACCCAAAGGACAACATTAAGAATCTGAGTGTCTTTATCTTATTTCGTTTTGATCTAAGTTAATCATCTATAGCCAAAAGTTTGATTTGAGTTATTTAACCTAAAACATGTGAAAGTAAAGTCAAGTATGAAAACTAGTTAGGAATAAAAAAACTAAGATTAACAAATGATGATGGACTACTGGGGTGGAGCGGGTGTTCACCACCACTGGACATGTATTGTACCTGTACCAAACATGGCAAGACCTACAAGCAAGACACATGGATGTTGTATAATACTGATGTCTTATGGGACAAGAGTATTGCACACATCCTTCACATGTTGAGTAACTCTCATCCGGTACATATCTATGTGTCAATAAAGATATGTAATCTCTGAAGAGAGAATCTTACTCAACCTCGTGAAATGTGCATCGGAAAACTAACAAGTGAGAGATAATTACCAATTTGATTAGTATCCTTATAGACCATCCCTCTTTCGAAGGCATAGCTACAAGAAACGTGGGTGTGTTGCAACGTCAGCCATCCCTGAACAAATGGTCAAGTACTTTACACAACTTCCTCCGCAGAGTGTGTTCCTCGACCTATCAAGATTGCACTTTTGTATGTCAACTGATTCCATTTCATAGTATGAAATTGCAACGATGGAGGTGAGTTTACACCACTCCTTAGAATGCGTTCCTAGATACCAAAACGGATGTGCGGGGGATACACACACCAGAAACCAACACTAAATCGGTACTCGAGTCCTAAGAGAGGTCGTAGACAAACCTCAACGAAAGACAATAGATGCACACAAGAACACGACCAACATTCAAGCATGTATGAAATGATTTAGTATTGAATCGGAAAGATAACATCTTTTGGTACAAACTACAAAGCATGGGCAGCGAGGCTAGTCCCCGCACCCCAGTGGATGGAACTACTCTCTCCTCATAGAGGGAGAAACAAAGAGAGAGAAGAGAGAGAAGGAAAGCATCATCGAGGTAGAAGAGTAGATCTATGGCAACCCGGTGTAGATTGCTCCAATCTTCGAGATTGCTCCGAATTTGTCGATGAAGTCTGTCTCTTCACCTCAATCCTCGTATCTACCTCCAGAGATGTACAGGTAGGATGAGGTAGAGTTTAGTGAAGAGTTTGGTGGAGATGAGGTAGCAGTGGAGCAGCCTACCGGTCTCTCAGATCTAATAACCCCCCAATAAGTGGGCTCTCAAATATTATTTATAGGCTGGCTGAGTTTTGGATGGTTTGGACTGGATCTACAAATTTCCCAAAAATATCTCTTATCTTGGATTTAGCTTTCGGTTTCCCTTTCTCATGGTTTCAGTACTTGCAGTCCTCCTATCGGTCTTGAGACCGAAAGGGCCTTCACGCGGTCTCGGGCTTGGGTCTCTATTCGGTTTCAGAAACTGATAATCCCTCATGGTTTTGAGTATTGCGTTCTCTCAGTTTGCATCCATATCGGTCTCTTCTTCACGGTCTTGCACATGCATCCAAATGGTCAAGCACTCTTCATGGACTCAGGTTAGGCTGCTGAACGGTCTTGACGCTTGCCTTCCAATCAGTCTCAACACTTTCAATTTGGGAATGTAAGGCCATCATGCTGTCTTGAGAACGATCGCCTCCATTCGGTCTCTACTGGCCTATTGGTCTTGAGACTATTTGAGCCCAAATGGTCTTGAGACTGTTTGGGCTCAAACTGTCTTGAGACTGTTAGAGCAAATCATTTGGGTGAAACTGGTTGGCCAAAATCGTTAGAGTCAAGGCTGTAAGGATCATGACCATTGGAAATGGTTGAGGAAGATCTTTCGAGGAGAGAGAATGTGAGTAAGGGACGATAAGAACACATAAACTAAAAACTAGGGTAATTAGAACTAGTAAAGCATTATTTACATGAAACTAAAGAGGTACTTAAAGTAAATCAAAACAAGGGTAGATCAGTTGATATGAGGCACAAAATCCCTAGATTTGGTGACTGAGAGGATGAATCTAGAGGATTCATCACTAGTGTGTCAAGTTCTAGAGTCTGTCGGGCGATACTAGGTGAGCACACCCCCAACCTGAGAGGGATGGGAGGAGTTCACTTAGAACCCGACCCGGTAGAAGCAAGCAGCACGCCATGACCCACATGGATACTTCAACATGTCGGGTCCCTACCTGGGCTTCAACCTAAGACATCTCGCCCATCAATACCTGACATGAGGAACCCGAGAACCCTAAGATAATGCTAACCCGATATGTTCCTTAACCTGACACGGTACCCAACCCGGTATGGTCTAGACACATCACGGCTGCAGCTCGATAGGGCGGGCATCCCGACACGACCATATTGGGTAGAGAGTCCTTTCCTAATACGCCCCCTTACCCATCACGGTTCATGACCTGACACGATCAAGAACCTGGTACGGTCATATCCTGATAGGGCTCCTACCGGGTACCAGGTTAATTATCTTAGGTATCTGCTACTATGTACTTTGATCTCCTAAATCAAGGAGACCGATACCTATATTCCCTTTTACAACTCTTTACTTTCATTTTACTACTGCATTGTAATTAAACCCTTTTATCTATTCATGAATATTGGAATCTATGGAGTTTATCTCGTGCTGCTCCATGTATGGACCCTTATTGTTTGATGATTTCTTTTTAGCATCTGAGCTCTAGTCTCTTCTATCTGGATCATGCTTTTTGACTAGCTATCGAATCTTGTTTCTCATTTTGACTCCCTTGAGAGAGGGATGTTGTAAACTCTAGAGCTTGGTCTGATTCAGGTGTATGAGATTACCCAGAATTAGGGTTGCCCAGCCTATCTTTCCGCTCCATCCTATGCCTGGTACCCTTGAGAGAGGGACTTAGTGCATGGCTAGTGGTACCTTCTTTGAGAGAAGAGGGTGCATGATGTACGCCATTGTCGCTTGTTTCAATTAAGTTTTCCTCCTTCGTGTTATACTTGGAGAACAATTTTATCTCCTTGTCTTTCCTTTATTGAAAAACTTCCATAAAAACTGCTAAACCCCAAAATCTTAAGTCCCTCTGGTAAGTCCCCTTAGAGATAGGGTTTTAGTTTGATTCTTTATCATTCTTTCTATTTACATCAAAACTTTATCCTTCAACTTTTCGACGTGCTTAGGCAAGTAAAACTTGAGTTCCAAAGCACTTTTCTGCCAATCCTTGTGGTCGACCCCAAACTACTTTGACCATGTGCTAGTTGCAGGAGTCTTAAACATTCGGGTATTATAAATTTCTAAAGTCTGATGATCTAGAGATGTCTCCATTTTTGGACCCGCATTTAAGGCTTGTCGACTTTTTGGCACTGTTTTCAGAGATCGCAATGAATATCATTCTACAAACTCGAGCTTTATGTGCACTTTGCCAAAAACCTTTTATATATACATATAATATTGCAAATATTTACTGCACATGATTTATACAACAAACTCACACCTTCACACTTTTATTTCTTTTGAGGTACTTCTCCACCACTTCAGACCCTCCTGTACCTGACAAACCATGGCTGGGAAACCTCCCGAGGCTCGATCCCTGCATTCTTTTGTCCAAGTCAGGGAAAAAAAGAAAGAAATCTGGTAGTGGAGCAACCACTCAATGTTGCCAACTTTGAGTTGAAGCCCGCTTTCCTCCAGTTGCTGCACCACAACCGATTTGGGGGGAACACCATTGAAGAGAACCTGTATAACCACCTTAAAATGTTCAAAAGGACTTGCAAGACTTTTAAGATCAACAGACTCCCAATATCCCACATCTACACCTAGTGCTTTCCCTTCTCTCCAAGAGATAAAGCTTTGGAATGGTATACCAGCCTATAGGATGGAAGCCTCCCCGATTGGGAACATCTAGAAAAATGCATTTATCGCTAAGTTCTTCCCTATAGAAAGAACGATCAAATGCCAAAAAAAGATAACAAGGTACTTGCAGAAAGTCTCAGAGGACCTGCATGAGACCTGGGAGAGGTTTCAAGGCTATCAGAGGGAGTGCCCACACCATGGTTTTTCTGAGCCCAAGCTGATCACTACTTTTTATAATGGGATGTGCGCTGGAGAAAGGAAATCCCTTAATGTTGTAGATGGCAGTGATTTCTTGGGACTAACTGCTCGAAGGGACAAAGAGATTATAGACAATATGACCACGAACTAGCAAGATAGTGAGTACGACAAAGAGTCAATGAGCCACACCACTCCTGGAGAATCGAAGGCGATGGAAGAATTAGCGGCTAAGTTGGACAAGATAGTGACGGACGCTCAAACCTTGAAGAAGTAGGGATATAAAGAAAAAGTCTGGCAGGAGGTAGTAAGAAGCTACGCCACTTGTGAGGAGCCATATTACCTGTCTGACTTCTGTCCAGACATTGCCACTCAAAGCGAACCTGATGAAGACAGTATAGAGAACGTAAGCTACATCCAACATCGGCGCCCCAATCACCCTGGTTTTTCATATGGGAACACCAGTGCAGACAAAAATTCTCATCAGCTGGTAGGCAGAACTTGCTCGGGGGGACCCCCAAATCAACAATGCCAAGTAGGGTTCCCACAATAGTGAAGTTTTTAGTAGAACCAGCAACATGGTGGAAACCATAATATAAGGTTAGATTCATGGTTTTCTTCACACGATTTCCTTTTATAGCCATCTTGTCCATCCAAAAAGTGGAGGAAGGACCTTGGGCAACTGCTGGAGCTCAAACCACCATTAAAGATACGGAGCTTGGAGCTCTGGATCAGTCCTAGAGGAGGGTTTTATAACTCTAACCCTTAAGCTTTGCTAATGCATCCTTCTCTCCTAAAATCGTTGGTTATTTCTCTTCTTTTGCTACTCTTGTGTTCTTGCTATAAATTCTGTGAAGAACAGCCCCTATTCTTGGTTGAACAGAGGTTGATGAAGGTGGCGTTAATTTTGATGGTTATCCAAGAAATTTACTTTAGCAAACGGTCTTGGAGGTCTACTTTACCAAATGGTCCCAAGGGCAGACCAAGACCGCATGTGGGTCCAAACGTTCTTAGACCGTTTGGAGGTTTAGTATGCTAGACCATTTGAGGTCTAAGTTGTCCAGATCGTTTGGGGACTTAAAGTCCAAGATCATTTGGTGGTTGATTAACCTAAACCCCTTGGGAACTGAAAGTGGTTAATGAACAAGGTGTTTAGTTAATTAATACATGATGAAATTAAAGGTAATATTGGTACTTGTACCTTAATGGGATAGTGTGATTGATACCCATGAAGCAGTTAAACTCTAATGATTGCAATGGTAATGATATAACTTTGAAGTAAATTCTCTTTCATGATTGAGTTGACTTAACCTAATCAAGGCTGAAGATTATATCATCCAATAGAGGATGAAAGAGAAAATACTATTTATATGAATGTTAATCAAGTAATGTACTCCCAATATGGGTGAATGCCTAATTAGGATATGATCCGTGTTAGTGAGATCATGAAACCCCAATTAGGATGGTTAATGAATCATAACCCTAATTAAGGATATTAATGGAAGTAATCCTAATACATGATGATGGTATGATCTTAATTCATAAGTGATGACATGAACAACCCTAATTCAGGGTACTTTGATGATCACTCCTATTTGTAATGTGAATAGTAAACCCCAATCTAGGGTAATGAGATAAAATATGAATAGTAAACCCTAATCTAGGGAGAGGTTATGGAATAAGAAACCCTAATGGAGGGTAATGACATGAGAAACCCTAATTTGGAGTGATGTTATAAGAAACCCCAATTGGGATGAACAATAAGTCTAATTATAGTTTATTGAATATGAAACCCTAGTTTTAAGGGATGTTATGTGGAACCCTAATATTATGATATGGTGTAAGACCTAATTCAGGGAGATGTCATGTGATGATATATGAAATCCTAGAGATGGTTTAATATCCAGTACACGAAAGAGAGGTGTGGCTAAAATAATTAAATAAGATGAATATGTTATAAACATGAAGGATAGGGTTGATGAACCATGTGAATGATAATGTGGTGGTTGTAAGGAATAAGGATCTAAAAGACAAGATGATGCTTGGATCCTTGTACAACCATCTCTATACATGTGTAATAACCTATACACCTTATAATGATGAGGACATGAAACTTTTAGGAATGATGTATGCTATACTAAATAATAATGTGGAAAATAGCCTAGGAGTTGAAATACCTAAAATAATTGATAATGGTTTATCCTATATCAACAATGTCTATCTGTTGGATAAGTCCATATCATTAAAGACAATTGGACAATTCTAATGTGTGACCCATGCACCATATGATGAAAGTAACAAGTTAGTGGATAAGGTATTAAGAGGGAAATACCTTAATACAAAGTTAGTTGATTAACTTAAGATTATAGAAATGAAAAGAAAGTGATATATTCAGATATGATAGATATCACATTCTTCATTTCTTTAAAGACTTACCTTGATGAACCCCTAATCCAATACTCTTGGTTAATAAACACATGAAATGTGTGTTATGAAATTGTTACAATAAAGATGTAATGACTCAATGTACTTTGATAAATTTTGACCAATATATCTTGAGAATGGGGTAAGCTAATCAATGAGTATAATGTAATTATATCATGACAAGGATGAGAAATGAACTCATGTTTTGAATTGATGACCATTAATGATATATGATAAGAATGGTAATCATAAGAAAATACTTATGATGTCTTGAATGCTCCTAGAAGTGTGGAGTAATACATTAGGGTTGAACTTATAATGTGAGTATAAAACCCTAATTAATGTAAGATGGGAAATCCTAACCCTAATTTTGGGTAAAGGGAATGAAAAGTCTGAATTGATAGATAACCCTAATCCGAATAAAGGATGGTGGTGTTACTAATGTTTCATATGATGTGACAAATGACTTACATGACTGTTATCATGTCTATTAATTATGTAGACATCATGAGATAATGAATATAGCCAGATATGAGCTATGACTTTCATATAATAAACATGTTGTATGGCCTTATGTGCCTAGTGTTGTTGTTGCTTAGTAAAAGTAAAAAAATGTGCATGAACCTTATGAGTTCCATGAGTAAGTTGTTGCCTAGTGAAAGGTAGCAAACCATTCAATAAACTTTAAGAGCCAGGTAAGATACTTGTGTAACAAGTATTATGTATACCCCGGTCTGAGAACCTGGAGGTAATAGTTACCTAATAAGTGGTAACAGTGATAGTGATTAATTGAGGGTATGAATACCCAGACTTGATGAGTATGATAATGATGTTATTAAGAGATGTGAACTTTCAAAGAAATGAAATGAGGGATTAAGATCCCAATGCCTTATAAAGAATTGAACAGTGATTGATGAAAATAGTTCATATTTCTTTATAGCATTTGTTTGTATAAGTTCTGTTTGAGAACTTGACTGATGCTAAAAGAATATGCTAATGTACTTAATTAATTAAGTGAAATCATATCATGAACAACCCTAACCATAGATCCATCATCGTCAGCAATAGGTGATGGTGTAATGGGTGCTCCGCGGCAAAACCCGGCACACATATTTTGAATATGTGGGGCCAATGGGCGACTGTATCCTGACGTCCTAATGAGGGAATTGATGAAAGGTAAACAACAAACCTCTCAATCTTCATTACTTGCACCGGGATGGATGTATCCCAAATCTCCTGAAGATTGGGACAGATGCAGTACACATCTCCCAATAATGTTAATGTCAGATCGATGGATATAAACATGAGATGTCACGATCGCAAAGAGAGTACAGAACACAATTGTAACTCTAATAGCGCAGTTGCCAGAATACCCTAGAAAACTATTTTAGCAGAGACACGAAATGTCCTGCATGTTGTTCCTCACGCTGACTGAGGAGGATGAGGTCATAGGAATCTGGCTCTTCTGATGACCTATGTATGGTACCGATTGCGATTTCATAATGGTCAGTTGGATTATGAGCGGTATACCTCATCTCCTCAGGGCATACGTATGTTTGTAAAATGTAATCAGCCGTGTAGCATATTTGCTTAAGGTTGATCTATGAGAATCAATGATTGATGATACATTTTTTAATATGTCCTAGTTGGATAGATAATATACATGTTCTTCATATTCCTATCTGATTAAATAACTTGTTACTCAATCAAGTTATAATTGAAATGATTGCATAGAGAATATTGTTCTACTTAGTTTAATTCAATTAATAACCTATTGTTGGATATTTATAATTCTACTGCTTAGTGTTATTCCTCTATCTGCAATAACAATGTTTCTAGTGAAGAGTTATAACTCTCACTGGGACCATTTTCAATTGTCTCACCCCCGTGGGATTAAATTTTTAGGTAATGGCCGAAGAAGAGGAAGAAACCCTTTAGTGGGTGAGTAGCTACAGCAGCAGCAATAGCAAGGACAGCAGTGATCCACATGTGGTAGCACTATCTGTTAGGTCTTATATATAGAGAGTTCTATGTGTCGTCTTTGTACTCTCAGGTCCTAGGAGTCAGTAGATGGTTTAATACATATTTAAGATTTTGGCTTAATGCCTCGAGATTTTTGTACACTGCTTATGTACTGTTTAACAGGGCAGTTGATGCTTGTGAATCTCGAGATGTGATGATATAGAGATGTGCTGACGTATCAACTTGTATATAACTTATCTTGTTCTTTTATGAAAGAGTCCTACAGTTTGTGGACCTTTGTGTAAAAATTTTTAATTTTTAGTGATTTTCAGTGATTCTGCTGGTAGTTAATCGCTTCCGCATCATTAATAATGTTTTGTTCGAACGGTGGTCTACAATTAGTGGTATTAGAGCTATAGGTTCGCTAAGTCTAAAGAGACATAGGACTAAGGTAGTAGAGTCTGTTCTAGTGTCTTCCAGTGTATCTGATAGTGTCTTCTGCTCATATAGGAGGAGAAGAACTTGAAGATGACTGGGTCACATGAGGAGTTTGCTGCAGAAAGCAGCAATGTTGCATTAAGAAGAGGTGTAGGGGAACATGCAAGAGAGGGAAAATTTCCTGAGAACCCCCTAGCTAATCCAACTGTGATAAGAAATCCTTCCTTAGGTATCACTGTTGGGGAACTTAGGGCAACCATGATTTACTTAGTGGGTCGAACATTAGCAATACAAACTAGGTTACCAGTCCCTAATGATGATGTTTTGGACATTAATAGGATATGTAATCCACAACAGCAGGTTGAAGTAATGGGAAATAATGAAGTTCTGGACTTAGAACAAGTCTGTGCTCAACCTCATCTTGTTGAATCAATAAATAGTGAAGGAAGGAATAGGGTTCAACCCAAAAGTAGAATTTTCTATCTATGTAGACAGGTTGGACAAAATAATGTCATTTTTATATGTCTTTTTATGGTTTCCTGAGTTAATTTGAGAAGGTAATTGATTCATCTTTCTTTGACTAGTCCTATTAGGACTTATATTTTGCATAATAAACATTATAGATGTCTCATGTTTCTTTTACCTCTATGTGAAGAAGATGAGGTATTGATGAGATGCCTGGATAAAATTCAGTGATGTTAAATCTTATACTTGTAATAATATGAAAATAAAGGAATATGATAGTATAAAAGTGCATACTACTTAATCTCAATACTTATATACCCTGGCCAGGTATACAACTATTGATGATAAAGTGAGTATGGAAACTCTTAGATTGTAATCTTTCTGATTGCTCTGATCAAGTAGTCATTCTGATACAATCTAATGAGTATCATGAAATAAGAAGTATGGAATGAATAAATGTGTCATGTCCGGAGATTAAGAAAGAGAAGTCTAAAATAATCTCAGATGAGCATATATGTATGAGAAACTAAAAGTATATTCCTCATAAGATAAGAATGAGAATAAGGGAGATGAACCCTGTTCAATAAAATTGCAAGTACAATAAAGATCCTTTCCATGATATGGAAATGGAAAATGTGATGACATCATGAGATGATCATAAACATGCTAGATAACAATAAAGAAAGGGATAATGTTATGTAATCATCCTTATAAATTCCTATGCTAAAGGAAAGGAACCTAGGATGAGACAAAGAGTAAATGGTTCATGAATAATTGAAAATACATGAATTAATAAGAGGAGTATGAATCCTTGTTTTCTTTCCTTTCAAGGACATGGCAATCAAGTGGGTCTTAGGACACTTTATGTGCATAATATAAAGATGTTCATGTGATGGATACTTAGAAAATTATTAGATCAGATTGAACTTTGGATTCCAAAGAAAAGACATGTGTAATAAGTAATGTCTCAAGATGAAAGTAAGATAAAGATGTGATGTGTCTTCAACACACGTGTTAGATACCAAGGTAAGAAATCTTGGTATCTAAAGAAATATCATATGGTTCATGTTGACTATCTGGAATGGTCAACCAAGAATTCTGATTAATTATGTAAAATAATATGGACATCACTTGTTAGGGGTTTATGTTTTGTATAAACATAACAATTGAAGATAACTTTGAGATAAGTTCTTAGTTGATAAGTAACCTTTCCTTATGATAAGAGAATGTACAACTAATGAAATAGTTAGTGCAAGTAATAAGGAAAGCTAGTATGGTGTTATCAGGTGAGATGACACAATCAAGGCATGAAAAGACTTATAGTCTCAAGTGGATGACAGAATATAATTGAGAATCTTGAATGTGAAATATTGAATTAACTAAGGAACATGGGAGTATGTGTCCCATGTGAACCAATCCATGATAATTGGTGTAAAATAACTTTATGATTGATCAAAGACCTATGGTGTCTCCACAATAATGAGATATTATGTGAAGACATGATGATATGATGCATGAGTAATATCTATTTCCTTTAATCTGGGATTTCGGGGACAAAATCCTTGTTAGGGGTTTATAATTTGTAACATCCCTGACCTGGGTTATGCCTTAACCCTAGGAGTTTTGATTAAGCAAGATAATTAAAATCCTTAATCTTATTTGGTGAACAGTAATTAAGGCTCAAGAGGAACTTATGTTTCAATTTTGGTCATGTTTGAACAATGTTGAAGCAATGTTTGCTTATTTTGGACTAATGTTCAAATTACCCAAGTTAAGGGGTTAACTTGCAAATTGCACATGCTAAGATGTTCCTATGATGTTGAGACATCATAATAATGAATATGATGTAGTGGTATGGATTCCACAGGCTTGGGCACCAAGATAAAGCTTGTAGAGCAATCCTCGTATATTAAAACCTAGTTTTGGTGTAATGTGTAATTTACCCAAAACCTAGGGTTCAACATGCAAAATAACACCTCTAGAGGGTCTATCATGTTTCTTGGCATCAAGTAGAGCAAAGAAAATGAGAGGGGTGCCTCATTTGAATGATCATGGAGGAGAGAGAATCTTGATATTGAAATAATCAAGATTTAAGCACAAATGGCTCTTTAATATAACTTAATGCAAAAGAAAATATAATAATTATGGAGCCCTTTAAATAAAAGTTGGAGGATGTGTTTAAAATAGTTTGTGCATACTTGTTCCATTCTTGGGAACCAAAAAGATATTGGTTGAAGTGGAAAGTTACATTAATTTAATATATAAGCAATATCCAAAAAGGGTGGATATTAATATACATGTCTTTTAGATGTTTAGTCCCTTTTCCTATAAACCTTGGATAATGGAGAAGTTTTGCATGGTAATAGAAGGTGGACACATAGACAAGATAGTGGAGGAGGACTTGGTGGTTTTAATTGGGAGATAAAAAGGAAATAACTATATTTTTCCATTTGCCTTGAAGACCCATAAAAATATATATGTATCTTTTCCAACAACACAAAGGATCGTTTCCCTTAGTTCTTTTCTTCTTCACTTTGCTTTGACAGACCAAGGAAGAGCTCTGGACCAAAGGAAGGACGACCAAGCTAGTTTGGTAAGTTTGGATTATCATCTACCTCGAATTCATAGTAGAAACCATAATATAAGGTTAGATTCATGGTTTTCTTCACACGATTTCCTTTTTTAGCCATCATGTCCATCCAAAAAGTGGAGGAAGGACCTTGGGCAACTGCTGGAGCTCAAACCACCATTAAATCTATAGAGCTTGGAGCTCTGGATCAGTCCTAGAGGTGGGTTTTATAACTCTAACCCTTAATCTTTGCTAATGCATCCTTCTCTTCTAAAATCATTGGTTAATTATCTTCTTTTGCTACTCTTGTGTTCTTGCTATAAATTCTGTGAAGAACAACCCATGTTCTTGGTTGAACAGAGGTAGACGAAGGTGGCGTTAATTTTGATGGTTATCCAAGAAATTTACTTTAGCAAACGGTCTTGGAGGTCTACTTTACCAAACGGTCTCAAGGGCAGACCAAGACCGCATGAGGGTCCAAATGGTCTTAGACCGTTTGAAGGTTTAGTATGCTAGACCGTTTGAGGTCTAAGTTGTCAAGATCATTTGGGGACTTAAAGGCCAAGAACGTTTGGTGGTTGATTAACCTAAACCCCTTGGGTACTTAAAGTGGTTAAAGAACAAGGTGTTTAGTTAATTAATACATGATGTAATTAAAGGTAATCATGGTACTTGTACCTTAATGGGATAGTGTGATTGAAACCCATGAAGTAGTTAAACTCTAATGATTACAATGGTAATGATATAACCTTGAAGTCAATTCTCTTTCATGATTGAGTTGACTTAACCTAATCAAGGATGAAGCTTATATCATCCAATAGGGGATGAAAGAGAAAAGATTATTTCTATGAATGTTAATCAAGTAATGGACACCCAATATGGGTGAATGCCTAATTAGGATATGATCTGTGTTAGTGAGATCATGAAACCCCAATTATGATGGTTAATGAATCATAACCCTAATTAAGGATATTATTGGAAATAATCCTAATACATGATGATGGTATGATCTTAATTCATAAGTGATGACATGATCAACCCTAATTTAGGGTACTTTGATGATCACTCCTATTTGTAATGTGAATAGTAAACCCTAATCTAGGGTAATGAGATAAAATATGAATAGTAAACCCTAATCTAGGGTAATGTGATGTAATGTGAATAGTAAACCCTAATCTAGGGTAATGTGATGTAATGTAAAAAGTAAACCCTAATTGTGGGTTATGGAATAAGAAACCCTAATGGAGGGTAATGACATGAGAAACCCTAATTTGGAGTGATGTTATAAGAAACCCCAATTGGGATGAACAGTAAGTCTAATTATAGTTTATTGAATATGAAACCCTAGTTTTAAGGGATGTTATGTGGAACCCTGATATTATGATATGGTGTAAGACCTAATTCAGGGTGATGTCATGTGATGATATATGAAATCCTAGAGATGGTTTAATAGCCAGTACACCAAAGAGAGGTGTGGCTAAAATAATTAAATAAAATGAATATGTTATAAACATGAAGGATAGGGTTGATGAACCATGTGAATGATAATGTAGTGATTGTAAGGAATAAGGATCTAAAAGACAAGATGATGCCTGGATCCTTGTACAACCATCTCTATACATGGGTAATAACCTATACACCTTTTAATGATGAGGACATGAAACTTTTAGGAATGATGTATGCTATACTAAATAATAATGTGGAAAATAGCCTAGGAGCTGAAATACCTAAAATAGTTTATAATGGTTTATCATATATAAACAATGTCTATCTGTTGGATAAGTCCATATCATTAAAGACAATTGGACAATTCGAATGTGTGACCCATGCACCACATGATGAAAGTAACAAGTTAGTGGATAAGGTATTAAGAGGGAAATACCTTAATACAAAGTTAGTTGATTAACTTAAGATTATAGAAATGAAAAGAAAGTGATATATTCATATATGATCGATATCACATTTTGCATTTCATTGTAGACTTACCTTGATGAACCCCTAATCCAATATTCTTGGTTAAGAAACACATGAAATGTGTGTTATGAAATTGTTACAATAAAGATGTAATGAACTCAATGTACTTTGATAAATGTTGACCAATATATCTGGAGAATGGGGTAAGCTAATCAATGAGTATAATGCAATTATATCATGACAAGGATGAGAAATGAACTCATGCTTTGAATTGATGACTATTAATGATATATGATAAGAATGGTAATCATAAGAAAATACTTATGATGTCTTGAATGCTCCTAGAAGTGTGGAGTAATACATTTGGGTTGAACTTATAATGTGAGCATAAAACCCTAATTAATGTAATATGGGAAATCCTAACCCTAATTTTGGGTAAAGGGAACGAAAACTCCTAATTGATAGATAACCCTAATCCTGATAAAGGATGGTGGTGTTACTAATGTTTCATATGATGTGACAAATGACTTACATGACTGTTATCATGTCTATTAATTATGTAGACATCATGAGATAATGAATATAGCCAGATATGAGCTATGACTTTCATATAATAAACATTTTGTATGGCCTTATGTGCCTGATGTTGTTGTTGCTTAGTAAAAGTAACAAAATGTGCATGAAGCTTATGAGTTCCATGAGTAAGTTGTTGCCTAGTGAAAGTAGCAAAACATTCAATAAGATTTGAGAGCCAGGTAAGATACTTGTGTAACAAGTATTATGTATACCCCGGTCTGAGAACCTGGAGGTAATAGTTACCTAATAAGTGGTAACAGTGATAGTGATGAATTGAGGGTATGAATACCCAGACTTGATGAGTATGATAATCATGTTATTAAGAGATGTGAACTTTCAAAGAAATGAAATGAGGGATTAAGATCTCAATGCCTTACAAAAAATTGAACAGTGATTGATGAAAACAGTACATATTTCTTTATAGCACTCGTCTGAATAAGTTATGTTTGAGAACTTGACTGATGCTAAAAGAATATGCGAATGTACTTAATTAATTAAGTGAAATCATATAATGAAGAGCCCTGACCTTAGATCCATCATCCTCAGCAATAGGTGATGGTGTAACGAGTGATCCGCGGCAAAATGCGGAACACATATTTTGAATATGTGGGGGCAATGGGTGATTGTATCCTGACGTCCTAATGAGGGAATTGATGAAAGGTAAACAACAAACCTCTCAATCCTTCATTACTTGCACCGTGATGGATGTATCACGAATCTCCTAAAGATTGGGACAGATGCAGTACACATCTCCCAATGTTAATGTCAGATCAATGTAGATAAACATGAGATCTCACGATCGTGAAGAGAGTACAGAAAGCCACTGTAACTCTAATAGAGAAGTTGCCAGAATACCCTGGAAAGCTATTTTATTAGAGACACGAAATGTCATGCATGTTGTTCCTCACGCTGACTGAGGAGGATGAGGTCATAGGAATCTGGCTCTTCTGATGACCTATGTATGGTACTGATTGCGATTTTGTAATGGTCAGTTGGAGTATGAGCGGTATACCTCATCTCCTCAGGGCATAAGTATGTTTGTAAAATGTAATCAGCCACGTAGCATATTTGCTTAAGGTTGATCTATGAGAATCAATGATTGATGATACATTGTTTAATATGTCCTAGTTGGATAGATAATATACATGTTCTTCATATTCCTATCTGATTAAATGACTTGTTACTCAATCAAGTTATAATTGAAATGATCGCATAAAGAATACGGTTCTACTTAGTTTAATTCAGTAAATAACATGTTGTTGGATATTTATAATTCTACTTCTTAGTGTTATTCCTCTATCTGCAATAACAATGTTTCTGGCGAAGAGTTATAACTCTCGCTAGGACAATTGTCAATTGTCTCACCCCCGTGGGATTAAATTTTTAGGTAATCACCGAAGAAGAGGAAGAAACCCTTCAGTGGGTGAGTAGCAACAACAACAGCAATAGTAATGACAGCAGTGATCCACAGGTGATGGCACTATCTGTCAGGTCTTATATATAGGGAGTCCTATGTGTCATATTTGTACTCTCAGGTCCTTAGAGTCAGTGGATGGTTTAATATAGATTTGAGATTTTGGCTTAATGCCTTGAGATTTTTGTACACTGCTTATGTATTGTTTAACAGGGCAGTTGGTGCTTGTGACTCTTAAGATGTGATGATACAGAGATGTGCTGATGTATCACCTTGTAAATAACTTATCTTGTTCATTTATGAAAGAATCCTACAGTTTGTGGGCCTTTATGTAAAAAGTTTTAATTTTTAGTGATTTTCAGTAATTCTGCTGGTAATTAATCGCTTCCGCATCGTTAATAACATTTTGTTTGAATGGTGGTCTACACCAGCAGCACAAAAAGCATATTGACGAGTAGTTGGAAAGCCTAGCCCAGAGTATCAATCACTAAGTAGGGTGTTTCCCCTCCAATACTGAGGCAAATCCATGTGGGAATGATACCATAAACATGGCCGTCTTAAGGTCAGGCACAGTGGTGCAACCAGCTATTGACAAGAGAGCAACAATGGTGACAACACCAGTTGAGGATGTTAACGCTGAGGAATTGGAAGAAATACACACAAATTCGAAGAATGTAATAAAAGAAAGAGTCGACGATGTCCCTTTCGAGTAGCGTCCAGAAAAGTATACACCTCACATACCTTTCCCACTCAAGTTGGTAAAGACACAAATGAAGAAGAGGTATGAGAAGTTCATGGCTACAGTAATGAAGTTGCACCTCGACATCCCATTCTTGGATTCTATCAATGGGATGCCCACATACACAAAGTTCTTGAAAGACCTGGTCTTGAGAAAAAAGAGAGGCGAAGATGTTGAAACTATGAAACTAGCACAAATGTCCAGTTCTTTTATCAAGGCAAGTATGCCTTCTAAGAGGAAAGATCCTTGGGCTTTTTTCATCTCGTTCCAGGTTCTGGGGAAAACATAACCCTCAAAGGTCTGGCGGACCTGGGAGCAAGTATCATCTTAATGCCCTTATCCCTTGCAAAGAGGTTAGGACTCACCGACATGGTGAGCACCAATATGAGAATTCATCTTGCGGATCGCACCTTCACCAGACCTGTTGAAGTGGTCGAAGACGTGCCCATTAGAGTTAGGCAGTTCTTTATAACCTGTGACATCATTTTAATCAACACCATGGAAGATCCTAGCTGCCCCATTATCTTCGGGCGACCCTTCCTTGCAACTGGAAGAGCAATCATTGATGTGGAAGCGAGAATGATAACAATTAGAGGTTAAAGAGAGTACATCAACTTCAAAATCTATGATTGTATGAAATCCTTCTCGTTATTTGAGTTATCTTATTTCGTTGAAAGCTATCAGCAGCTCTGCAATGAAGTAAGGGAAGAAAAAGCTATGGTAGACCCAATAATGTGTGCCTTATCTTGTGAAGCACATGTGGTCGAGGACCCGGAGGTGAAGGAACTGGTGTTTCTAGGAGATGAAGATTTGTTTGAAGTAGAAGACCCAGTTGAGATAGTGATGTATGCTACCCTACGAATTGATCCTACCAAAGAACAAGAAGAGAAGACCCTGCCTGAGTTGAAGGTTCTTTCGAGAGGTTTGGAGTACCGTTTTCTGAACGAAGAAAGGGTGAATCCAGTCATCATGAACTCGAAGCAGACTGACAGTCAGAATGAACAACTGCTTGAGGAACTGAAGCTATGAAAAAAACCCTAGGTTACTTGATTGCAGACATAAGGGGGATCAACCCTTCTTTATGTATGCACATGATCCACTTGGAAGAAAATTCCAAGCATTACCCCCAGCCGCAACGGAAGTTGAATGAGTAGCTGAGAGAGGTGGTCAGTAAGGAGGTTGTGAAACTCTGTAATGTGGGAATCATATACGCCATTAGTGATAGCACGTGGGTGAGTCCCATTCAGGTAGTTCCAAAGAAGGGATGCATGAAGCTGATTAAGGGAGATAATGGAGTTGAAGTTGCAACCAAGATTGTCACTGGTTGGCAAATGTGCATAGATTACCGAAAGTTCAACACTGCCACTCGCAAGGACCACTTCCATCTCCCATTTATCGACTAGATGCTTGAGTGGATGGCCCACCACTCTTTCTGTTGCTGGTTGGATGGGTATTCAAAATTCTATCAGATCCCCATTCACCCGGACGACCAGGAGAAGACTACCTTCACATGCATATATGAGACTTTTGCTTTCAGAAGAATGCCCTTTGGGATCTGTAATGCACCCGCAACTTTTTAGCAGTGCATGAATGCCATATTCACAGACTTCCTGGAAGATAAGGTGGACTCCTTCATGTATGACTTCAATGTTTATGGCAGTTCTTTTGATGATTTCCTAAATAACCTATCTTTGGTAATGAGGAGATCTGAAGAATAGAGTCTCACCCTGAATTGGGAGAAGTGTCATTTTATGGTATAGGAAGGGATAGTTCTAGGACATAAGGTGTCTAGTAAAGGCATTGAAGTTTACCAATATAAGGTGGAGGCGATATCAAAGCTTCCTCCACCCTCATATGTAATAGGAGTCAGAAATTTCTTTGGACATGTCGGTTACTACCGAAGGTTTATCAAAGACTTCTCGAAGATTGTGAAGCCCCTGTCAAATCTATTGATGAAGGATGTGAAATTTGTTTTCACAGATGAGTGTCTGACATCATTCTCCACTTTGAAGGACACTTTGGTCTCCAGAACCATTCTCCAGTCCCCTGACTAGAGTCTTCCCTTCAAGCTAATGTGTGATGCCAGTGATTTTGCCATAGACGCAGTCCTTGGGCAAAAGAAAGATAAGAAACATCATGTGATCTTCTATGCCAGTAAGACGCTAGATGAAGTGCAGATGAATTACACCAACACCGAAAAAGAAATGCTAGCAATTGTCTATGCATTTGATACGTTTTGATCTTATTTTGTGGGTTCTAAAGTGATTGTTCACATCGACCACGGTGCAATTAAATATTTGATGCAAAAGAAAGATGCTAATCCTAGGTTGTTACACTGGGCATTGCTGCTATAGGAGTTTGATCATGAGATAATAGACAAGAAAGGTTCCAAGAACATGGTTGCTGACCACCAATCAGGGATTAGGCTAGTGGATGAGGACCTGCTACCAAGCAATGAAAGTTATGCAGATGAGGCAATATATGTTGCCTAGATGGCCAATCCTAATGGACCATGGTATGGCGATTTCTATAATTATCTGTCCTGCAAACAACTACCCCCATAAATGTCTTACAATCAGATGAAGTTCTTCTTAGATCTAAATAACTATTACTGGGATGACCCTCTATTGTTTAGGCATTGTGCCGATGGCTTATACAGGAGATGCATACTCGAGGATGAAGCCACAAATATCTTCTTTGAGTGTCATTCCTCTCCCTACGGAGGGCATTTGGGTGCTGAAAGAACAGCGACCAAGGTTCTCCAGCCTGACTTTTATTGGCCCACTCTTTTTAAGGATGCTCACGCCTTTGTCAAGGCCTACAATGAGTGTCAAAGAACCGGGAATATTTCTTGTAGAAATGAGATGCCCATGTCAGAATGGATTGAAGTAGAAATTTTTGATGTATGGGGAATAGACTATATGAGAACCTTCCCCTCCTCCTACAGTTTCATGTACATCCTTGTTGCAGTGGATTATGTCTCCAAGTGGGTAGCCGTACCCACCCCCACCTATGATGCTAAAGTAGTTGTAAAGCTCTTTACAAAGATAATCTTCCCCAGGTTTGGAGTACCAAGAACATTTATCAGTGATGGTGGATCTCACTTTGCTGAGAGGCAATTTGAATCACTTCTATGCAGATATGGCATTCGACACGAAGTTGCCACACCCTACCATCCACAGACATCAGGTCAAGTTTAAGTTTCCAACCGGAAAATCAAGCAGATCCTAGAGAAAATGGTCAGAAAGTCTCGCAAAGACTGGTTAGCCAAGCTTGATGACACACTCTGGGCATACATGACAGCATACAAGATGCTGCTCGGTACCACACCCTATTTTCTGCTATTCGGGAAAGCATTTCATCTTCCTTTTGAGTTGGAGAACAAGGCATTCTGGGCCATTAAGCGTCTCAACATGGATCCGTCAATAGCCGAAAAAAAGAGGTTCCTTCAGCTCCAAGAACTTGAAGAACTTAGGCTTAATTCCTATGAGAATGCAAGAATCTACAAGTTGAGGACAAAAGTCTAGCATGATTCCCACCTACAGAAGAAAGACATTAGGGAAGGTGACAAAGTTTTGTTGTTTAAATCTTCTATTCCACTTTTTCCAGGGAAACTACAGACTAGGTGGTTCGGACCGTTCGTAGTAGCAAAGATGTATCTGTTAGGAAAGATGGAGTTATATGACAAAGATGATCCTGCGAAGGTCTTCCCAGTCAACGGACACCGAGTGAAAAGGTTCTATGAAGATGAAGCTTTCATAAGGAGGTACGAGTTGCCCCTAGACGATGCTGAAGTTGCACCTACCGAAGAAGCATAGCAAGATTTGAAGATGTCAAGCTAACAAAAGAAATCACAATACTCCTCAGAAGACAACCTGAGTTTTACTTTCCTAGAATAAGATATTATTTCTTTTTCTTGTAAAGAACATTTGAACACTCTCATTGTAATAAGGCTCGAGTTTGTGCCTGCACCACATGTGCAGACTCTCTCATTTCCTAGGCCACTGACTTAGTTTTATCGCCTTGGTGTGTAATACTAGTTGAGTTTGAGGTTTACTCTTAAGCCAATGATGTTTTACACATCAAGTGCCTTCTAATTTTTGGTTTTTCATTCTTGTCAAGTTTTCTTTGAGTTCTTTGATAACATGTCGGACATGCATGATATCTTACCTTTCTTTTGCTCACCGCGTTGAGGTTCTTTGATAACATATTGCCCAAACCATGTTGGCGTGTTTTTCATGACTGCTTCTTTCAAAGTTTACCCAATTTTGTAAAGGCCAGACAGGCAAGTAACTCGCCCAACCATGTCACCCTTAAAAAGTGTGTCGGGATGCCGTGTCAGACAACCCGTATCGACCAAATGCATATCGCATGCTCACATCTTCAAAGTTAGCCCAGTGTGTGTCAGTCAGATTGCACCCTTATTGCACAATGTGTGTATCGCGCACACCTGTGTCACATATGGAGCGCACCAGACAATGCATATTGGCAACACAATCTTAATGCCCAACATGTCTACATTGCCTTTTCGAAAGCTTTGTGACACGACGTGATTAGACAAATTTTACCTTGCTTTGGAAGGCAATTCGTGTGCATGTTCCAGACGTGTCCCCTTTTTACCTTTTAACCCCGCTCACAGACGGATATATATAGCAACTTGAGATTAACCGTGTCAGGTTACCAAAGTTACCACAACTTTTGCTCCTATATCACTCATTCCCCTGCCAACTTGAGTTCCTGTGTCGGTTTCTAGCCTATCGACCTTTTATGTCATGATCCCAGTCTTTCCTGCCCAACAAGGTAAAAACCCGTGACGCCCTGCGTATTACATAACCATGTGTCACACATATCGTATCGACCATCTTTGTCACGCACCAACTGTATCGTGTACTTTGCATGTATCAAGAAAAACCCTTAACGTGTATCGAGTTCTCTGTCTTTTGCGTCGGACCGTGTCGACTTTCCTATCAATTAGTTTTGCACAAGTTTTCCTCTTGTATCGTGCGACACGAGTATCGCGTACACACTTATGACGGGCATGACGTCTATCATGTGTCAGTTATCTTAACGCTTTGAGATGTTATCATGCTCTCACCCGAGTTGTGCGACACACATATCACACGACACGTTTATCACACATCTTTATCATGCAGACTTAGTTAAGTGGAGTTACCTGATACTCTATGAGCAACATGCGTATCACGTAGACCATATCGCTTAGACCATACCGACTTCACCAATGCATCATTTTCTCTTCTACCCTATATCGATTTAGTATGAGTATCGTTTGGAGAGCATATTGGTTTTCTCAATATCGGGCACTTGTGTATCGTGTGCCAGGATTCCAAAAGGCCCGCTCCGATACCAGTTCTCACGTGTATTGCCCAACCCATATCGGGTGGCACACTTTCTTTTACGAACTCCCAGTATCAGGTAAATAAAGTTTTCATCTAACAACTCTTTTTGATTTAATTTCCTTATCTAATCATTACAAAAAATGGCACGCACCAAGCATACTATTGTTCAGGTTGAAGAACAAGGCTGGAGGATCAATCCTAAGGCCATAGCTGAAGCCACCACTGGGTAGAAATGCCCCAACCCAGCAATATCTGGGCCCTCTGAGGATGAGAAGTGGCCCAGAGTAGAAGCAACCACTGCCCCGACCACGATGGCAGAACCCGAGGTCCTGGCCCACTCACTTGGACACTTCATGCCGAGAGACAAAGATCACCAAAGGTGTTGCACTGAGTTGGCAGTAAAAGTCTACCGCCCAACCCTGTTCTACCACCAAGCATCTTTTTGGCAGATAGGCATCTTCGATAGGCTAGAAAATGTCCTAGAAGCTATCGGACTCCAGAAGATCTACTTCAGCTTCTCTACCTCCTACACCGAGCTGACAAAGGAGTTCATCTCTTCCCTCTGTCAAGTCCTGAATACACTAGAGGAAAGTAAAAGGTACGACGAAGCGGACATACTACAAGGGTGCCTCTACAACGCAAGGCATGACATAACAGAGAGGTTGCTCAATGAGATCTTCTCCTCTAGTGAGGATGAGAGAGAATTGTTCAACAACGGTTCCCTAGTCAGCGACGGTGATGGATTTGACCCGATCAAGCTGTGGAGGAAGCTGACGGGTGAGTCCTACTTCAAGCCAGGAAGCAAGGTGGCAGCAGTCCACTCCTGCTTCTGGAGGATAGTGCACAAGATCATGGCAAGCCTCCTCTTCAATAAATATGAGACAAGAAACCTCTATAATGAGGAGCTCCACCTTATATGGTACATAATGTAAGGCAAGCCGATCAACCTAGGGCCCTTCTTGCTAAAAGTCTTCATCCTATAAAGGATGCCACCAAGGAATACAACACGGGAGGAGTCGTCAACCTCATAGACGTTGGGCTTGGGTACCCGAGGGAGCACTCAGCCTGTAACACACCAGGGGTGATGACAAGATAGACATAAAGTTCCTCACCAGGGTAAACATAATCAAGAAGGAAGGCCGTCACTTCTTCTATATGTTCGTGAGGACAAACATCCTCCTTCCCCTCCCAAGTTGCATCAACTACGACACGGAGAAACTAGTCTTCAAAATGGCAAAGCTCGAAGCTCTGACCATTGAAGCAGCCTATGCCACCACAAAGACCATCCAAGAAAGGATGGAAACAATAGGGATGCCCACACCCCTTGACTATCGACGGGATAAATCATCAACAGTCATCCTTGAAGACACTCCAGTTGCCACTGCCGTTGAGTTGACCGCAACAACCTCCTAACCAATAGTTGCTACTCCGGTAATCACTATTGCCACCACCAAACCAGTTGTGACAACCACAACGATGCCCGCCACGGATATAGAAGAAGTTTCGACCATTGGGGAGGTCGTCGACACCACCGAGGCTGTCACAATGATCATTGCCTCAGAAGTCACTGCCGTAGAAGTAGTAGCCATTGCGCCCCAAACTTGAGCGCTACCGGCAATGGAAGAAGCCGAAACAACGCCGTTGAAACAGCCAGATGCCACTCGCAATAGCGATGAGGTGTTCGTTGAGGTCTTGGATGTGGAGCTCAGGTCGGTCCAGTAGACCCTGACACAACCACCCTTAATGTCAGCGGTTGCTATGGAGGAGGAAGCTGAGAGTCGGATGGTCGATCAGAATCCGCCCACTTTGCTACCTTCTCTACAACCCCATGCTGAGGAGATAGAGGCAGCCACAAATGTGCCAATGCCTCACCCAGAGGCCACATCATCACGTACTATCTTAGTGGACTCAGCCCCGACAAAAGATGCATATTTAACAGGCCGTGCCGCCAATGCGAGGAGAGCTATTTGAAGCCAAAGTCGATCGGTGGCAATCCCCTCTTTGTTAGGGAAAGCCTTTAGTTTTGAATTCAAAAACATGTGGGAGATAACAAGCAACAACAACACTACTTTTTCTTCCCTAACCTGCAAGTTTCACATCTTCCAATAGAGGCTAGGAAAATAGGAGTGTCAGTTACTGACTCTAGTTGGTCTCCCCTACCAACTCAGGGTGACAAACAACACAATGTAGGTGACACTCCAACGCCTAGACACCATCGAGCAGAGGCTCGATGAAAGGGATGCCCATCACCAATCAAGGAACTCCTGAAGATCGCTTTCACCACCGACGCCCTCCAATCTGTGATTGTCATCCTAACCTTCTTCCACCAGCTCGTCATCTTCATCCGATGCCAGTAGGCCCTCAACAAAGACCGAGGAGGAGATGATGACCAAAACCCCAACAGGACAAGGGAGTACTCGTGGTGTCAACATATCTGCCACCCCTCAACCGCTAGAGCCAACCAACGCCGTAGAAAAAATGTTTGAAGGCCAAGCGGAGGACTCATCTAAGGGAGAGGAGGGTGATCTGCATAGCTAGATTGTTGAGCAACCCCCAAAAGTGAAGACTTTGGCGGCTGACACGTTCTCTGTGCCGTCCGAGATCCCAGTCTTCGAAATGGCCGACTTTGACAGGCACACCATCAGCTATGATCTCCAATTCTGTCACCGCAGTCCACAACAGGCCCCCTATCAAATGACTACGGAGTTTACATGCTACACTGGATATCCAGTGTAGAAGCCCTGACGAAAATGCCACAGAAGATCCATAACCTCGAGTATCACAGACAAGGAGGAGAATGTCATGGAGCTCTTATCTGTTGATGGTGCATGCACCAACTGAACCCTCACAGATCTATGCCTACCCTTTCTTATTTATCCCACTACTCTGGGATAGAGTGTGGGGTACGTTTGGGGGGAGGGTGCTCCATAGCATTAGTGAGGGAGGTACTCTAAAATTTTCTCATTCTCTGCTTTCCTCTCCCCACCATACTATGTGTATACATTTATATAAATGTTTGATAGAATGCAATACTTACAGAATATATACACAACTGCCTATTTCCCAAAAACTATAAAAATTACTTTATCATAAATATTTGGTACAACTTCTTCCAGCTTGTTCTCTCTGTATCTAAGGCAGTTGAGATTTCTTCTATGCTCTCTTAAAAATGTAGTCTTAAATGACAAAGGCTATAACTTTTATATGCCAGCTTTGAAAAATAATCTCACCCCATCTAAGAGATGTGCATGTGAAGGAAAAAGCTGCCCAAATAGTAAACTCCCTTTTCTCCACCCATTAAAACCCCCAAAAGAGAGGAAAGCCTTATGAAAGCGAATAAAATAATGAGAGTTGTGCCCCAAAAAAAACACTTGTCTTCCCAAAAGTACCCATCTTTAGGCATGGTAAATCTGGGGCAGTGGTACGTTAGGATGTGAAATAACTGCTCTAAATCCAAGTGCTTGGACTACATGGACCACTTACTCGTTAACAGACTCGTACCTGGATGAACCAATGGGAAGCAAGAAAAACCCAAAATCCTTAATGCTTCCCAAAAACCCCACCTTCTACCCCCAAGATTCAAGCAGTTTGTTGTGAAAGCTAACTTCAAAATCATGCACCAAAGCCTCACAAAAGTTGGGGAGACAATTTTTGTTTAAACAAGGCAAGAAAATAAAGTCCATTGATCGTGGTCAGATGTAATTTTCTTAAGGACATTCCAAAATCCACTTAACCTTTGTCCGAAGACTATGCCTCATTTTGAAATGTATCACAAACAATGTTTTAAAATAAGTACAGATTGATTGAGGACAATCAAAATGCTAAGTTTGGGGGAGTTAATAACACCCATTTAATGGCTGCTAGAGCTTATATTTTACTATCAAAACAGCCTCCAAACCTAAATTCCTCTCCATTTTATCTTATTTTGTTGAAAAGAATTAATGCCCACTATGCCCCTGATAACATTTCCTATCTTTTGTAGAGTTCCTCTTATTTTTCCATAGAAAGAGTGTTAATGGGCCCTTCTGGCCCATCAACAATGAAGCACCCGTCCTGGCCCGGTAGCAAACGAGGCAACACACCCCTTTACCCATCATGGTCGCTGCCCGATACGACAGAACCTGACGCGGTTGTGCCACATGGGAGCCTTGACCGCTGTAGCTCTTTACCTGATAAGGTGCCTTACCCATCAGGGTTTGCCCAACCGACGACATTTGTTACACGATATGGCTACCCCTCAGAGAAATAGCCCGCCAAGATCCTTACCATGCCATGACTGATGGAGCGACATGTGTTTTGGGCGACAGACAGCGTATTACCCCCTTCAAAGCCACGTAAACGGCGCCATATGTAGGACACGTGGCCCAATAAGAGCCACAACTCCCACCATCCCACTGCCTATAAATAGTAGTTGCAAGCCTATGATAGGACATGTCGAACCATACGAGAGCTAACTCTTAGAGCATAGGAGCTAGTGCGTTGAGTTCCAGAGTTTGTTGGGCGATAATAGGTGAGCACACCCCCACCTAAGAGGTATGGGAGGAGCTCACTTAGATCCCGACCCAGTAGCAGCAAGTAGTGCGACATGACCCTCAAGGCAACTTCAACATGTCGGGTCCCTACCTGGGCTTCAACTCGAGATGGCTCACCCATCTATACTCGACATGAGGAACCCGAGAACCCTACGATAATGCTAACCTGATATTTGTCTTAACCAAACCCAACGAAATATGGTCTAGACCTATCACGGCTATAGCCTGACGGGGCTGGTAGCCCGACACAACCATATCAAGTAGAGAGTCCTTTCCTGATACGCCCCCCTTACCCGTCACGGTTCACGACCCGACACAGTGAAGAACCTGACACGATCGTATCTCGATAGGGATCCTACTCAGAATTGGGTTAACGTTATCTTAGGTGTCTACTGCTATGTACGTCAATCTCCTAAATCAAGGAAACTGATACCTATCTTCCCTTTTACAACACTTTACCTTCATTTTACTAATTCATTGTAATTAAACCATTTTATCTCTTCATGATTATTGGAATTTGTGGAGTTTATCTCGTGTTGCTCTGTGTATGGCCCCTTATTGTTGGATTATTTCTTTTTAGAATCTGAGCTCTAGTCTCTTCTGTCTGGATCATGCTTTTTGACTAGCTATCAAATCATGTTTCTCATTTTGCCTCCCTTGAGAGAGGGATGTTGTAAACTCTAGAGCTTGGTTTGATTTGGGTGTATGAGAGTACCCAGAATCAGGGTTGTCCCGACCTATCTTTCTACTCCAGCCTATGCCTAGTACCCTTGAGAGAGGGACTTAGTGCATGGCTAGTGGTACCTTCTTTGAGAGAAGAGGGTGTCGAATGTACGCCTCTACCACTTGTTATGATTAAGTTTTCCTCCTTCATGCTATACTTCGAGAATAGTTTTATCTCCTCCTATTTCCTTTATTTAAAAACTTCCATAAAAAATGATAAACCCTCAAATTTTAAATCCTTCTGGTAACTCCCCTTAGAGGTAGGGTTTTAGTTTGATTCTTTATAATTATTTATGTTTACATCAAAACCTTATCCATCGACTTTTCAACGTTCTTAGACAAGTAAAACTTGAGTTCTGAAGCGCTATTCTGCCAATCCATGTGTTCGACCCCGAACTACTTCGACCATGTGCTTGTTTTAGGAGTCTTAAACATTCGAGTATTATAAATTTCTAAAGTTTGATGACCTAGACACGTCTCCATTTTTGGACCCATGTTTAAGGCTTGTCAGCAGCAACAACCTCCGCATCATCCTGGTGTTATGACCCCACCTTCCAGTAACCCCCAATTAAAGGAGACCGAGAGGTTGAAGCCGCACACATAATTTTCAGATCAAAGGTTCAACAATTAACCAAGAACAATTATTAAATTTTAGCAGAATAAACTGGAAAGCTGTAAGAAAATAAACTTTTGCATACCTTTTGAAAACTTAGATCTCTAAACTTCTATCCCCATATGAATTCTACTCTAACTAATCCTCCTTGTATTTCAATTCATGTATTTCACAATATGATGATTTACTATTTGTCCTTTTGGCTTTGTACCTCAAACGCTGACAAACAAAACGTCAATCAGCATAAAGCTGGTATGTGGGGGAACCAATAATCGTGCAATTATTCATAACAATGTATTGCAGCCAATTACCGTTTGACAAACAATTTTACATTTTAAATATAACTGCGCGATCCATGCATTCCCTATCCTCTGCGCTGTCCCTACAGTGGACCTAGATACTACTTTCCTTATATTAGCTCCCCATTAAACCCCTCATGGTCCCACCTATATGTGAACCTGTTTCTAGGGTTGAGTCATATGGCACTACCCGTAAGTAGCCCACTCCTTAACTCATGGCATGCTAAAGGGTCTCATGGCACTACACTCGGTAGCCAAATTTCTAACCCACGATAACCTAGACCTTACTCTAGGTTACCCATTTTTAGCCTTTACAATCCACAGAGGTGGATTCAGATCTAAGCCAGTTATATATATATTCATGGTGATAATCATAGTCACTTTATAGTTGCATGAAATAAAAGGCATCCAATAGTTATTTTCAAGAAACCGATAAACACGTTCAGAAATTTCCGTGAAACTAAAGTGATTATTCATAAGCGTAACCACATACCTGTTCAGTAGATTTCTCAAGCTAATATCAATTCCAACCAAGAAAGCAATCCAAGCAAGTATTTCAACCACATAATCAAGAATCCTCAAAAACACATGTACTCTATTTACTACACACTTTATCAAGATTCTTTCTATTCAACTTGAAATCACTTCCTAAGGTTTCCGGATCCATTTTAGGGTTTCATTTTGCATTTTAGGGTTTCACTTCATTTACTATATTAAACATTAATTCCAGATTAAAGGCACACTTAAACATTAATTAAGCCCATTATGCCTCTTTTATGTTAAAACTACCATTTTTATCCTTTTAATCCATGGCAAGATCATTATACTTATTTATCATCAATTCATAGTTCATTATGGCCTAATACACAAATGAACTCTATATATCATTAAATCCACCTTTTATTCATTATAAAACCCTAATTACTATATTAAGGGTATTTACCCATACTTAGGAACTTTAATGCTCGAAATAGATTAGAACCATCATATCTCAGCTTTCTACATGAATTTGACTGATTAAAATCATTAAAGATCATAATTACCACATTTAGGGTTCAAGATTCATTAAATCATATGGAACCCTAAATTAATCAAATTATGCATGAAGATCATCCTTTTAGATCTAATATGCCCTTTTTATTAACAACAGGTTAATACCAACTTTAATCATCCGTTAAACCCTACTAAATATATTAATCATCTCAAAATAGGGTTTCTTAATCTTTAATTCATCAAAGTTGATTACACTACTTTTCGAATTTCAAGAGGAATTAGCTTCTAAAAATATTTTTATTAGATTCTTCTCATTTTTCTGACAAATTTCCATATTTTATGTGTCTTCATCCGAGCTACTATTTAGGAGATACGAATTTAGAAAAATTATCTTACTTTGGGCCAATCAGAGCACGCCAAGTGTCTGCTCCATGCAACGTTGTTTGGATGGGCTTGAAAACATTTCGAATTGTCCCTTTTGCCCCTGGTTAAGTGGGTCACTCCTTCACTTCCTGGGAGGGTAGAACGGTCCAACGACTCAAGGCCTTCTTCTACCTCGCAATTGCCCTAGCACGGCCGTTGCTGTAGGAGTTGGTGCGGCCCTGCCGCCCCTCCTCAGGCCTCATCGGACACTGGGCACCCCTTCCTTGCCTTTGTCGTGCTCTTACGTGTGCGGGGCGCCATCAGTTAGCGGCCAAGATGGTCGATCGAATGCGAGCCAAGACCGCAATCTATTGCAGGTTGGCAGAACATTAGCTTGGGATGCATGAAGATGGGAGCATGAGAGAGATAGCCGATCATCCTAGGGTTGTCGTGGAACTTCTCTCATCGACCGTAGCAACCCCACGAGTCCTTGCTACCCCACGGTTAGACGTGCTCTTCTCGACTAGGTTTTGAACCAAGAAGAAGGAGGAGATGAGAGTGAGACGTGTGGGATCTCTCAAACTCGAGCCAAAAGCCCTACCCCTTATGTAGGGGAGGGTATCGATGCCCTAAGATGCTTGCCCACGAAGAAATTGTGTTCTTTCCCAAAAGGAATCCAATTCCTTTGTTGAGAAGCAAGATTCTCTCTCTCCCAAACGTATTTTTGTTATTCCTTTTTCGTTAAATATTAGGATTTTGAAAATTACTTCCTTTATCTTCCTTGTATCTGCCATTTAATTTATTGGCACAAAATTAAGTTTTCCTTTTAATAGAAAATACTTCATTTTTATCAATATCACAAAATTCATTAATAATGTATCACATTATCCTTTTATTTTGAAATTTTGGTATTTTCTCTTTCTTTCCTCTTTATTGGGGCTCCTTGGACCCCAAGAAATTATAATATTTCGAAATTCCTTTTCAAGAATACTTATAATCCTTCTAGATGCATCTATATGCATTATTTCTCATTATCATGTTTATTTCTTATTAAAATATCTCTTTTTGAGGATTTCTCTTTATTTCTCTTTTATTTTCCTCATTGGTATTCCTTTTAACATTAGGAATCCTTGGGATACGAAATCCCACTAAGGATAACTCAATTCCACATTTTCCACTTTTTTTCCACATTTTATCATTATTTTCAATTTCTTTCTTAATAATGAAATACTTAATTGATCTTTTCTTTTCTTATCGCATTCTCTATGCAACTTTTGCCTCTTTGGAACCCAAGGAACCCAAGAGGCATGAAATCCATCCTTGGATTACATTCTTTTGCCTTCCAGAGGTTTCCACATCATTTTTTTCTCAAAAACTCAATTATTCATTTACTAATTTAATAATTGAATTTCCTTTCTTCATTTCCTTGTTATTGGGCCCAATAGCCAATAAAGCCCAAAACACAATCATCAAGGCTATTGTAAACGAAATCCATTTATTCAAAAGAAATTATATCATTATTTGTTCAACTATCTTTAATATGAGAAATTACATTTCTCACCAATTGAACCCAAAAATTGTTGTAACATCCTTCCCCTCTTATAGGAATTTTGTCCTCAAAATTCTTATCAAGCAATAATTTAGGATAAGACTTTTCCATGTCCATCATTGGCCCCTATTTGACTTTACCGTACTCCTGACACTACCAAAGAACCTTTATCATCACATATTCTTTTCTCCAAGTTCTTTCATCCTAGCATCTATAAACTACACATGTGACTCAGGCCATTTCAGCCTCCCTTGGGGCTCACTAGGTTCATTGCTCAGCACATTGTCGGGGTACCTCACATAGTGCTCTAAATTGGACACATGGAACTCATCACATGTTACTTTATCCTGAGGGGTAAGATCAAACTTAACCTTCTCCACCAAACCATGTTAAAAGAACCCATACATCGGGGACTCAACTCTCTTAGCTATAACTTAGAGGGGTCGGATTTTCATGTCACATATTCTCCCACAGTGAACTACATGTCAGTATACTTTGCATCTGCTCACGACTCATGTCGTCTCTAGGCTCCTTTGAACCATTGCATGATTAAAGTGACTTCATCTACACATAATGTGGCCCTTTTCTAACCATCATGTGGTCCTTTCACCAACATCACCTTACTGAAGTGGTGACCAACACAACCTACTTTACAGAGCTTCTTTCAATCCTGATACTGGCTATGGTGGTTATCATCACATCTTTCATAGGACAAGAACTGTCTCTATATATCACCCTGAACGAGCACACATGCTCTCATCAGACCCTTTATTCTGGATCATACTAACCATTAGTTAGAGGTGATAAACTGTATGAACATAGAGTTCTTCATGTTTCTACTTCCATCTCACGGTAGTGAACCTTTAGGTTATACTCAAGAACTTTGGATCTCGCATCATGGTGTAGTTGAACCATCTCTCTCATGTGTAGTTCAACCAGATTTGTCCCTTGATAGAACTCTTTCTTTCTCATGCCATCTAGGTAAGGCGATCTACCATAATCCACATTGCATCTTGACCTTCCTTGGTCTAGGGAAGACTTACAACCTCCATAGCGATGAACTCCCTTTTCCCCTCTTGAGAACTCTTTATACTCTATATCGATACATTGGGTTACTAGTGTTTGTCCTTCACCTCCTGGCTTGCATGGTGACAAGCCACGTGCAATTTCATCTTAAGCATCTCAAGTACTACTGTCACTTACTATCTTCGTAGTACGGTGTATCATGATTTCATGTATGTCATAGTTCCTCAAGATCAATTCCTCAGAAACCCTAAATCACTCTAGTCGGGGTTTCATCTCCTTCCTTTCCAAAGAAGTGTATCTGAGGTTCTATCACCATCCTTTCATTATATCTAGGACTAGACTGGATAACCAAACAATCATTAACTTTTTCAACATATCTCATTATATCAGAGTGTTATCCAAACATATCTCCTTTCTAAACTTAGGGTTAGCCTAACAACCTCTTCTAGCTTCTAGCCAAACTAGTCAGATATATCTCAACCAGAGCATCCATTACCACTTCACATCCTTAGGTATTAGGTAACATTGAAGACATACACTTTCATGTATTTCACTGATCATCTCGAACTCTAAGTCTATATTCATTGAAAACACTTTGAGCTCATCTTTTTGGTGTTCAAACTCAACCTTGTATGACTCATATCTCATGATAAAAACATCCTCATAAGGTGACTACCTCATTCCTCTTAGTGTTGGAAAACCATCCATGTATCGTTCCCTCCACAAGGGTATGTTATCATCTCTATCCTCATACCTCGTAGCAACGTTCCAACTCACATCATCTTTTATCCTTAGTGTATGGCATGCATACTGTCCTATCTCTCACTCCCATAACAAGAGGAAATAAGCATTTGGTTGCAGTCCAAATACATAGTTCTTCATGTTCCAAGAGTATAGATGGTACATCCCACCTTTCCAGTACACCTTTAAATCTAAGTTGAAACGTGCCATTTACGCCCCTATATTACAATCATCTTGATATCAAAGTTACCTCCATGGAAAACTGGTTTTGAACCTACTTGGGTCCACACATATTCCTTGGTCATCGCCTCTAGGTCTTTAGGGTGCCGACACGTTTGGGATCATCCCTCTTCCCTTATGCATCCAGAGAGTGCCCTACTCATCCGTCCTTTGGGTCCCATGAGTTCATGAAGGTGATCAATCTCCTAACCCATGGCCCTCAGACAATGATAGTTGTTACCTCCCGACCTATGGTCATGTGCAACTAGGGAATTAGGTAGCTCCTACTTCCATCGGTCTTATCCCTACCTGACCCTAGGATAGACTTAGGATTTTCTTATAGTACATGTTCAACTTAGAACCTTACCCAAGCCTTCATCATCTCTCTCTACCTTCAAGGGCTAACTTTCATCCTTTCATAGGGGTCATGGTGACCTGCCTACCTTGGTTAGGCCCCATACCGGTTACCTCTATGGTAACACATCAACATGCACTTAGATATGGATATCTATGGGTCTACATGTTCATTTTCATACCATGTACTTTTCACTTAGCTTCTCACGATCTTATGAGATCTCTGTAGGTTTCCACAAAACCCACAAACTAGTACACACCCTACCAAAGGGTTCCTCTCCCAGGGAGGAAACTACAAATCTTGACAACAAGGTCACAAACATCCTTAGGGTTTATATTCACATGAGCATGCTTAACCCAGCAGCCACTAAGGCACAAGCATACCACCTACTCAACCATGCTAGGTTATACTTGTTCTCGTCCTCCATCATTGGATCAAGATCATACCTTCCCATGTCATCAACTTAGCTGTGAGGGGTTCATCATGCCTACCTTAAACTTAAGGGGTTTCCTTTTACTCTATACGAAGAGTACCATGCTCAAACTATAGAAACTCAAAACTCATAATGAGCATCGGGTACAACACTTCCCCTCTTAGTCCTAAGAACCCTAGGTTTTCTTTTTTGATGTCCACCTGCCTGCTCAACTTTTTACCCATGAGCCAAGCATGTATAGGGTATGACATGCACTTACATAACCCTTTTACCTCGGGGTTGAGTCCTCCTCACGGTCATCCAACAAGGTACAAGGCCTCACAACCTATTTACTAAACCTCTCCAAGTCTAAGGAACTCTTCTTCCTATCTCAGGAGGTAAAATCCTATACCCTAGGCATAGAGGTACCAGCAGACTCATCCTCTCTCTAGAGTTTGGTTCCTCTCTTGGAAACTAAGATATCCTCAGCCTTCAGGGATCAAGCATGAGGCAACCATCATCGTCTACTTAGGTCACATCATCCTCAACTCCCCACTATTCCTCATATCTCAGAGTCTAGGCTTCCAACCTTCTTGCATGGTTCCTGCTCTCTCTCTAGAGCTAACTCTACAAAAGACTCACTACCAGAGGTCCTCTCTCTGTGAAGGTGGATCAAGCTCACAAACATACCCCTACATGGGTGCTACTTATGTTCAAAATTATGTTTCCTCGAGGTTATCCCTAGCCCATATGCTTACCTCATAATCTATCCTCCATACTCCCTTGGCTAGGGTTTCAACCCGCTGCTCACACTACTGATGTATCTTGGGTGCCTACTATGACATGCTCATATAAGCTCATGGGGTTTACATGGGTTCTTCTCTAACTCCATCAATGAAGGAGCTATCCTTCACTCTAACATGCACGAACCTTCCCAGGGTTGGGTCGCCAAAGGTACTCGGTCATCCAACCTCTCATGGCTCATATGGTATCCAAGGCATGTCTATCCAAACACCTAGTCTACCATGACGTTTTACTCATCATGTCATCTCTCTCTTTACCCTTTGGTTAGGTTTAACATCATCCTCAGAGGATGTGCCAGGTCTCTACTTGTAATGGAGATCTCTACCTCCAAGACTAACTCTCTTCACTTATCCTCCTGACAAGAAGGTCTAGCCTCATGTCTCTCCTGAGGGCATGACAACTTATGTCATACGACCTAAGCATGTATCCATCCTTTAGTTTACGCTTAATCTATTAAGCTTATGTCCATGACATCTTATTTACATGCTTTTCATTAATTTGGTGGAGGATTCCTTAAACCTTATCAACCTTACCCGTACCTCAAGAGGGTGAGGAAAAGAGAGAAAACCCTAATCCTTAAGGTCCTTAATAGAATTTGTGATGAGAAGGGATGAATAAGATGAGAAAGTCCTAAAGGTATCTTATTTTGATTCATACCCTAAGACTTTGGCCAGGAAGTCACACGGATCTGGGAGTCCTCGTATTCCGACTAATGGTGTAGAGGAAAGTATTGCCAGCCCCCGGTCATGATCCTTTTCTAGACACCTCCATCCTTCGAATAATCCTCTAATAACTCCCTTGGGTTCTATGGAGTTTGTAAAATTTAATAATCATTAATGGTTAAGTGAGGAACCTACGCTCTGATACCAAATGTTACGACCCCACCTTCTGGTAACCCACAATTAAGGGAGATCGAAAGGTCGAAGCCACACACATAATTTCCGGATCAAAGGTTCGACATTTAACCAAGAACAATTATTAAATTTTAATAGAGTAAACTGGAAAGCTGTAAGAAAATAAACTTTTGCATACCTTTTGAAAACTTGGATCTCTAAACTTCTATCCCCATATGAATTCTACTCTAACTAATCATCCTTGTATTTTAATTCATGTATTTCACAATATGACGATTTACTGTTTGTCCTTTTGGCTTTGTACCTAAAATGTTGACAAACAAAATGTTGGTCAGCATAAAGCTGGTATGTGGGGGAACCAATAATTGTGCAATTATTCATAACAATGTATTGTAGCCAATTACCATTTAACAAACAATTTTACATTTTAAATATAACTGTGCGATCCATGGATTCCCTATCCTCTGCGTTGTCCCTACAGTGGACCTGGATACTAATTTCCTTATAGTAGCTCCCCATTAAACCCCTCATGGTCCCACCTATAGGTGAACCAGTTTCTAGGGTTGAGTCACATGGAACTACCCGTAAGTAGCCCACTCCTTAACTCATGGCATGCTAAAGGGTCTCATGGCACTACACTTGGGAGCCCAATTTTTAACCCACGACAACCTAGACCTTACTTTAGGTTACCCCTTTTTAGCCTTTACAAACCACAGAGGTGGATTCGGATCTAAGCCAGTTATATATATATATATATATATATATATATATATATATATATATATATATATATATATATATTCATGGTGATAATCATAGTCACTTTATAGTTGCATGAAACAAAAGGCATCCAACAGTTATTTTCAAGCAACTGATAAACACGTTCGGAAATTGTCGTGAAACTAAAGAAATTATTCATAAGCGTAAGCTAATATCAATTACAACAAAGAAAGCAATCCAAGCAAGTATTTCAACCACATAATCAAGAATCCTGAAAACACATGTACTCTATTTACTACACACTTTATCAACATTCTTTCTATTCAACTTGAAATCTCTTCCTAAGGTTTCCGGATCCATTTTAGGGTTTCATTTTGCATTTTAGGGTTTCACTTCATTTACTATTTTAAACCCTAATTTCGGATTAAAGGCACACTTAAACATTAATTAAGCCCATTATGCCTCTTTTATGTTAAAACTACCATTTTTATCCTTTTAATCCATGGTAAGTCATTATACTTATTTATCATCAATTCATAGTTCGTTATGGCCTAATACACAAATGAACTCTATATATCATTAAATCCACCTTTTATTAATTAGAAAACCCTAATTACTATATTAAGGGTATTTAACCATACTTAGGAACTTTAATGCTCGAAATAGATTAGAACCATCATATGCCAGCTTTGTACATGAATTTGACCAATTAAAATCATTAAGGATTACAATTACCACAGATAGGGTTCAAGATTCATTAAATCATATGGAACCCTAAATTAATCAAATTACACATGAAGATCATCCTTTTCGATCTAATATGCCCTTTTTATTAACAATAGGTTAATACCAACTTTAATCATCCATTCAACCACACTAAATATATTAATCATCTCAAAATAGGGTTTCTTAATCTTTAATTCATCAAAGTTGATAACTTACACTACTTTTCGAATTGCAAGAGGAATTATCTTATAAATATATTTTTATTAGATTCTTCTCATTTTTCTGAGCAATTTCCATATTTTATGTGTATTCATTCGAGCTACTATTAAGGAGATATGAATTTAGAAACATTGACTTACTTTGGGCCAATCAGAGCACGCCAAGTGTCCGCTCCATGCAACATTGTTCGACTGGGCTTGAAAACAGTTTGAATTGTCCCTTTTGCCCCTGGTTAAGTGGGTCGCTTCTTCACTACCCGGGAGGTTAGAACGGTCCAAGACCTTCTTCTACCTCGCGCGTGCCCTAGCATGGGCGCTGCTGTAGGAGTTAGTGCGGCCCTACCGCCCCTCCTCAGGCCTCATTGGCCATCGGGGACCCCTTCCTTGCCTCCGTCGTGCTCCTACGCATGCGGGGTGCCATCGGTTAGCGGCCAAGATGGTCGATTGAACGCGAGCCAAGACCACGATCTGTTGTAGGTTGGCAGACCTTCAGCTTGGGTAGCATGAAGACGGGAGTGCGGGAGAGATAATCAATCATCCTAGGGTTGTCACAGAACCTCTCTCATCGACCGTGGTGGCCCCACGAGTCCTTGCTGCCCCAGGGTTAGACGTGCTCTTCTCGACTAGGGTTTGAATTGAACAAAGAAGAAGGAGGAGATGAGAGTGAGACGTGTGGGATCTCTCAAACTCGAGCCAAAATCCCTACCCCTTATATAGGGGAGGGTATCGATGCCCTAAGATACTTGCCCATGAAGCAATTGTGCTCTTTCCCAAAAGGAATCCAATTCCTTTGTTGAGAAGCAAGATTCTCTCTCTCCCAAACAACTTTTTGCTATTCCTTTTTATTTAAATATTAGGATTTCGAAAATTACTTCCTTTATCTTCCTTGTATCTACTATTTAATTTATTGGCACGAAATTAAGTTTTCCTTTTAATAGAAAATACTTCCTTTTTTATCAATATCACAAAATTCATTAATAATGTATCACATTATTCTTTTATTTTGCAATTTTGGTATTTTCTCTTTCTTTCCTCTTTATTGGGGCTCCTTGGACCCCAAGAAATTATAATATTTCGAAATTCCTTTTCAAGAATACTTATTACCCTTCTAGATGCATCTATATGCATTATTTCTCATTATCATGTTTATTTCTTATTAAAATATCTCTTTTTGAGGATTTCTCTTTATTTCTCTTTTATTTTCCTCATTGGTATTCCTTTTAAAATTAGGAATCCTTGGGATACGAATTCCCACTAAGGATAACTCAATTCCACCTTTTTCCACTTATTTTCCACATTTTATCATTATTTTCAATTTCTTTCTTAATAATGAAATACTTAATTGATCTTTTCTTTTCTTATTGCATTCTATATGCAACTTTGGACTCCTTGGAACACAAGGAACCCAAGAGGCACGAAATCTATCCTTGGATTATGTTCTTTTGCGTTCCATAGGTTTCCACATCATTCTTTTCTCAAAAACTCAATTATTCATTTACTAATTTAATAATTGAATTTCCTTTCTTCATTTCCTTGTTATTAAACCCAATAGCCAATAAAGCCCACAACACAATCATCAAGGCTATTGTAAATGAAATCTATTTATTCAAAACAAATTATATCATTATTTGTTCAATTATCTTTAATATGAGAAATTACATTCCTCACCAATTGAACCCAAAAATTGTGGTCCTGGTCTGGCATCTCCTCATCAGCAAGGGAACCAAAACCACGACCAAGCCAACATGCATTCTACTCATCCCAAGACATGCCAAGAGCATGGAGATCATTGGCCTATGGGAAGCAAGGAGTAGAACTACAAAGACTAGCAAATAGAGTGGCCAAGGGGCCAGCTGTAAGAGGCAACACTCCAGGGGTATATCCACCAACAACACAGGGTGTAGTAGTGAAAGAAGTAGGTGGAGGAGCATGGTAAAAGTGATCATATACATAGGATGCATAGCCACCTCCTGTGTAGGGCTGGTAGGTAGGATAAGGGTGTACACAAGACAAGTTTATGTTGGACATGATGACACACATGTCCTGATGTAGGTGCTCCTGAACCTGAAGGTTGTACGCATGTTGATGCATCATGTAGCTCATAAGTGTTTCATTGGATGCATGGAACGAGGAGCAGGCATGTCAGGTAGGCTGAGATGGTGGAGGTACTTGGGTAGAGGTAGAGGTAGAGGTAGAGGCACCATGTGTGGTAGAGGATGGGATAGGTACAAACTTCTAAAGTGTGGTCTCACTGATGCAAACTCCTTTCTGGATGGGTTTGTAGTGTAGGTCATTGTCACGCATCATTTGAATAAAACGTTACTAACTTAGCGGAAGCGATCACTAAGCAGCGGATTACTGAAAATCACTAAAAATTAAAACCATTTTACAAAGAGGTCCACACATAGGAAAACTCTTTCATAAAGAACCGAAGTAACTTAATTACATACTGGTTCATAAGTACATGTCCTGTATCATCTTTACATGCATCAACTGCTCTATTAACTAAACACAGGCACTATAAAATCTCAAAACACTAAGCCAAAATCTCAAAAGCACTAATTACTACTCCGAGGACCTGAGAGTACAGAGACGACACATAGGTCTCTATGCACATCTATACAAGACATATCAGTCAGTGTATCCATCTAAGAATTCATTGTTGTCACTGTTGTTGCTATTGTTGTCCTTCACCTACTGAAGCATTTCTGCATCTTCGTCTGCATCCACCTAAAAATGTGGTTCCCACGGGGGTGAGACAATTGTAAATTGCCCCACCGAGAGATATAACTCTCCGCCAGAAACATTATTATTGCAGTTTATTAAGATAAATCTGAATAGAGGAATCATAATTGTATAACAATAGTTAATTTATTGTCTAACATATTAGGAAATTAATCTTGTCTAAAGCATTGCAGTTGTAACCTGATAGAGCAGCATGTCACTTATCCAATAAGGAATGTGAATAACATGTATAACATTCATCTGCTATATTAAGCAGGATAATATCAACCAATGTTTCTCATACTCCAGCTTTATGCAAACACACTACACGGCTGATTATATTTTTCACATCATGTATCAAATTGCAATTAGCTTGCCATGTTATCTTGACATCTTCACTATAGAGTTATAGCCACAACATATACTCTCTTCAGGCTTAGAACACACAGCTAATGCCTGGCATTGTTTTGTGGAGTCATGGCCTATAGCCATACTCTTCTATCAAAGTATTGGGATCTTAATCCCTCATCTCATCAAGTACATTTCCATTTCTTAACAAGTTCATAATCATGTATATAGAATATGGGTATTCAAACCCTTAATTCATCATAGAATGCTTGTTACCACATAATAGGTAACTTAATACCTTCAGGTCATTTGACCAAGGTAAGCATGATTCTTACTACATACACATTCCACATAGCAAACGAAGCTTAATTCACCTCTTATTACCTCTTAATAGGCATCAAGGCATATGATAGCTTATGAAGCCCATAAACAATTTTAATAATTAAAACATCATATGGCACACAATGCTCATTAATTTCATATTACCTCTCACTAAGAAACAAAGCATATGAAGGCTTATAAGGCCTATAAAACATTTTAAATATACAGAGCATCATAGCTCATACCTGGCTATGCTTATCATCTCAACATACCTTCATGATTAGTACTCATGATAACAGTTATAATGCTTTCATATCAGCACCATGCAACACAAAGTAATACCACTATTCCTTTTTTAGGGTTAGGATTCCTCTTACATATCATCACCCTCCATTAGGGTTTTCCACAAATAACCATTTAGGTTCTTAAGATCATGTTATTAATGATAAAACCTTAATTCATTGCTCCACACAGCTAGGAGCCAACATTGATAACATAAGTATTCAATCATACTTATTTATTCTCATCATTCATTATTAAATGGATTATCAACACACAATATGAGTTTCTTTCTCATCTTTACCAGAATACGATTGCATCATTGTTTATTTATTTGGATTAACCTTTTCATAAGGCATGATAGCCTACACTTATCAAAGTGCATAACATCTCAATGAAACAACTGACATGACACACTTCATGCGTCATTCATCCAAATATATTGGATTTAAAACACATCAAGGTATATCAATATTGAGGTGTTGGATGTGATATCTATCATACTTTGATGTATCACTTAGCGCATCACCTTTATCATACTTGAGTTCATCCACTTAGCTTGTATTAGGGTATTTCCCATCCTAATACTTTATACACCAGTTCATCACATTTATCATGTAATGTATTGGTCATAAGTCACTTATTTAGAAAATACAACCATTACTAATGATATGGACTCATATTTGAGTTAGGAACTATTGACATAAGGGTATCCATTATTATCCTCTTAAGGTGTTACACTTGTCAATATATTAGTCACTATTCCATTATTAGGAATAGGGTTTTCCATGTCTATAAATTAAGGTTCACATAGCATCTCCCATATTTATGGGTTTCACATAATATCACTCTATATTAGAGTTTCACATAATATCCTTCCATATCAGGGTTTCACATAGCATTACTTGAAATTCGGATTTCACTTGACATCACCCTTAATTAGGGTTTCAAATGTCCTCACCCTTGATTAGGGTTTCATCAACCTACTCAATTAGGGTTTCATGATCTCTTTACAAAGGATCATACCCTAATTACCTATTATGTTCATGTTGAGAGTATTGAGGTTTAACCATTACATGATTGTCATTCATGTAGGAATTCCTCTCTCTCTCTCTCATCCTATCTAGGATGTCAATTACTTCAATCTTAATTAGATTAGGTCCAAACAACTTGAATGAAGGGTTGTCACAACATATTAAATCATTGCTTTCATAAGAATCAAGAGTTAACCACTGAAAAATGTACTAATTACCCTAGTACCTCAAAGGTACAACCATTGTAATCACCTTTGATTTTCATCATTAGTAATCAATTAATTAATTGAACTTTAGTCACCTTAGATGTCCAAATGATTTGAACAATTGAACCTCAAATGGTCTTGGTCACTTAGACCTCAAACGATCTTGGTCACTTAGACATTGAATGGTTTGAAACCGTTTAAGCAAAACAATAATGAAACCATATGGATAATTCATACTTGAAACCACTTGGGTCTCCAAAGAGTTTGAGATCATTTGGTCCCAAATGGTCTTGAGACCGTTTGGACTCAAACGGTCTCAAGACTGTTTGGTCCAAACTCTCTCAAAAACGAATGGAACAACAAGGTCTTTCAACACTTTATCAATTCAGGGTTTCAATCATTAAACCATCTATTAATTGGACTACTGATTTGTTCTTCAATTGAACCATTGAATCACCCTTCAATTGGATCTTCAATTAGGGTTTTGAACCCAATTGAAGTAGGGTTTCTAATCAAGGAACCATCAATTAGGGTATTGAAATCAAAGAACCATCAATGATTGACATTGTGGAATTAATTTAATTCAAATCATTGGATCATCATCAAACCATGACATGACCTGACCTCAAATGGTCTTGAGGTCGTTTGGATGACCTCCAAATGGTCTTGAGACCGTTTGACCCATCCCATCATTAAAATTTGTAAAGTTCAATTAGGGTTTGCATCATTGAATCGATGATCAGTTGAGCTAGTGATTATATTTCAAATTGATATCACTGGATCATCAACCTTCCAATCATACACCACCATAGGCTTCCAAACGGTCTTGGTTGACCTACAAACGGTCTTGAGACCATTTGTGTGATAACCCTGAAATGTAGGGTCCTAATACTTAATATGATATTAGATGTCCATGAATAGTCTTATTTGGTTATTTCCAAATTGAGGTGACACTTACTGTGGCATAGACTTCATTGACCCACAACTATGACTACAATGCCATTAGAGAAACCATGATATGTATCTAGGGCCTTTTGTGTACATGGATATGATCAAATACTAATTATGAGTCGACTTTGAGTACATCTGAAGGCAAGCATACAAATGGTGTATGCATGGATTCAGATTATTACATAATGGACCCTAAGAGCATAATGATAAAACTAGGTGGATGGTACTTGTTTCATCAATATTTGATGATTAATCAGTATGTATTCAAGGTCCTTACAAATTTATTTTTGAGGTTATTTGAGGAACTAAGTTTTATAGACATATGTTATTTTTTTTCTGAAACTCGGCTGAATGATAGATTACATTATGAGGAACTCGGGGCTAAAATTTTATATGATTAGGATCAGCCGTTTGAGATAATTGGATCCTTGAAGTTGCTTGAATGACGAACGTTTCAAATGATTTTAGAACTAAGCCTGGTTTTTTTCAATATGTCATGCTTCCAGACCACTCATCGCAGGGGCACGACTCCTTTTAGGCATGACCTCTATTCTGGTAAGATGCCCCCCTGTATTCGCTAGAGATGAGTCGATGGATCTGACTCCATCTTCAATGCTCCGCCCATTGCGGATGACTAAGCTTGCCTCCCACCTGTCACCCCATCCATCACTCTCGGAAAGGCTGGGCACATGATAGCTCGACGATCATCTCCGTAATGCAGGGAGCAGTTGGTCAACCACCAAAAGAGTTGATCGAACCATCGGCTACCCTAGTTACTCCACCAACAATCAGAGAGACGGGAGCAGGATGGACATAGTAGGGTGTCCAGGAAGAATGGCGGATTGAGAAAGGAAGGTTTGGACCTTCATCTACTTCGTGGTGACGGCGACACCCAACTGGAAGGCTTTCTCTGACCCTGACAGAGTTGGGAGAGGAGGTAGGGAACCATGCTAGATCGATGCTCTTCACCCTTTGGCAGGGATCTACGGTGTCGATTGCTTTTCTAGACTGACAGTGAGGTCGAGGTACCCCCTGGGTCTGCCATGGCAGTAGCTCGGCGGCTCGCTCATGGACTCACGCCCGACGGCAGTGCTGAGCAAGAGTGCTCGCACAGACGACTCACTAGAAGAGGACACCATGCGGCTGCCATTACCCAAGAGACCCATCGTGACGACGACACTCACTGGATGAAGGAGAGGAGAATGCAGACTCCCCGTCGTGCGAGAACGGAAAACGGAGCGTTGGGCTCCCAGGCCGTGAGGAGGAGCCAGAGTTGCAGCTCTATGATGTTGCGCTACGGAGAAGGACCACCCGCCATAGGAGATCCTGAGAGACCTGCACATAGACGGAGGAAGACTGGGAGGAGGCCGATTCATTGCAGAAGCAACCCTCGCGGCGGCGGTGCGGGATCGGGAGAACACGAGACAAGACGCTCGCGTGTGAGAGAAAAGGCCCAGACCGGGTCCATTGCCCAAAGAAGACTTTAAACCGACCCAACCACATGAACCAGACCGGCTCAGATGAGAAGTAGCGCGCCAGCCCGAGCCACGTGGCGCATGCCCATTGGCCGAAAAAGGTAAACCCCCAGATTTAGTCCAGATCTTATATAATTCATAGAAAATAGCATGTTGATCAGAAAATTACAAACAAGGTACCAAAACGTTCAGAAAAATGAGTAGAACAACATGGCACCTTTATATCAGTCTTTTGATGCTTAAATATCAGTGATATCATGTAAAATGTGTGATGCTTAATTGATAGATAATAAATATCAAACATCGACCGAAAATTATGAGAAAATACCAGTAAGTGACAAATCATATGTGTAATCCATTTGATGTCAGTAATTATGATGTTGATGCACGAAAGCATATAATTTGATTAATAAGGGCTAATTAGGGATAATAACCCTAAATAAAATGTAGTAAATGCATACATGCTCAATAAATGATGAGATTTACAGAAAACCCTCATATCTGTAACTGGAATATAATATATAAATCTGAGATCAGTTATATGCATAGAATTCATGTTATATGAATATGACCCTTAATACATGGGTTGTAACCCTAAATTGAATAATGTATATAAACTAGGGTTAATATGTGCACCAAAAAGGATATGGAACCTAATATTCGGATAATGAATCATAATCTGGAAAATGACATCAGTAAGATAAATATAAGGTAAGAATACAACTAATCATAAGAATGACATAATGATCTAAGTAAACCCTAAAATGAACACGACTAGGGTTAAGATGATGAGAATCTAATGCTAGTATATGATTTTGTTATTAATCAGGTGCTGACCAGTTTATCTAGACGATCATGGATATGATTAGGAATCTCTGAACTCAGGTATGTGGGTTTATTTAATTATATGACTATGGTTTTCTTGCTTGCAATCATGATATGTATGTATGCTCTCTTCTATTTGCAAATATTGGATGTAGTATTGCTATGTAGTATCCGTTGTTTTGTCACTTGAAAACATAAATTATAAGTAGATGTTTTGTAGTTATCTAAGGTGTTCATTATCCCCCTTACGAGGGAATGGATTAATGTTGGCTAGTACACCTCCCTAGAGCACACGGTGTACGGGGAGTTTCCCTAGAGTACTTGGTACACGGGGATGGGCCCAATATATATGTTTTGGTACTAGTCCACCTTGATAATGCAATTCATCTAGGAAAATTTCTTAAATTGACGTATTTCTCTTAATAAAGAAGTGTTTTCTATGATTTTCTTTCCTTCTGCAAATCTTTTTCAAAATTATGAAAGCCATAAATATATGTATCTTTCTGCCCACGTGCACAACACCTTGTGTGTTGATTCGTTGTTTCACGTATGTTTTAGGTTCAGAGCTAGCTTGGGATAAAAGACGGGAAGTGAGCAGTTGTCCAGGTTGTACCTATTGTGTTAAGATCATGTTAGCATACATGTTCATAGACTTGTAAACTTTTCTTCAAATTATGTAAATGTAAGTTGCAATTTTAATTCATGTTGTAATACAAATATGTTGAATGTTGAGAATGTTATGGTTGTATGTTCATGTATGCGTATTATGCTTCCGCATCGCTTTCTGATATGATTGGATGATGTTTTCAGATTCTGACATCTCATTCCCAATAGGGTTTGGAGAAATCAAAATCCGGGGACGTTACAATTTGGGTGACCTCCAAACGGTCTTGAGACCATTTGGGCTAGTCAACCCAAATATTGATTCAAATACTTAAGGATTCAACACTAAACCCGATTAGGGTTTGCAATTAAGGAATCATTCACAATTGAAACCATAAAGATCAAACCAATCAAAACCATTGGATCAATATCCAAGTACAACAACATATTTCCTCAAATGGTCAACCATTTCAAATGGTCAACCACTCCAAATAGTTTGGAACCCAAACCTCCAAACAGTTTGCAAACCGTTTGGTCACCAAACAGTTTGGTGAGACCGATTGGACCAAAATTTTGTAACCATTTGCAATAGATATTTGTGGAGGTGTGTGCTTATGATGATGCAATCATCATCAAGCTATAAACCCACGAAGCTTTCTGTGATTTTCATGGTGATTTCATGAATCAATCAAATAAAATTTCAGGAATAGAGAAGGAATCAACAATTGATGAAGATATGGAATCAATAACAAAGTTCAAGGGTTCAAGTTATATAATCCGCCTTCAATTGAGCTTCAAAGCTTCAACCTCCACGTATTTAATGGTGAAAGAAACACCTTCCACTATCCCAAGCTCGTCCTTAAGCTTTGAGTGAAAAGGAATGGCTAGAATTGAAGATGGATTGGAGATAAGAAGAAATCATGCATTGATTTTTGATTTCCACCATGGAATCAAGGTGAAATAAGGTCAAGAAGCTTACCAATAGGTTAGGGGTCGTCCTCCTGTTTCTCCAAGATCCCTTGGTCGTTTTTGCAAGCAAGAAGTGATAGTGGTTTCGTAAATACCCTTTCAACTCATGGATAAAGGAGCATATATATGAATTTTATTGAAAATTCATTTAAGAGAGAGAAACTAGGGATTATCTCCTCCATTTCCTTGCCACTTGCTCCCTTCCATTCCTTAGATACGATTTTATCTTACTTGACTCACATTCATCTCAATTACCCACGATTTAAAGGAAAACAAACTAAGCACCTTAAATCATATTATAATAATATCCATTTGTGAGTGGATATTTCTTTTTCTTATAATAATGTGAGTGGGTTCTTCACCTCCTTAAAATATTTTCGTTGCCTGTACAAGGCACAAGGACGTCCACATATATGGATTTCAACCAACACAATTTTGGTTGAAAGGTACTTCAATTAACATATTTACTTTTGCATTAAATTGAAGTAAAGTTCCAATTATGCTTAAATCTTGATTATTTTAATATCAAGATTCTCTCTCTTCCAAAATGATACAAATGAGATTCCCCTCTCATTTTCTTTTCTCTACATGATGCCAAGAACCATGAGGGACCCTCTTGAAGTGGTATTTTGCATATTGAACCCTAGATTTTGGGTAAATTGCACATTACACCAAAACTAGGTTTTAATGCACAAACATTGCTCAACAGGCTCTTTCTGGTCATTCAGGCTTGTAGAAGCCATAGTACTGCATCATACTCATTACCATGATGCTTCAACATCTGAGGAACATTGTATCATGTACAATTTGCAAGTTAACCCCTCAACTTGGGTAATTTGCACTTTAGTCCAAAACTAACAAAGCATTGTTTCAACATTATTCAAAAAGGACTAAAATTGAAATATAAGTTCCTCTTGAGCCTTAATTACTTTTCTAGAAATAAGAGAAGCATATAATCAACTTCATTAAACAAAATATCTAGGTTTAAGCATAACCCAGGTCAGGGATGTTACAAATTATAAACCCCTAACAAGGATTTCGTCCCCGAAATCCCAGGAGGAGAAACAGGTTTTATTCATTTATCATACCATCAAATCTCCACATAACATCTTAGTGTCAGGGAGATATCATAGATCTTTAAACCACACAAAGTTCTTCCACACTGATTTATCATCTTAGCTTTATCATACAAAGCACATATTTAATTTCTCTTCAATTATTACCCCTCTATCAATGTTATGTTTATGTAGAGCATAAACTCCTAACATATGATGTCCATATTATTTTTTAGATACCAGAATCCTTACTTTGGTATTCATCATATGTGTTTAGAACACATCTCATTCTTATCATATTCATTTTTCTATTGTTACCACCAAAGGTACACATGCACAAGGTATTTCTTTTATTTTAGGACATTGCTTGTTCCATATATCATTATCTTGGAACCAAAGTCTAGAGCAAACTGATACTTTTCTAAGTATCCATCAATGGATTATTTCTAATCCATGTACATAAAATGTCATAATACTTATTTGATTGTCATGTTAATGAAAGGAGAAACATAAAGTATCATACTCCTATCATTACCCAAGGTTGTTCATCAAAGGGGAAACATATATATATTTAACAGAGGTAATCCGCTCAGCAATCCTTTATTTGTTTGGGAAAGTTCACTTAGCACTTCCTATGTAATTGGGAAAGTTCACTTAGAACTTCCTTATGTAATTAGGAAAGTTCACTTAGCACTTCCTATGTAATTAGGAAAGTTCACTTATCACTTCCTATGTAATTAGGAAAGTTCACTTAGCACTTCCTATGTAATTAGGAAAGTTCACTTAGCACTTCTTTGTGTAATTAGAAATGTTCACTTAGCACTTCCTATGTAATTAGGAAAGTTCACTTAGCACTTCCTATGTAATTAGGAAAGTTCACTTAGCACTTCCTATGTAATTAGGAAAGTTCACTTAGCACTTCCTATATAATTGGGAAAGTTCACTTAGCACTTCCTTATGTAATTAGTAAAGTTCACTTAGAACTTCCTATGTAATTAGGAAAGTTCACTTAGCACTTCCTATGTAATTAGGAAAGTTCACTTAGCACTTCCTATGTAATTAGGAAAGTTCACTTAGAACTTCCTATGTAATTAGGAAAGTTCACTTAGAACTTCCTATGTAATTAGGAAAGTTCACTTAGCACTTCCTATGTGATTTCATTATACTCACTAGATTGTTTCTGAATGACTACTTAATCAGAGTAATCAGAAAGATAACAATCTAAGAGTTCCATACTTGCCCTATCTCCAATAATCATATACCTGACCAGGGTATACAAGTATTGAGATTAGGTAGTGTGCACTTTATTTACCATCATGTTCCTCACTTTTTATATCACTATACACATAGGATTTTTCATTATCGGATTTTCTTCAGGCATCACTTCTATATCTCATCTTTTAACACACAGATAAGAGAGATTATAAAGCATTTTAAGGAATACTGAGTAAAATGTAAGTTCTCATCTCCCTTGTGTCCTTATAGGACTAGTTAGAGAGAGTTCAAAAACAACTACTTTCTTATTTTTAACACATACAATCATGAAATGAAATATCAGAATGAATCTATTTCATCTGACCTGTCACAATCTGATGGTTGACTATTGCATCAGATTGATTCATTGCATAGATCCTCGTAGTTGCTGGTTGTTGAACTGGTGCTTGATTATTAGGTATTGATGAACTAGCTCGGGACACTTGTCCACGTCCTCTATTGTTACTAGAAATCTGCCTCCTTTGTGAGCCTTGCTGACTCTCCCCCTGGGGTTGAGTCACCATTGTATTCCCATCTCGACAATCCTTTACTAGATGTTCTGGTTGTCTACACTGGTAACAGACCCTAGTCACAAAATAGGGTCTGTGAGAACCAGTCACCGGTGTTTATTCTATGCTAGGGGCTCTACTTGGAGAAAAACTACAGTTCCTACCCCTATTTGACGTCCATTGCGTCTGGGTATTGAATCTTGATGGTGTTGCCGATGCAGAAAATCTTGGCTTCTTAAAACTTTCAGATCTTTGTCCTTGGAACTGAGTGTGTACCTTCTTACCACTGGTATGTCGTTTCTCTATTTCAGACCTTTCTATCCTCCTTACCGACTCCACAAAAGTGGCAAACCTCTCCCTATTCTCTAAAGCAGGCATAGGAGTGGTTAGTTCAGCATTCAACCCCTTCTCAAAATGTTGAATTCTTTCCTCATCATTAACAGCCATATGCAGACAAAACCACAACATCTCCATGAACTTAGCTTCATACTCGCTAATGTTCATCTATCCTTGTCTGATCCTCTCAAATTGAGATATCTTCTCATTTAGATATGTCTTAGGGAAGTATTTACTGACTAACTCTCGTTAGAATACCTCCCATCTAATTTCTTCACCCAGCCTCTTATCTTCTTCTGTAATGCACCAGTGACCAGCACTCCCTTTTAGGAGGTACACTGCATGTCTTACCTTCTCAGCTTTAGGAATATCAAGGATCCTGAAAGCCTTCTCCAACTACTTTAGCCACAAATCAGCATCTGTCGGATCAGCTGTACCAGCATAATCTATGGCTCCAACCCGGCAAAGTCTCTCAAAAGTCTTGCCGGCTCCATATCCCTCATTGTGGGCTGGTTCCCTAGGTGCATGTGGTGGCATCCTATCTTCCATGTGTGTCACATTTGCCATAAACTGGCTAAACAGAGTATGGAAAGCTGGATTCTCTATCATGGCTGGGTTATACAGGGGATGTTCAGGTTCTGGTTCATCCCTATTATGGTCCCTTGCATCTCCTCCTGGTGTAGCAACACTGCTATCAACAATGTGTTCTTTGTGTGTTCCAGACATCTTCAAGTTTTTCTTCTCCTCCTATATGAGCAGAAGTCACTATCAGATAATTGGAAGATACTAGAATAGACTCAACATCTTAGTCCTATGTCTCTGTAGACTCAAAGAACCTAGCGTTCTGATACCAATAAATTGTCACACATCGTTCGAATAAACGTTATTAACTTAGCAGAAGCGATCACTAAGTAGAAGATTACTGAAAATCACTAAAAATTAAAATCATTTTACAAAGAGGTGCACACATAGGAAAAATCTTTCATAAAGAACCGAAGTAACTTAATTACATATTGGTTCACATGTACATGTCTTGTATCATCTTTACATGCATCGACTTCTCTATTAACTAAACACAGGCAGTATAAAATCTCGAAGAACGAAGCCAAAATCTCAAAAGCACTAACTACTACTCTGACCACCTGAGAGTACAGAGATGACACATAGGACTCTATGTACATCTATACAAGACATATCAGTCAGTGTCTCCACCTAAGAATTCACTTTTGTCCCTACTGCTGCTGTTGTTGTCCTTCACCTACTGAAGGATTCCTGCCTCTTCATCCACGTCCACCAAAAAATGTGGTTCCCACAAGGGTGAGACAATTGTAAATTGCCCCAGTGAGAGATATAACTCTCCGCCAGAAACATTATTATTATAGTTTATTAAGATAAATCTAAACACAGGAATCACAATTATTTAACAACAATAAATTTATTGTCTAACAGATTAGGACATTAATCTTATCTAAAGCATTGCAGTTGTAACCTGAGAGAGCAGCATGTCACTTATCCAATAAGGAATGTGAATAACATGTATAACATTCATCTGCTATATTAAGCAGAGTAATATCAACCAATGTTTCTCATACTTCAACTTTATGCAAACACACTACACGGCTGATTATATTTTTCACATCATGTATCAAATTGCAATTAGCTTGCCATGGTATCTTGACATCTTCACTATAGAGTTATAGCCACAACATATACTCTCTTCAGGCTTAGAACACACAGCTAATGTCTGGCATTGTTTTGTGGAGTCATGGCCTATAGCCATACTCTTCTATCAAAGTATTGGGATCTTAATCCCTCATCTCATCAAGTACATTTCCATTTCTTAACAAGTTCATAATCATGTATATAGAATATGGGTACTCAAACCCTTAATTCATCATAGAATTCTTGTTACCACATAATAGGTAACTTAATACCTTTAGGTCATTTGACAAGGTAAGCATGATTCTTACTACATACACATTCCACATAGCACATGAAGCTTAATTCACCTCTTATTACCTCTTAATAGGCATCAAGGCATATGATGGCTTATGAAGCCCATAAACAATTTTAATAATTAAAACATCATATGGCACACAGTGCTCATTAATTTCAGATGACCTCTCACTAAGAAACAAAGCATATGAAGGCTTATAAGGCCTATAAAACATTTTCAATATACAGATCATCATAGCTCATACCTGGCTATGCTTATCATCTCAACATACCTGCATGATTAGTACTCATGATAACAGTTATAATGCTTTCATATCAGCACCATGCAACACAAAGTAATACCACTATTCCTTTTTTAGGATTCCTCTTACATATCATCACCCTCCATTAGGGTTTTCCACAAATAACCATTTAGGTTCTTAAGATCATGTTATTAATGATAAAACCTTAATTCATTGCTCCACACAGCTAGGAGCCAACATTGATAACATAAGTATTCAATCATACTTATTTATTCTCATCATTCATTATTAAATGAATTATCAACACACAATATGAGTTTCTTTCTCATCTTTACCAGAATATGATTGCATCATAGTTTATTTATTTGGATTAACCTTTTCATAAGGCATGATAGCCTACACTTATCAAAGTGCATAACATCTCAATGAAACAACTGACATGACACACTTCATGTGTCATTCATCCAAATATATTGGATTTAAAATACATCAAGGTATATCAATATTGAGGTGTTGGATGTGATATCTATCATACTTTGATGTATCACTTACCTCATCACCTTTATGATACTTGAGTTCATCCACTTAGCTTGTATTAGGGTATTTCCCATCCTAATACTTTATACACCAGTTCATCACATTTATCATGTAATGTATTGGTCATAAGTCACTTATTTAGAAAATACAACCATTACTAATGATATGGACTCATCTTTGAGTTAGGAACTATTGACATAAGGGTATCCATTATTATCCTCTTAAGGTGTTACACTTGTCAATATATTAGTCACTATTCCATTATTAGGAATAGGGTTTTCCATGTTTATAAATTAAGGTTCACATAGCATCTCCCATATTTATGGGTTTCACATAATATCACTCTATATTTGAGTTTCACATAATATCCTTCCATATCAGGGTTTCACATAGCATTACCTAAAATTAGGATTTCACTTAACATCACCCTTAATTAGGGTTTCACACGTCCTCACCCTTGATTAGGGTTTCATCAACCTACTCAATTAGGGTTTCATGATCTCTTTACAAAGGATCATACCCTAATTACCTATTATGTTCATGTTGAGAGTGTTGAGGTTTAACCATTACATGATTATCATTCATGTAGGAATTCCTCTCTCTCTCTCATCCTCTCTAGAATGTCAATTACTTCAATCTTAATTAGATTAGGTCCAAACAACTTGAATGAAGGGTTGTCACAACATATTAAATCATTGCTTTCATAAGCATCAAGAGTTAACCACTCAAAAAGGTACTAATTACCATAGTACCTCAAAGGTACAACCATTATAATCACCTTTGATTTTCATCATTAGTAATCAATTAATTAATTGACCTTTAGTCACCTTAGATGTCCAAATGATTTGACCAATTGAACCTCAAATTTTCTTGGTCACTTAGACCTCAAACGATCTTGGTCACTCAGACATTGAATGGTTTGAAACCATTTAAGCAAAACAATAATGAAACTGTATGGACAATTCATACTTGAAACCACTTGGGTCTCCAAACAGTTTGAGACCGTTTGGTCCAAACCCTCTCAAAACCAAATGGACCAACAAGGTCTTTCAACACTTTATCAATTCAGGGTTTCAATCATTAAACCATCTATCAATTGGACTACTTATTTGTTCTTCAATTGAACCTTGAATCACCCTTCAATTGGAGCTTCAATTAGGGTTTTGAACCCAATTGAACTAGGGTTTATAAAAAAGGAACCATCAATTAGGGTGTTGAAATCAAAGAACCATCAATGATTGACATTGTGGAATTAATTCAATTGAAATCATTGGATCATCATCAAACCATGACATGACCTGACCTCAAATGGTATGGCAGTCATTTGTATGACCTCCAAATGGTCTTGAGACTGTTTGACCCATCCCATCATTGAAATTTGTAAAGTTCAATTAGGGTTTGCATCATTGAATCGATCATCAATTGAGCTACTGATTATATTTCAAATTGATATCACTGGATCTTCAACCATCCAATCATACACCACCATAGGCTTCCAAACGGTCTTGGTTGACCTCCAAATGGTCTTGAGACCATTTGGGTGACCTCCAAATGGTCTTGAGACCGTTTGGGCTAGTCAACCCAAAAATTGATTCAAATACTTAAGGATTCAACACTAAACCCGATTAGGGTTTGCAATTAAGGAATCATTCACAATTGAAATCATCAAGATAAAACTAATTGAAACCATTGGATCAATATCCAAGTACAACAGCATATTTCCTCAAATGGTAAACCATTTCAAATGGTCAACCACTCCAAACGGTTTGGAACCCAAACCTCCAAACGGTTTGCAAACTATTTGCTGGTGAAACTGATTGGACCAAAATTTTGAAACTGTTTGCAATAGATATTTGTGGAGGTGTGTGCTTATTATGATGTCATCATCATCAAGCTATAAAACCAAGAAGCTTTCTGTGATTTTCATGGTGATTGCATCAATCAATCGAATAAAATTTCAGGAAAAGAGAAGGAATCAATAATTGATGAAGATATGGAATCAATAACAAAGTTCACGGGTTCAAGTTATATAACCCGCCTTATATTGAGCTTCAAAGCTTCAACCTCCACATCTTCAATGGTGAAAGAAACACCTTCCACTATCCCAATATCGTCCTTAAGCTTTGAGTGAAAAGGAATGGCTAGAATTGAAGATGGATTGGAGATAAGAAGAAATCATGCATTGATTTTCGATTTCCACCATGGAATCAAGGTGAAAGAATGTCAAGAAGCTTACCAACAGGTTAGGGGTCGTCCTCCTGTTGCTCCAAGCTCCCTTGGTCGTTTTTGGAAGCAAGAAGTGAAAGTGGTTTCGAAATTACCCTTTCAACTCATGGATAAAGGAGCATATATATGAATTTTATTGAAAATTCATTTAAGAGAGAGAAAGTAGGGATTTTCTCCTCCATTTCCTTGTCACTTGATCCCTTCCAATCCTTAGATACGAGGCTATCTTCCTTGACTCATATTCCTCTGAATTATCCACGATTTAAAGGAAAACAAACTAAGCACCTTAAATCATATTATAATAATATCCATATGTGAGTGGATATTTCTTTTTCTTATAATAATGTGAGTGGGTTCTTCACCTCCTTAAGATATTTTCGTTGAATTTAAAAGGAACAAGGACGTCCACATATATGAATTTCAACCAACACAATTTTGGTTGAAAGGTACTCCAATTAACATATTTATTTTTGCATTAAATTGAAGTAAAGTTCCAATTATGCTTAAATCTTGATTATTTTAATATCAAGATTCTCTGTCTTCCAAAATGATACAAATGAGACGCCCCTCTCATTTTATTTTCTCTACATGATGCCAAGAACCATGAGGGACCCTCTTGAAGTAGTATTTTGCATATTGAACCCTAGATTTTGGGTAAATTGCACATTACACCAAAACTAGGTTTTAATGCACAAACATTGTTCAACAGGCTCTTTCTTGTCATTCAGGCTTGTAGAAGCCATACTACTGCATCATACTCATTCCCATGATGCTTCAACATCTGAGGAACATTGTATCATGTACAATTTGCAAGTTAACCCCTCAACTTGGGTAATTTGCACTTTAGTCCAAAACTAACAAAGCATTGTTTCAACATTATTCAAAAAGGACTAAAATTGAAATATAAGTTCCTCTTGAGCCTTAATTACTTTTCAAGAAATAAGATAAGCATATAATCAACTTCATTAAACAAAATATCCAGGTTTAAGCATAACCCAGGTCAGGGATGTTACAGTCATTGTATAGAGATTTTCCAGTGGCAAGTTGGAAAAGACCATAGATTAGGGCTGGGTAAGGTGGGTGGGTAACATGAGTATTCTTTCCTGAGTTAAAGTAGGTCATATAGTGGAGAATGTATCTTTATGACTTGACTCCTATGTTCTTCAAGAGACTGTATATAATTACCAGTGTTTTCTGCAATTTTTGCTTGATTTTTCTTTGGATGAATATTGCAATTAACAACTAAGGCAAGTATGCATCTCTTGAGGTCCAACACAGAGGAGGGAAGGGTGCACTTGTTTCTATATGGGACTTGAGGCTTCTTCAAGAACTTATGAATATCAGGGAGAGTAAGATCATATTTCTTGTAGAAGGCCTCAAGATTGACTTGGTTAAAATACTCGGGATAGTCCTTTGGCCAGGTATAAATTACTTCAATATCGAAAAAGAAGATGTTTAGGGTATCCTCAAATACTTGGAATTTCTTTCTGGCAATCATGGAAGTTAGGACTACTTGTGTATTGGGTGGTGGTATGAGTATGTCATAATTCCATTGCAAGTTAGCATAGAATTCATGAACGACTTTTGTGCTAGTTGTCAAATCATTGTAGAACAGGCGTTTGACACACTAGGCAAAGATGTGGTGGTCGTACAACAACTCAACTACTTGATCAATGACCTCTTGTCTTTGTGGGCGTGGCTCAAATAAGGCACGAAACAGAAAGGGGTTCCTCGGAAGGAGCTCCTTGTACTTAGTAAGATCCTCATTGGAGATGAAGAAAGTGTCATCAAAGGGAATCAAGTGAGAGTTGGACGAAGATGAAGGTGTACTAGATGGGGAGGCCCCCTTTCCCCTATTAGATGCCATGGAGATTAAATGGAGAAGAAAAAGAGAAAAAAATGAGAAGACACCATGAAAACTCATCCACAGACCTAGGGTTGATAGGAAAGAGGTCACAGAAGGTCAATCTAGGTCAAACTAGGGGTAGGGAGAGGAATGGTGGGGCTAGTACTGAGATCTTGAGGGAGCTAGAGGTTGGATCAGTCTATTTTTCTCTATTTGAGAGAGAGAAAAGTCAGCCGAACCTAACTTATGTTTGTTCCAGCCCAACCATCGGTTAAGTTTTGTGATTCAAAAACTCGACTGATAGTCTCTTTAGAAAAAGCTCTCGGCCTCCGATTGGTCGAGTTGGATTCCTAAACTCAACTAATAGGCTCTTTAAAAAAAGCCCTCGGCCTCTGATCGGTCAAGTTGGCAACTTGACTGATGGTCATCCTGAATCAACTTTAGAAAATCTAATTTTAGCCATTACAGTGCTAATTAAATTTATTTTTCTAGTACATTTAGCATTTTAAACTTACTTAGGAAACATATCACTCATCATTGGGTACTATTTTGTAATAAAATAAGTGTTTCTTAAAAATACCCAAAAATAAGAGAAAAACAAGGCAAAAGGCACATGAAAATCGATTTTGAGCATATTAATAAGCAATGGTGATAAAAAACATAAGCAAAGCATATAGGATAGATGAAAACTAGCTAGAAGGCATATTAGATTAATTCAAAGTAGCTATGAGTAGTTTAGATTTAATAAAGTTAAATTGCTCTCTAGCTAGAGGTTTAGTGAAAATGTCTGCCAACTGATTTTTCGTGTCCACATGCATGATATAGTTATCATTTTTGGCAATGTGATCACGAAGAAAATGATGGCGAACCTCTATATTATTATATCTACTATGCAAAATAGGATTATATGACAAGTTAGTTACACTATATTATTACAATAGATAGGAGAAACATCAAAATGAATGTTAAAGTCTTGCAGCATTTGCTTCATCCATACGACTTGGGCACAACAACTCCCCACTGCAATTTATTTAGCGTCATTAGGTTATAATGCCACTTGCTCCTAGCAGAAAGCAAGTGCCACTTGTGCACTTTCTATCAATTAAGCATCATGTATAATCCACATCACTATAAGATGTAAGAGTAAAGTCCATTGAATTGGGATACCATAGTCCAAAATTTTGGGTTTTGTCTAAGTATCTTAAAATGCTCTTAAAAATTATAAGATGTGATTTCTTAGGATTTGATTGCAAGACAAGACACAAGCCAACAAACTAAACATTATATTAGGTCTAGAGGTAGTTAAGTAAAGTAAACTTCCGATCATACCTCTATAGAGCTTCTCATCTACATTCTCACCTTCTTCATCCTTATCAAATTTGATAGTGTTTGACATGGGTGTGTCCATCGGTTTGTTGATCTCCATCCCAAAGTGCTTAAGTAGTTCAATTATGTACTTGCCTTGGTTAATGAAGTTCCCATCTTTAGTTTGCTTGATTTGAAAGTCAAGGAAGAATGTGAGCTCACCCATCATAGTCATTTCAAATTCACTCTTCATAAGATCACTAAATTCTTTACAAAGACTAAGGTTAGTTTTGCCAAAAATTATATCATCAACATATATTTGAACGATTAGAAAATTGTTTGAAGTGTTTTAGAAATAAGGTACAATCTACGTTTCCCATGATATACCCTTGATCTAACAAAATGTTCTATAATTTCTCAAACCAAGATCGAGGTGCTTGTTTGAGTTCATTGAGAGATTTTTGCGACAAATAAGCATGGTTAGCTTAATTATCATGTTCAAAGCCAGGATGTTGTGCAACATACACTTCCTCCTCAATTGTACCATTTAAAAATGCACTTTTAACATGCATTTGATACAGAAGAAAGTTTTTATAACTAGCAAAGGCAAGAAACATACGAATGGACTCAAGTCTAGCTAGAGGTGCATATGTTTCTTCAAAATTTATCCCTTCAAGTCTAGCCTTGAGCCACTAACCTTGCTTTGTTCCTTACCACTTTGCCACTTTCATCAAGTTTTTTGTGGCAGACCCATTTGGTTCCGATGATCTTTTTATTACTTGGTCTTGGCACTAGATTCCATACTTTGTTCTTTTCAAATTGCTCCAACTCTTCTTGCATACCAATGATCCACTCATCATCCCCAACAACTTCCTTGACATTCTTTGGCTCAAGTTGTGAGATCAAGGCATTTTTGGTTTGTTCTTTGTTGAATGCAGCCCAAGTCTTGACTCTTTCAAATGGATCACCTAAAATCATCTCATTGGTATAATTCTTTGCAAATTGGGGAGTTGGATCCTTCTTCTCTTCATCTTTCTCTTCTTCTTGAATGACCACCTCTTTTCCCTTTTGTGTGATGTTGAGCTCTTTTAGAATAGGAATTACCTCACCTACCACATCATCATTTAGAAACAATATATTTGGAAACAAAGGGGTTGGTCTCAATAAACTTAACATTTATAGATTCTTCTACTTTAGCAAGATCAATATTAAACATTGTATAAGCCTTGCTAGTAGTGCTATATCCAAGAAAGAAAGCCTTGTAAAATTTTAGATCAAACTTGTTGAGAGAATATTTCATATTCAAAACAAAACAAGGACATCTAAAAACACATAAATACTCGATAGAAGGGTTCCTACCACGCCATATCTCATAGGGGGTTTTCTTCAAAAAAGGATGTTTAAAAACCAAATTTTGCACAAATCATGAGGTACTGACAGCTTTGGCTTAAAACTTCTTTGGAGTATCATAATCTAAAATCATGCCAACCATATCTTGTAGTGACCTATTCTTCCTATCTACAATCCCATTTTATTGAGATGGTTGAGGTGAAAGAAAATTATGTGCATAACCAGATTCTTGACAAAAACATTCAAAAATATCATTATCAAGTTCTCCCCCATGATCACTACAGATTTAAATGACGTGGCAAGAAACTTCATTTTCAAGTCATTTACTAAAGCTCAAAAAAATATCAAGTGTATCAATCTTGGAAATGAGAAAGAATGTACAAGTATCTACAAAAATCATCGACTGTAACAAGGTGATACTTGGAACCATGAAGTTATTTAGTTCTCATTGGTCCAAATAGATCAATGTGAAGAAGTTCAAAAGCTATCTTGGTACTAATGACTCCTTTGGATTTAAAGGAGGACTTAGTTTGCTTTCCCTGGGTAAAAGGTTGGCATTCCTCATCCCTTAAAAATCCAATTTGGGAAGTCCCTCGACCAAGAACTTTTTTCTCAACTTCTTCAACTTATGCATATTTAAATGACCAAGTCAACGATGACAAAGAGAAATATCATTTGAGTTGACTACTAGGCATATAACAACAATAGGATTTATAGAGTCAAGCACAATGACATAAAGATTGCCACTTCTAGTTCCCTTATATATAACTTAATATGTAAGGGAATCTAGAATCAAACATGTGAAGGAAGTAAATAACACAAGGTAACATTGTCACATAGTTTACTAACACTCATTTAATTGTGATGTAGGCCATCCACAAAAAGAACATTCTTGATACATAAGGATTCACCTACATCACCCTCACCTTTGACATTACCTTTCTTATTGTCCCCAAAGGTAACCAAGACTCCTTTCTTTTTGGTGAAGTTGTTGAAATGGCTTATATCACCTATCATATACTTTATGCAGGAACTGGAAACAACCCATATCCATTTTTCTTATAAGAAGGGAGAGTGTTGGCTCCCAACTTAAACTTTGAATCCAGAGTTAGCTTGGGGACCCATTTCATCTTTGGATTGGTCCCCATTGGCTTGTAAGGACAATAAGTAGAGTAATGAGTATCACACTTGCAATAAGAACAAACCATATGATTCTTAGTGATAGAAGACTCTCCAACAAATAAATAGGTCTCCTTGCTCTTTTTTTATCTTTGGCTTTATTCTTTCCCTTTGGTGCTCCCCATACAAATCTCAAACCAATAGTACCACTTTGTTTGGTAGAATGGTCAAGGATTTCATTTAAGGAGTTTTTTCCTTTTAGGAACTTCTATAAAAAGGCCCTAAGTCTATGATTATCATCATTTAGAGATATGATAGTAGAATACAAACTAGCAATATCATCTCTAACATGAACAAGGTCGGCCTCTAGACAGAGGGCTTTAGTCAAATAAGAATTTTTCTTAAGAGAAATAGAAGCAATATCATTACTATGCAAGACGGGTCTAAAAGATAAATCATTCAATTGACCAAGCAACCTAGCATTTTAATATTTAAGCACTTGAATTTCCTTGAGATAAACATCTCTCTCATCCTTACAAGCATCAAGAAAAAGCTTAAATTCAGCATTTTTAGTTTTAAGAGTTTCAAGCTCCTGTAGGCACTTTTGGTTATCTTCCTTAAGAGTTTCACTATTCTTAAGATACACCCCATTCTCTACCTCAATTCCATTTTATTAGATCTCAAGATCAAGATATTGGCATTGCAAGTTGTCAATTCTCTCAAGATGAGTTTTCTCATTTATCTCAAGAATTTCAAGTTTGACATACAAATCATCAATAATTTTTCCTAACCTTTTTCTTTTAGATTTACACTTATCAAAAGAAGAACATGTAGAAACAAGCGTATCAATAAGATTTTTCTTAGATAACTCATGTAATCATACCCTACTCACCTCACTTACCTCAACAATTTCTTCACTAGCAGAGGCCTTGAGTGCAAAGTGGCACTCTCCATCTTCTTTGAATCTAGAGCCACTTGAGGATGGTTCCTCCCAAGATGAAAGAGTTGCATTCTTTTGTCTTTTCTCCTTCTTATCCTTCCTCTTGTACTATCTCTCCTTCTTGTACGCTTCCTCCTTCTTGGATCTGCCCTTGTGGTGTTACTTTCTTGACTTGGGACACTCACTCTTGTAGTGTCCCTTTTGTCCAGACCTATAGCATCTAGGAGTGAGGAGGAGAATTGATTTCCCTTGAAGTGCTTGCCCTTGATGTAGTTGGCTTCATGCTCACTAGGTCCATCATCTTCACTTCAGGAGGAGGGAGATGTCCAAAAAACAAGTTGTTGTTGAAGGATGACATCCTCCACTTGTGCTTTGAAAGCACTATCTTTGATCTTCTTGGCTTTCTTCTCTTGTTGCTTGGCTTCTTCTTCTTCCTTGTCAACCCTTGGTTCATAAGCTTGGAGGTTTCCAATGAGCTCTTTGGTAGGGATGCCACCAAAGATCCTCACTTATTCAATGGAGGTCACCTTTGACTCCTATCTCTTTGGTAGAGTCCTCAAGATCTTCGAGTTGATTACACCTCCACATGAAGTGTTGCCGAAGGAATCTAGGCCATTGATGATGACATTGATCGTAGAGTACATCTCTGTAATCCCTTCTTTCTTTCCCATCTTGAAGTTGTCTAGAAATTTGTTCAACATGTTGATCTTAGCCTCCTTGACTTGCTTTGTCCCCTCATAGGTAATGCACAATTTATCCCAAATCTCATAGGTGGTGTCCTAAGATGAGAAGTGGTCAAACTCCATTGGGGTAACATCTACATAAAGGATGCCTATGGCTTTAGCATTGAGCTCGGCTTCTTTAAGTGTAGCTTCACTCCATGTTGCAACAACTTTGATTGTCTCCTGGTATGGTGTGACCATCACCTTCCACATATCAAAGTTCATGCCTTGAATGTAGATATGCATATGCCTCTTCCAATATAGGAAGTTGGTGCCATCAAAAATTAGAGGATGCATGGATAAGCCTCCCTCTAGGTTAAGTGAAACAAGTAGGTTGTAATGTCCCTGTGTTTTGCCGTCTCGAGACTCAGAAGGACTAATAGGACAAATTTGAAAATATTAGACAATCATATCAGAGAGCGATGTGGAAGCATAATACACATACATGAACATACAACTATAACATACACCATACATTAAATCTAGACATCCGACATGTACATTCTTAACATGATTTATTACAACTTAAATTATATTATTTAAAATAAAGTCTTACAAGTCTATGAACATGTATGCTAATCAGGATCCAAACAATAGGTAAACTTGTACAACTGCTCACATCCAGTTCTTTTATCCCATGCTAGCTCTGAACCTAAAACATACATGAAACAGCAAATCAACACAATGTGTTGTGTATGCGAGTAGAAAGATAAATACTAATATGTTTGCATAATTGAAATAACTTGAGAAAGAAAGAGTAAAAAAATGTTGTTTAATGTGATAATTAGGTAAACATGTCTTTTAGACATATCATTGGATGCAGTTGTACTACAATTCTATTAGCACTTATCTTACATCAAGTATAGGAAAATTACTTTATCATACATCTAGCATGGGAAATGCATCATACATCCATGCTAGTAAATATATCATACATCCATATTAGGCCATTTTTGCACTAGTAGCTACAACTCATCAACATTTCATTTATGTTCCATTAAGATTTTGGCAAAACATGTAATACTAATATGCATCCAAGAATTTATATGCAAATAAAAGCATCCAAAGTACATCATAGCATTGTGCATCAATGAAAATTGGTCATATACTTAATAAAACCCATGTACCTAAGTTCAGAGATTCCTTATACATTCAAGGTCATCTACCACTCTGGTCATCACTTGATTAATAACAATTAATCATCTTTAATACAAGGTTTACCATTATTAATTGTATTTTAGGTACAAATTAGGGTTTATCCAAACCTAGGTTCCATCTGATATTAGGATGGTATCAGATATTTTTCTACTGATCAGGGGGCATTTTAGATGTCTGGTTCAAATTTTATATTTTCCTAATAATTAATCTATTTTCTAGAATTAATATGAGGTTTAAAGCATCTGATTATGCATAAATAAGAAAAGACCTAATATTATGAAATTATAACTTGAGTAGAGTTCATATTTGGTCTCTAAATGATATTAGGATTCATAAAGGATATTATCATATTTAATTTCCATTATATGCTAATTATACTAATAATATGATCTCAAAAAGAAGCATTATCATCTAAAATAAATATCATCATTAATTGTTGTCGAAAAGCCTAATCTAAGGGTCCAATAAGATTGGGGACATTTTTTTGAGTCTGAGAGTATTTTCGAGAAATTTATTGGATAAGGCAGCTATTTTCTACTAATTTTACAAGATTTAGGCAAGAAATGCAATTTTAGATTAGGCTTACCTTTTGGAATAAGTGGGGTCGTCAGTTGAAGCCAACTAATGTGCCTGGATGCACACCATAGAACTCACTGACATGGGGTATGTAGACCTCTATTGGGTTGCTCAGAAATCGGTTGGCTGCTAGATTGAACAAGTCTGGTTCTCTCGTTGTGATCCGGCCCAACCCTCCCTTGACCCGCTTCCACATGCTTCTACTGGGCATTGGGCCCTTGTCGTTCCATGAATGAGGTGCCTCTGCATTACTTCATTCTAGAAGGTGCAAAGGTCTCTCTACTAGTCTGTGAACTCCCATCTACTATTCGTTTCGTGCATGATCATTTTCTATAACAAGTCACCTCCATCTAGGTGAAGAAAGGGGTAGCGAGGACTCTGGCTTCCAAAGTCCGGTAGAGAGATTCTGTAGTGGCTATAAACCCTAGGATCTTTCTTGGTGCTCTCCTTCTTTCTCTATGAAAGTCATTGTGTCTATCTGACTCAAAGATTGGTATGCCTAATCGAGCCCAACATGTTTCTCTTCCCCGATCGTGAGTAGGTTCCCACAACATCATCTTTTCTCCAAACATCTTGTGTTAGTGTCGTCTCAAGGAGGGACCTCTGTGAGTGATGACAACCTGAATCTCCTCATCATCATGATGTGAGGGGTGTAGGAGCTCTATCATCATCTCATCCCTACTGTCAACTTCTCTACACCTACGTTGGTTGCTCGTCCTCACAAAAGGGAGGATCTCTTGGGAGATGTTGTAGATAAGACCTCTGTGGATCTACCATGGTGAGCATGGGGGGAATCCCTGTGGTGGTATGTTGGAGTGTATGACCCCTCTTCATTCTTCCCTAGTCAATGGGTCAAGCAATCCTTGGTTGAGGGACCACACCTTCACAGATATGGGCTTGCCACCGTGAAGAGTTGCTGCAGTAAAAGGGGAAGAGGAAGATGGTCTCCAACATTCTATGCAACAAGCTGATGTGCGAGGAGGAGCTCTGAGGATCTGGGATCTTAAAACCATCATTGATGACCGACATCCAAGCCAAGTTTGCCCTCCCAAATTCCATTCGAAGGCATGGAACAATGGATCTTGAACTCCTCTTTCAACATTGTTCTGTTGGTAGATTCTAGGGGAGAGAGAGTAGTGTAGTTGTAACCTGTGTGTCTCTCACCTTGCCACAAAAATCCATGATCTAAGGGTTGTTGACTACATCCTATAATTTTGGGAAGATTGGTTTAGAAAGGAAGGGTTTTAACCCTGAAACCAATGAGTAGATGGTGTTGGTATTAAGCTTTCTCCTCCCACACCAAGGATCCTTACTCTAGTATGACATCAAATTGACATTTTAACCTCATGTCTGAAATATTTGAAACTTATTCATTTTGAACAATTCAAAAATCAACATCTCCAAAATGGTTGGTCTACAAGCCTGGATTCAAAACTATATCAGTTCGTCTATTAGCATTAATATCAAATAGGGCTCATACCAAGGGTATCTCATTCGGAATCACAAAATCTCACCTAAAGAACCTTAAATAATCACATTGTCTCTAGATAATGATACATAGTTCTCGTATTAGTTAGAGATAATTCCAAGGTACCAATAGATCAATTGATCATCTAGTGGTCAACTATGAATCTCAAAATCATAAGTGTCACAACTGTAAAAGAAAACTAAGGTCATCACATTCACCTCACCTAAAAAGGAATTTCGTCCTCAAAATTCACATTATATTATTTTCATGGTAGTACCAAGGCATTTTTTATTCCTCTAGGTTACCACTCCTGGTGCCAAGGATATCATAGGTTTAGATGTACCTAAGGTGTCATCTTAGTACTTTAAAGCATCTAGGGTGTACCCACCCACCTTATTAGGTTGAGGCATCATTGAGTTACTTAGTCATAACATGATGTTCTTTTAAGTTAAGATTTACAAGGCATATTTGTTTAAGAAATCGAGTTTTATTCATACATGTGAAGTTAAGAAGGTATTATTTCAAGATTCATCATTCACCCTACTCATGTATATAAGGTTATATAATGATCATTTACTAATGAAATTTTCACACTTAACATCCTTATTTGGTTTGAAATCAACACCATATTAGGATTTCATCATTAGAGAATAGGTTCTTATACATATTGGAACGTTAGGGTTTTATCCCATTTTGTGAGTTGTAGTCAAACTAGGATCTTAGATTAAGAAGAATTGAGGTTAAGAGCTTTATTTGTGATCAGATAAGATATGATCCAAAGATATCTTAATTTCAAGTTCATTATTCTAAACTCATATCCTTCACGTATTATATGAAGAGAAAGAGAATATGCTAAGTCAAGCTTATCATCATTTCAAACTTGGATATTACATGTATGATATAGGAAGGGAATATAGAATATGTCAAGCTTATATGAGTGACTCCTCATATATAAATCATCTATATAGCTCAACTGAGGTTTCAAATATCATATATTAAGAAAGAGAAGTGGGAGGAACAACATTTATGAGTATCTTATGCACAAAGTATTTTACTCTTAGAACCAACATTCATATATCACCTCACTTGTAACTAATGATGGTATTCACAAAAATACACCACTCAAGATAGGAACTAATTCAATCAAAAGGATTGGCTTTTTCATTATTGGGTCATCTACCCATACTTTTTCTTACCCAACTCTCACGTTATTTAGATCATAGGTATGAATCATGGATAAGGACTCAACTCATCTACTCAGGAGTAACCCATCTTAGTACACATCATTTCACATATATCTCATACTTTCATACATATTAGGGTAGGTCCTATGACCCTATCCTAGTGGGTCTCACTCTCTCTAGAGTTCACCACATATCTTATCCTAACACTGGAGGTCCTCCTTTGTAAGAGAACTTGAGGCTCATACATATTCAACTTTATATTAACTTAGCCCAATTTAAGTAAGAAAATGGAATGTACTTTCATCATCAAGACTTAGCCTTGAATCTTCAAAATTTAATTCAACTCATATAAAACATAAATCATCATAAGGAAACTTATACCATCATAGGTTCAACTTAGATAAGATTACACATGCTTTTATAAATAAATCATCTACTCTAATTGTAACCTATCCAAATGGTATTAGACATCTAATCTAGATCTACTCTCTCTTCCAGACTGATGTCACTCTCTTTCCCTAAGATGTCATGAACACTAACTACTCTCTAGTGTGAGGGACACATTTTCATATTTATACATATATAAAATAAAAAATTATATAATTTTCCTCTGAGAAGAAGACGTGAGAGATAACTATCGATGCTCGAGCCGATTCGAAAAGAAAACCAAATCAGCAAAATGTGTGTCCCATACACAGTAGATAATCTAGTGCCATGTCACCTAGTGAAATGGTTAGAACAAGGTGTAGACTAGTGTAGCTAGCCAATACAAGTGAGATCTATATGGAAAGGGTTTCATACACTTGTCTAAACCTAGTTCTTGAACATCTAGGTTCTAACCAGAGGCTAAGTCAAACCTAGTTTTGATAGAATAACTTACTAAGTTTCTTTGGTTTTAAAGTGAAAGGTGAAATTTAGTTTTATGTTTCATGGTGAGAAATTGTCAGGTGTAGCTATGGTTCATGCTTTGATACCAACTGTAACATCTCATATTCTACCGTCTTGAGACTCTGAAGGCCTGAGAGGACAAATCTAAAAATGTTAGACAATCATATCAGAGAGTGATGTGGAAGCATAATACACATACATGAATATACAACTATAACATACACCATAAATTAAATCTAGACATTCAACATGTACATTTATAACATGAATTATTACAACTTATATTACATTTTTTAAAAGAAAGTCTGACAAGTCTATGAACATGTATGCTAATCAGGATCCGCACAATAGGTAAACTTGTACAACTACTAACATCCTGTTGTTTTATCCAATGCTAGCTCTGAACCTAAAACATACGTGAAATAGAAAATCAATACAATGTGTTGTTTACGTGGGTAGAAAGATACATACTAATATGTTTTCATAATTGAAATAACTTAAGAAAGAAAGAGTAAAAAAACATTGTTTAATGTGATAATCCAGTAAACACATCTTTTAGACATATCATTGGATGTGGTTATACTAAAATTATATTAGCACTTATCATACATCTAGTATGGACAAATTACTTTATCATACATCTAGCATTGGTAATTCATCATACATCCATGCTAGGAAATATATCATACATCCATACTGGGCCATATGTGTGTTAGTAGCTACAACTCATCAACATTTCATTTATGTTCCATTTAGATTTTGGTGACACGTATAATAATAATATGCATCCTAGAATTTATATGCAAATAAAAGCATTCAAAGTACATCATATCATTATGCATCCAAGAAAACTAGTCATATACTTAATAAAATCCAAGTACCCGAGTTCATAGATTCTTCATATATCCAAGGTCATCTACCACTCTGGTCATCACCTAAATTTTTTTTTGAAGCAAATACGCCTACTTTTAATTAATAGAAGGTTCAAAGGAAACAGAATTAACAGAGGAAAGGGAAGCAGAGAAGGAACTAAAATTAACACTACTTGAGACAACCCTACGTGCAAGCAGATGCGCAAGCTCATTTGCTTGTCTCCTACAAGAGTAAAAGGAAATTTTGGAGAAAGAAGATTTGATATGGTGGATGTTGTTGAGCAAAGTCCCCAGTAGGCTGGCCCTCCTGGCTTCCGTCGAAATGAATCTAATGATCATCTCTGAGTCAGATTCGACTACCAGCCGCTACAATCCCAGCTCCCTAGAGAGTTTGATGCCTTCCATGATTGACCAAGCTTCGACGCACATCACATTTTGAATCGACGGCTTCCTGCATCCTGCCGCTTTAAGAACCTCGCTATCGCTGTTCCTCCAAATGATCCCGGCTCCATCATGGCCTTGGATCTCCACCGCTGCGTCACAGTTCATTTTCACCATGCCCGGTTCTGGTGGTGTCTAAGCCTGCGCCACTCTTGTCTGTGCCTGGTAGTTGCTGCTGCAGGTTGCTGTCTGGTGGCCTTTCAGAAATTCCAGCAGGGATCGGTGCATAACGGAGGGCGGTCTCATCTTGTTCCCAAAGATCAGGTCATTCCTTCGCGTCCAGATCGTCTAGAGGGAGGCGATCATGTCTTCATCCTCTTCTATTGCACTCGACCAGGTGATGGTGGCAATGGCTTCATCTGTCCTCTTGTGCTCTACTGCTTTCACCTTGTTTTGTATGTCCGTTGAGAAGTCCTTCCAAAGTTCCCAGGCCTGCGAGCATCAAAACAACATGTGATTGATGTCCTCCTTTTCCCGTCTGCATATGCCGCAAATCCCATCTCTGTGGCAGTGTCTGTCGAACAGTCGACCCACTGTGGCCAAAGCGCCCGAGGAGCACCGCCATAAGAAATGTGTCGCCTTGGGTAGGATGCCCCTCTTCCAGATGGCTTTCCATCTTCGCTCCCCGTCAGTAAGGATTTGCGTTGCTGTGCTGGACGGAGGCTGGGATGCCATCTAGTATGCCGATCTGACCAAGTAGTCACCTGTTCGACTGTGCTTCCAGAAAATCCCGTCAGTCTGCTGTGAAATGCCTAGCGGAATTGCTAATACCTTGCTCGCAACCTCAGGGGTTAACAGGGTGTTTACTGCCTCATTGTCCCACTCCTTGGTCACCTGGTTTATGAGTTGGCTAACTTTATGTATTGTATTGCAACTGATCTCGTAAGTGTCATAAATGTTGCCTTGTATATTGGGAATCCAACTATCCGTTCAGATGTCAATACTTGACCCATCTCCGACTCGCCATTGCATGCCTTCTAAAATAATGCTTTTTGAGTTCCAGATGCTGTGCCATGTGAAGCTCGGGTTGAAACCACGCCTTTCCTGGAGAACTGAAGATGATGGGAAATATCTAGCCTTTAGTACCCTGTATACTAGAGTATCTTGTCTATGGAAAAGATGCCATACTTGCTTGGCCAAGAGCGCTTGATTGAAGATATGCAAATTCCTGAAGCCCAAGCCACCCTGATTCTTAGGTTTGCATAAATTATCCCAGGTGATCCATGCAATTTTCCTCTCTGTGTCCTTTGCTCCCCACCATAATCTTGAGATGATACTGTTTATGGAGTCTAGGAGATAAGATGGTAGTTGGAATATACTCATTATATAAGAAGGAATAGGCTGAGCTATGGCTTTTATGAGAACCTCTTTGCCCGCTTTAGATAAGAGTTTCTCCTTCCACCCCTATAGTTTCCTCCAGACTCGTTCTTGGATATATTCAAAAACCTGCTTCTTGGATCTTCCCACCGCAGTGGGGATTCCCAAATATTTACCATGCCTGTCAACCTCCTTCACTTGCAACAAGTTTAAGATTTCATCCTTCCTTTCTCGCTCAACCCCTTTACTAAATGCAACTTTAGTTTTGGATAAGTTAATTTTCTATCCGGATGCCCGTTCATATTGGCTGATGATGTCAGCTAATTTCAGGCATTCTTCTTTAGTTGCTTTGGTAAATAGGATCGAGTCATCTGCAAAGAAAAGGTGAGAAATGTGGGGGCCATGACGGCTTGCCTGTAAGCCGTGAATACATTTTTGCTGTGATGCCAGGATAAGAGAAGTAGAAAAAGCTTTCGCACACAAAATAAAGAGATAAGGTGATAGAGGGTCACCCTGGAGAAGTCCTCTGGATGGTTGATTCTTTCTGGTACGCTCCCCGTTGATGGCAAAAGAGTGACTTATAGTTGACATGCAGTCAATAACCTTTGTTGTCCATTTCTCTCCGAACCCCAACTTCTTTTGGACAAAATCTACAAAGGTCCATTCCACTCTATCATAGGCCTTAGACATGTCAAGCTTTAAATCTATATGTCCTTTTTTTCTTTTTTTTTCTCTCCCTTCATCGTGTGAAACAGTTCATAAGCAATAAGGGCATTATCTATGATGAGACATCCCGGGATGAAAGCGCTTTGATTTTCTGAGACAATCTTATCCATAACGGGCCTAAGTCTGTTGGCCATGACTTTGGAGGCAATCTTGTAACTGACATTACATAAACTAATGGGCCTGAAATGACCGATTTCTATCGGTTTTTGAGTTTTTGGTATCAATACCACCAAAGTGGAATTTAAATCAGCAATGCTCCGCTCATATTTCCACCAGCCTTTGATATAGTTGGAGACGTCCTCACCTACAATGTGCTAGTATTTCTGGGAAAAAAGGCCTTCATGCCATCAGGTCCCGACGCTTTATTTGGATGCATATTTTTTAGGGACGACCGGATCTCCTCTATGGAAATGTCCCTCTCTAGCGCCTTTCTCTCCGGTATCCCTATTTTTTCAACAAGTCCTCTGGTCGTCTCCTCCTATCCCGACGGGTTAGATGACTGGAAAAGACCTTGGAAAAAATCTAGGATGACTTTCTCAATGTCTTCATCTTTGGTTACCCATAGCCCATCTTCATTTTTTAGCCCTTCTATTCTATTTTTTTTCCTCCTTTGGGATGCTTTATGATGAAAGTATTAGGTATTCTTGTCACCAGATTTCATTTCATTGGCTCGTTCCCTTGCATGCCAGTAAGCTTCATCATTTCTGTGCTATTGTTGGAGTTCCACCGCTAGCTGTGTACATCTGTCTAGGTTCCCTCTATCCAGTGGCAACTATTGTATTTCCCCCAACTTTGCTTCAAGCTCTTTGATTTTCTTCTTCATGTTTCCAAATCTTTCAGAAGCCCATTCTTTTAATTTGCTGCTACACCAGTCCATCTTTGCTTGTAACCCAGATGTTTGGTGTTCCTCCCAAACTATCTTAACAATATGTTCACACTTTTCATCTTCCGTCCACATAGGCTCAAAAAACAAATGTTGGTTCCTCCTTACCCTCCCTTTTCTTCTCTTTTCAGTATGAATGATAATCGGCACATGGTCAGATTCATATTTGGTGAGGTGTACAACTCTAGCATTGTAAAATTTGGCTACCCAAGCCGGGCAGGCTAGGGCCCTGTCAAGTCTCTCCTGGATAAGAGTTTCTGGTGATAGTCCTCTCTGCCAAGTGAAATTGTTCCCACTATACCCCAGGTCTATAAGATCGCAGTCATCAACGATGTTCTTGAAGTCCTGGATGAACCGAACGGGCTTAGGTGGCCCCCCTTCTTTTCTGAGTTCGAAAGTATCTCATTGAAATCCCCAAAGAAAATAGTGGGAAGTTCAAATTCTGCCTTCAATTCTCGCATCAGGTTCCATGTTTTATATTTTTGTTGTTGGTCAGCCCAGCCATAAATGCCCACTGCCCTCGTAACTCCCTCTGTGCTTCCCTCAGAAATTTCACAGCTGCAGTGATTTTGAGAGTAGGACATAATTTTGAGATTAACGTCCTTCCACCATAAACCGACTCCCCCTGCCCTTCCATTTCTATCAATGCAAATGCCTTGTGTGAACCCACATTTCCTCTTCACCACTTCCTGATTAGTACTAGAAATCATAGTCTCCATTAGAAAGACTATGTTTGGGCTTTCCCTCCAGCACCAAGACCTGAGGGCGTTCACCGTGTCAGGGCGGCCCAAGCCCTAACAATTCCAGCTTAAGATTTTCATTGTCTTTCGCAGGGCTGGTATGTCCCAGCCTCCGCTACTTGGACTGAAGCAGTCCCTGTGATGGCTTCCTTATCTCCTTTTGATTTTTGCTTTCTTTCCTCCTTATCCTGTAGTGGTTAATTCATCCAGCTCCATGTCACAATAATCTGACTGTCTGCCTCTTTTACATGTCACCGACGACCATCTAACTTCCGCTTCTGGTATGCCCAAGTGTTGTGCTCTGTTCATCTGGTAAACCCATGGTGATTTTTTCCTTGACTTCCTTCCTTCTTATTTCCCTGTGCACACCGGTTTCCTGTTAATCTCTCTTTCTTTATGTGCTCTTGTTTTAGTATTGCTCTGCCACGGGTATTGCTCTGCCTGCTTTCCCTTGCTTTGCTTCCTTCCCCCCAGCTCGATTACTATCTCTTGGATCTCATCGTGTGTTCCATTGTCACTGTTTGCTTCTTCAATTATCTGTCTTGGCTCTCTCAAAGCTAGCAGATCAGCTTTAGTGTGGGTTATTCTTCTTGGTTGGCCCTTTGGTGTAGATGTGGCTTCTGCTTTGTCCCCCTCTCTGACCCTCACATCAAGCAGTTCTGTCCCGCCATTGTCTGACGCCCGCCGGGTGTCCTTGGGACCTTCACTTCCATGCTCTCAGAAGATGTCATTAAGATTGATATCCGATCCTTTGGTGCTTCCGTTGTGACTCCCTATTGACCCCTGCACTTGTAGTTCTTCATCTTTGCACCCTTCTCGGCCATGCTTCATTCTTCCCCTGGAGTGCGATGCCTGGTCCTTGCTCATGGTCTGCGACGAACTCTTCCCTTGCTCTATTCGTGGTTTGTTTATAAATTGAACGTTCCTCTTAATCCTCGAGTTTCCGTAAATCTCCTCCTGCAACAACATTCTTGGTTTCCTTGGGGATGCCTTGAGCCAGGCCCCCCATTGACTGTCGCTGTCTTCTCCTTCCTCGTGCCCATCGTAGTCCTTCTCTGCGTGCCCTAGTCAGCCACAGTGATAACAAAAATTTTCCAATCGTTCATATTTGATTCCCAGGTCCATAAGCTTGCCATTGTTGCCACAGATTCTCACAATTCGTTTGAGGGGTCTAGTGACATCCATCCTGATTCTCACACACGTCGACGAGTCCCAGCCCAGTTCGTCTACATCCAGATCGATGACGGCCCCGATTCTTTCGACAATCTTTCGAATAGCTTCCTTTGAACGACACCCCATCGGTAGTTCGTATATGCAAATCCAGAACAAACTGTGTTCGATCACTATCTTTCCCGGCTGTTCAACAACCTCTATGTCTTTGAGTAATAACAACCTGTTGTCAAAGTTCCATGGACTTCCGTCCACAACCTTCTACTTGTCCCTCCAGTCCAGAAACTGTATAATGAAATTGCCTCCTTCCAGTTTCTTAAAGATGACCTTATCGGAAAGTCCCCAAGCTTGTGTAAAGGTTCGTTTCATGGCCCAGAAGTTGTAGGATCTATCCGTCATTAATCGAGCGAACACCGCCAGTCCCAGATGCGTCGTACCTTCGTCCTCCGTTTGCTGTTATAAGTGCAAAGGTTCCTCCTCATCTGCTGTCAACTGAAGTCGAGCGCAGCGTTCTGCTAGCTCCTCTGCCATGACGGGGAGAGTACCAGCAAGATCGCCTAGTCCTTGAACCTGCAAGAGAAAGACCCGCTAGGGAGAGAGGTATCCCACGCGCGGAACCCTAATCGCCGGAGCGGTTAGGTCAGACCCACGGTGGAGAGATTTTCTGGTCATCACCTAATTAATAACAATTAATCATCATTAATATAAGGTTTACCATTATTAATGGTATTTTAGGTCCAAATTAGGATTTAGCCAAACCTAGGTTCCATCTGATCTTAGGATGGTATATGATATTTTTCTACTGATCAGGGGGTCATTTTATAGGTCTGGCTTAAATTTTCATATTTTCCTGATAATTAATCTATTTTCTCTAATGAATATGAGGTTTAAAGCATCTAATTATGCATAAATAAGAAAAGACCTAATATTATGAAATTATAACTTGAGTAGTGTTCATTTTTGGTCTCTAAATGATATTAGGGTTCATAAAAGATATTATCATATTTGATTTCCATTATTTGCTAATTATACTAATAATATGATCTCAAAAAGAAGCATTATCATCTAAATTGAATATCATCATTAGTTATTATTGAAAAGACTAATCTAAGGGTCTAGTAAGATAGTGGATGTTTTTCTGATTTAGAGAGTATTTTTGGGTAATTTATTGGATATGGAGCTATTTTCTACTAATTTTACATGATTCGGGCAAGAAATGCAATTTTAGATTTGGCTTACCATTTGGAATAAGTTGGGCAGTTAGATGAAGCCAACTAATGCACCTGGATGCGTGTCACACCACTCATTCACATGGGATATGCAGTCCTCTATTGAGTTGCTGATGAACCAATTGGCTGCTAGATTGAACCAGTCTAGTTCTTTGACTATGATCTGGCCCAACCCTCCCTTGACCTGCTTCCACATGCTGCTACTGGGCATCGACCCTATGTCCTTTTGTAAATGAGGCGTTGCCACGTCACTTCATCATTGGCGTGTGCAAAGGTCTCTATATGAGTCTAAAATCTCCCATCTACTATTTGTTTTGTGCATGATAGTTTGCTACCAAGCCACCTCCGTCGTTGGTGAAGAAAGGGGTAGCGAGCACTCTGCCTTCCTAAGTCCAACAGAGAGATTCTACAATGGCTATAAACCCTAGGATCTTCTCGATACTCTCCTTCTTTCTCTCTAGAAGTCATTGGGTCTAGCTAACTCAAATATTGGTCTACCTAATCGAGCCCAACTGGTTTTTCTTCATTGATTGCGAGCATGTTCACACAACATCGTCTTTGCTACAAAAATATTATGTGAGCGTCGTCGCAAGGAGGGACCTCGGTGAGTGATGACAACCTAAATATCCTCATCTTCATGATGTGAGGGGTGTAGGAGCTCCATCCACATCTCATCCCTACCATCAACTTCTCTATGCCTTCGTCGGCCACTCATCCTCACAAAAGGGAGGAGGTCTCTATTGTGTATAAGACCTCTATAGATCTACCATGGTGAGTGTGGGGGGCATCCCTATGGTGTTTTGTAGGAGTGTATGACCCCACTTCATTCTTCATCATTCAATGGGCCGAGTAGTCCTTAGTTGGGACCAACACCTCCACAAACCTGGGCTTGCCGCTATGAAGCATTATTGTAGCAAAAGGGGAAGAGGAAGATTGTCTCCAACATTCTCCGCAACAAGCCAAAGTGTGAGGAGGAGCTATGAGGATCTGGGATCTTCAAACCACTATTGATGACCGATATCCAAGCCTAGTTTGCCCTCCCAGACTCCAATCGAAGGCATGAAACAATGGAGCCTGAATTCCTCTTCCAAAACTATCATGTCGGTAGATTCTAGCATAGAGTGAGCAGTGGAGTTGTAACTTGTGCATCACTCACCTTGCCACTAAAATCCATGATCTAAAGGTTTTTGAATAGATCCTATAGTTTTGGGAATATTGGTTCAGAAAGGAAGGGTTTTAACCCTGAAACCAATGAGTAGTTGGCATTGGTATTAAGCAATCTCCTCCCACACCAAGGATCCTTTCTCTAGTGTGACATCAAATTGACATTTTAACCTCATGTCCAAAACATTTGAAACTTATTCATTTTGAACAATTCCAAAATCAATATATCCAAAATGGTTGGTTTACAAGCCTAGATTTAGAACTATATTAGTTCTTCTATTAGCATTAATATCGAATAGGGTTCATACCAAGGGTATCTCACTGGGAATCATAAAATCTTACCTAAATAACCTTAAATAATCACATTGTCTCTAGATAATGATACATAGCTCTCATATTAGTTTGATATCATTCTAGGGTACCATTAGATCAATTAGTCATCTAGTGGTCAACTATGAATCTCAAAATTAGAGGTATCAAAACTCTAAAAGAAAACTATGGTCATCACATTCACCCCACTTTAAAAGGAATTTTGTCCTCGAAATTCAAATTATATTATTTTCATGGTGGTACCAAGGCATTTCTTATTCCTCTAGGTTGCCACTCCTAGTGCCAAGGCTATCATAGGTTTAGATGTACCTAATTTGTCATCTTAGGACTTTGGAGCATGTAGGGTGTACCCACCCCACCTTATTAGGTTGAGGCATCAGTGAGTAACTTAGTCATAACATGACGTTCTTTTAAGTTAAGATTTATAGGGCATATCTGTTTAAGAAATCGAGTTTTATTCACACATGTGAAGTTAAGAAGGTATTATTTGAGGTTTCATCAATCACCCTACTCACATATGTAAGGTTCTATAATATTTCACATCATTTAGTAATGAAATTTTCAAACTTATCATCCTTATTTGGTTTGAGATCAACACCAAGGATTTCATCATTAGAGAATAGGTTCTTATACATATTGGAACGTTAGGGTTTTATCCCATTTTGTGATTTTTATTCAAACTAGGATCTTAGAGTAAGAAGAATTGATGTTAAGAACTTTATTTGTGATCAAATAAGATATGATCCAAAGATATCTTATTTCAAGTTCATTATTCTGAACTCATATCCTTCACGTATGATATGAAGAGAAAGAGAATATGCTAAGTCAATCTTATCATCATTTCAAACTTGGATATTACATGTATGATATAGGAAGGGAATATAGAATATGTCAAGCTTATACGAGTGACTCCTCAAATATAAATCATCTATATAGCTCAAGTGAGGTTTCTAATATCATGTATTAAGAAAGACAAGTGGGAGGAACAACATTTATGAGTATATTATGCACAAATCATTTTACTCTCAGAACTAGCCTTCATATATCACCTCAATTGTAACTAATAATGATATTCACAAACATACGCCACTCAAGATAGGACCTAACTCAATCAAAAGGATGGACTTTCTCTATAAGGTCCCTAAACTTCCTTAATGAGTTGAATAAGATTTATTATTATAGTTGGATTCTTATAACCCTAATATAACCTATTGATATTCTTTGAAATCATGAGATAAGCTTAAGTTTAAAATATGGTCCAATTTGGACACTGTTTGAGCAAGTTATGCAATTTTATGCACATTTTGGACTTTTTAGAATTTTCCCAGTTGAGAGGTTTTCTTTGCAATTTATCACTTTCATTATGTTCTTTGGATATTATATCATCATTCTTGATCTTTTTGACCCATGGGTGCCTATTTAATCCTTGGTTTGAAGGTGTTTTCTCCAAGGGTATTTTAGGGTTTACCCCTTCATGGATGAGCTACCTTTAGTAGCTATCAACTAATGAATTTTTTTTTTGGAAATTCAAGAAACGAGGGATAAGAATGTCTATATGGATGGTGGTGGATCTTCTTATATGTGTTCTTGTATATTCTTAATAGTTTAAGGCCATGGACACTTGGAAAGATACTAGAACTTCAACTTTTTCTTTTTCTTTATCTCAAAGTATCATATACTTATACCTAAGAATAAAAACAAGACATTTTCTCTCCACCACTTCCCTCCTTCTATGAACCTCGTACTTCCTCTATGCTTCTGCAAATTTCCTATCCAAGGAAGAAGAAAGAGAGGATCTTCTTGGAAAAAAATCTAGGATTGTAAATGACTTCCTTTTAGGGTTTGAAAAGCTTCCTTCTAGTGATCTTGACCTAAAAGAGTAAGAATCCCCTTCTTTCCTCTGTGTATTTATTTTTTATCCTTCCTCCTACCTTTATCCAGGTTGGAAAGTTTCTGTTCCATGGTAGGAATTGTTCTAAAGATCTAAAACCCTACCTTTCTTGCTCCTTATGCTTAGGGTTTGTTCATTTGATGAAGAAAGGTTCTAGATGGACGAGTTCACAGCTTATACTTGAATTTTCTACCCTACCTACTCAAGTTTCCTTCTGTTTGGGATTTCATCTTCTCATTATAGGCAAGTTTTATAACTTGCTCCATGTTTATTGCTTACCATAAGCTCGCTGGCTCATGTTCTTGCTTGAAAATGATGGTCCATGCACTAAAAAGCTATGCTTGACTTGAATTTCAATTTTTATAATGTTCCCTATTGTGATTTCAGTTCTAGTTGAACATGTGATCTTGTGTATGTTATTCATAAGGTATAATATGACTTGGATCAGGTTGGTTTGACAACCTATGGTGCTAAGCACCTATCAACCAATGGTCAATTTTAGGGTTTTAAGCTGATTTCTTCTATAAACTATCACCCGATGATGGTATCATTGCAACAACCGAATGTTGTCCTCATGACAATTGATGGTGGTAACCAATGGTTTCAACTTAATTTCACCCCTTAGGTCATGTTTTGGCCTAATTAGAATCCTAGATATTAACAACTAAGTACCCTAATGATGCTATCAATCAATGGAGATATTAGTTTGATATTTGATGTTGATTAATGAATATAGTGATGATCTAACGACCTATGGTGACTTAATGGTCACTAATGATTGTGGATTAGGTCTCCAAAACCTATGGTGAGTAAATCATATAGTTGTATAATCAATTAAGCCTTAGACCAATGGTTTCTTGGGTCACTTGACGCAATGATCAGACTTATATTGTAATTGATGGTTTTAACATATGAACTTGACCCAATGGTCAAGATCTATTGTTTATTCCTCCAAGAAAATGGAATGATGGCTAATTTAATATGTTGGTCCTAATAATGTGATTTATATGGTTTCCTTTATATGATTAACTTAAGGATCTTACTTGTTGACACTGGATGCCTTATTTTAAATGAACAATTAATTGTGGGTTTTACCCTACGCTCAACAAAACCCTTATTGTTGTTGATCAAAGGATGTCTAGGGTAAAATGATGAATTTTATAGATCACAACTCAATAACATTATAGATGATTCATTCAAGGTTCTTACTTATGTAAATGACCAATGGCTTTACCTTTTCAACATTTCATGGTTAGAAGTTGATGCCACAATATTCCCATTGTTTTGGGTGAAGTGTGTAGTGTAATGTTATGATTATAATTATGAGAATTTGATGGTTCAATGCCTTAAACTTGTAGTTTTACCCTTGCCCTAGTATTATTATCATTTATAATCACCATAATGAATTAATGGTTAACCCTAATGAGGTATAGCTTGTTATACATAGCTTTAATATAACTAAATGATGGTAATTGGGTATGAATAGTCCTTAAATGACTAATACAATCATGGAGTACTCTCTTATTGTTGTTGAAACCCTAGTATGCTATAAACCTATGGTTAAACCTTGATTTACGTGTGGTTCATACTTGAGAATACTATGGAATGTGATGGTGATGCTTCACCTTATGCATCCATGATCTAATGGGGATTCCGTGAGTTAGGGTTTGGGTATGAGTGTTGATAAGTAACATTAATATAATTTATCTTGTTGAACCTCACTCTAATACCAAAAGATAAAGATGAGTATTCATTTTTAAAATTCTTATATGATGGAATGATGGTGGAATAACCTCATTAACATGATAATAACATTAATGTGTTAATTGGTGGTTATTATAGCCACACGGTTAATACTTTCTTATTCTAAACATGGGCATTATGAATATTATGAGGGTTAATCATATCTAGATTCCTTGCATGTTGATGTAATAAAGGAATGTTCTTAATGTTATTATAACCCTGATATGATTGTTTATGAATATCTCCTAGATCATTAATGAAATATTGTGCTATCTGTATTATATGTAATTGATGTTGTTGAGCCTTGTTATAAGGCATGAAAAGATAATGATGATCTTCCAGGGAATAGTATGATGGTCTTAATGACCTCTGGGCATGGTTGAGCCCTAAATGAGGTGTAATCCTCTTGTGCTGATAAAGGTTGATATCCTGTGATATTGTGAAAATAATTTATATCCTGTGATAGTATGATAGTCTTGATGACCTTTGGGCATGGTTGAGACCTAAATGAGATGTAATCCTCTTGTGTTGATAAGGGTTGATACCCTATGATATTGTGAAAAGGATTTATATCTTGTGATAGTATGATGACTAGTGTGGTCTCAGGAATGGCAAGTGAATAGTACCATGTGATGATGATATGAGAAATTCTATTTCACACATTTTATATCTTTTGAAGTAGTGATATTTATATGCTTACAAGAAGTGAATTAGGGTTTGTATGTCCACTTGTTTGATGTAGCCCTAATTCACCCAATTGGGATAACTAATCAGGTGCAACTCTAATCATGTAGTGCCCTGTGTCATAGAGCCATCTTGAATGTCAGAACTTGCTGGATGGTGAAATGAGTATTCCTAAGGAAAACTCAGAGCGCATACTATTGTGTATGTGGTGGTGGCAAGTTGAGGATATATCCTTGTCATCCACAATTCAGGTTGTGGAGGATAGATATGGTCAAGCCTCATAAATCTGATGTGATTGAGGACAACTACATTTGTACCTCAGATTAGAGGGTTTTGTGTACCCTAGATGCTAGCTCTATGACCTGTACCAAGGTAGGCTAGTTACAGGACTATATGTCGTTGTTTGGTAGTTTCATTATATGTCACTGCTTTTTACTCGTACTGACCAAGGGGAATAGATCTTAGGATACCGGCACTACTAGATCTTGTACGGAACTAAATAGCCCTTTATAGGGGTCGATTGGACTTTGGATAGTACGATTCGAATTCCCCAGGGCATAATAAAAGATGTAATACAACCATATAGCATATTTGTTTAGGGTTATACACAATGCTTCATATTGGATGATAACCCTTTTATGCCTTCTTTTCACTAAGATCATGTATAGTACAATAAGGGATAATAGATATGCTTATGATGTAGTTATGCTCATGTTGTAAACATGCTTATGTTGTCAAATATACTGACAATAATGTTTAAGATGTTGCTTCTAGCAATGTTTAATATTTCTAGCCATGCCTATGTAATTAGAAATGCTTAAACTACTAATAAAGCCTATGCATTTAATTGTTCTATGATGTTAGTTCTACTTATGATTTAGATTTGTCACCTTTATTTGAGATGCCAATATTGATAACCATGTTATGTTACTAAACATATTCATGATGTCATGGATTCTTATGCTACTAGATGCTTATGTTGTTATCAAGGTATATGATGATAGTCAGATTAATGATAATGATTGTTATTAGATGCAATTTGAAGATATTTGAGTATATATCTATCCAGAGAAATGGATTTATTTGTTACATATATATGCATTGATGATAATACTTGTTGCTAAGATTATTTTCTTAATCTGTTTAGCATACTTAAACTGTTCAATCTATTAAATTGATTATTAAGTACTTCAACTTCTTAGTTATCTACTATTTAAATGTTGTAATCAATAAACATTGTTGGAGGTTATATCTCTTGTAGGGACATGGGTCTCACCCTTGTGGTTCGACACATTTTTTTTGGTAATCAGAAGTAACAAAAACAAACCTGTGGTAGAAAAGAGGATCTATTAACGAATCTGTGAGAATGTTGATTAGATGTCTAGTGTGTCCTAGAGTCATCCCTGTACTTTCAGGTCCGGGCAGAAAAAGTTTGTATATGGTGTTTCAAATGAATCGAAATTTTGGCAACATGTTAATGCTTGTTTGTGTGACACATACACATATTGTTCTCCTGTTTATATACGTTGTGGATAAGGTGATAGACCAATTTGTATCAAATTCTTGGCATAGTATGGATACAAGAAAGTCGTTGAGCTCTCATGCAAATGTTTTTGAGCGGGTGTTGATGTTGAAATCGGTTTTAATTTACCCTTATTTGTGGGTATGTGATTAATTAGTGATTGATTGTGTTTTATATTTTGAGTAATCTCATTTAGTTTAATAGGTTCTCACAAGTTGGTATCAGAGCTTTAGGTTCACTGAGTCTACAAGGACACTAGGACTTAGGACTAGGATAATGTCAAAATTACGAATATGACATAAAAACATGGTGCTAACTGCCTAATCTCACTATTTGGGTGCCCTGGCCAGGTATTCAATTATCGAAGAAAAGGTAAGTATGGAACACTTAGATTGTTCTCTTTCTGATTACTCTAATCAAGTAGTCATTTTGAGACAATCTAAAGAGCATAATGAATAAGAAATCATGGTGTGAATATCTCAATACTACCTTAAAGAAGATGATAATTGCATCCTAATCTATCAAAACTTGAATGTTTGGTAGCTAAAGAGAAAGATACAACACCATGAAATCTAAATCTGAATACAAATAAGCAAAAGAGGAGTTCTTGAAGATGTTATTCAAGAAGATAATAAAGTAAAAGACAGATAACTCTATGCTTATAAAGTGAATCAAGGTATGAAATCCACATAAGATGGAGAGAACTCCAATGATAAGTATAAAATGAGAAGATTAATGAAAACAATGACAAAGAAATAAGGTGGAACCTGAGTTATCCTCAGACCAACCTATGTGTGTAAGAAAGAGTTAATATAAAATCAACATGGCATGTGAAAGAAATTAAGGGAGATGATCCTTGTTTAATGAAGAAAATTTGGAATATGAGGATTTACCGCTGGATAAATGGTTGAAAAACATAATAAAATAAGATAACATTCCCTAGTGGGATAAATAGTTATCAAGGAAGGAGTAATGAGATATGTTAATCATGATGATTCCTATGCTAATGGCAAGAAACCCAAAATGAAAAAGGTAAAACGATACATAAGAAGTTATAACTTGCATAATGAAAATAGAATTGATTACCATTTTGCTAGTTACCCTTAAACAATGTTGCTATGATGTGGGAAGTGTGTTTCCCTTTGTGTCTTTCCTTTATAGGGCACAACTTTCAAGTGGATCATTACCACTTAGTATGTGTGGATTCATTGTAAACTTAATGGTGGATATCTTATTATAACATAAGGTTGCTTGGACTATGGTTCTAATATCATAAAGTTTGTGATGAGTTTGCTTTTGAACCTTCCAATAATTAAGAAGACTCCTCTTATATTTCTTGATATTTGTTATGCTAGTAAAAGTGGATGAGATAATGATGTGAGTTACTTATAGCACACGAGGTGGATGCTAAGGTAATGAATCTTAGTATCCAAGATGTATCAACGGTATGAGAAATATGTGAGGGTTGGAGATGTTTATTAAATGAACATTGCAAGTATTCCTCTCTCTTAGAGAGAGAGAGTTGATAATGATCCTATAAATTTTTTGTTTGGAAGGAAAAACAAAAGTGACTCTATAATGTTGTGTATGGTCTAGTGATTGTTGGGAAAGACCACTATCAAGGATAGATGGTTTTTTGATGCAATAGATATAATTTCAAGATGATAGATAGAAATTAAAGTTGAAAGGTACTATTAGATTTGTACAGTTGGCATAACAAGTTTCTATGTTCCACATTTGCAAATGTCTTCTTAAGTGGGGGTTTCTATACTGACCCAAGATGAAATATGTATGAATGATGTGACATTATCATGATATGAAAGAAACCATGTGAAGGTAATAGGATGAGGTGCAAAGGAAGTACCCATCTTTGTTTACCTTGGATTTCGGGGGCGAAATCCTTGTTAGGGGTTTATAGTTGTAAGGCCCCTAAAGTTGCTCAATGAGTTGAATAAGCTTAATTATCATAATTGGATTCTTTTAACCCTAATTTAACCATTTTATACGCTTTTAAATCATAAGATAAGTTTAATTTTAAAATTTGGTCCAATTTGGACATTGTTTGAGCAAGTTATGCAATATTATGCACATTTTGGACTTTTCTAAAATTTACCCAATTGAGAGGTTTTCTTTGCAATTTATCACTTGCATTATGTTCCTTGGATATTATATCATAATTCGTGAGCTTTTTGATCCATGTGGCACCCATTTAATCCTTGGTCTGAAGGTGTTTTCTCCAAGGGTCTTTTAGGGTTTACCCGTTCATGGATGAGCTACCTTTAGTAGCTATCAACTAAAGAATTATTTGTTTTGCTTGGAAATTCAAGAAATGAGGGATAAGAATGTCTCTATGGATGGTGGGGCAGCTACTTGTGTGTGCTTGTGTGTTCTTAATAGTTTAAGGACATGGACACTTGGAAAGATACTAGAGCTTCAACTTTTTCTTTTTCTTTATCTTAAAGTTTCATATACTTATCCCTAAGCACCAAAATGAGCCATTTTCTCTCCACCACTTCCCTCCTTCTATGAACCTCATTCTCCCTCTTTTCTTCTGTGAATTTCCTATCCAAGGAAGAATAAATATGGGATCTTCTTCGAAAATGAATCTAGGGTTGCAATTGATTTCCTTTTAGGGTTTGAAAAGCTTCCTTCTAGTGATCTTGACCTAAAAGAGTAATAATCCCCTTCTTTCCTTTATTGATTTGTTATCCTTCCTCATACCTTTATCCAGATTGGAACCTTTCTTTACCGTGGTATAAATTGCTCTAAAGATCTAAAACCCTACCTTTCTTGCTTCGTATGCTTATGGTTTGCTCATTTGATGAAGAAAGGTGCTAGATGGACGAGTTCATAGCTTATACTTGAATTTTCTACCCTACCTTCTCGAGTTTTCTTCAGTTTGGGATTTCATCTTATCATTAGAGGCAAGTTTTATAACTTTCTCCACGTTTATTGCTTACCATAAGCTTGCTAGCTCATGTTCTTGCTTGAAAATGATGATCTATGCACTAAAAAGTTATGCTTGACTTGGATTTCAATTTTTATAATGTTCCCTGTTCTGAATTCAGTTCTATATGAACTTGTGATCATGTATACGTTATTCCTAAGGTATTATATGACTTGGATCAGGTTGGTTTGACAACCTATGGTGCTAAGCACCTATCAACCAATGGTCAATTTTAGGGTTTTAAGCTGATTTCTTCTATAAACCATGACCTAATGATGGTTTCATTGCAACAACCCTACGGTGTTGTCTTCATGATAATTCATGGTGGTAACCAAGGGTTTCAACTGATTTGCATCCCTTATGTCATTTTTTGGCCTAATTAGAAGCATAGAGATTAACAACTAAGTACCCTAATGATGTTATCAATTAATGGTGATATTAGTTTGATATTTGATGTTGATTAATGAATAAGTGTTGATCTAACAACCTATGGTGACTTAATGGTCACTAATGATGGTGGATCAGGTCTCCAAAACCAGTGGTGAGTTAATCATATAGTTTTATCATCAATTAAGACTTAGACCAATGGTTTCTTGGGTCACTTGATGCAATGATCGGACCTATACTATAATTGATGGTTTTAACATATGAACTTGACCCAATAGTCAAGATCTAATGTTTATTCCTCCAATAAAATGGAATGATGGCTAATGTAATATTTTGGTCCTGATAGTGTGATTTAGATGGTTTCTTTTATTTGATTAACTTAAGGAGCTTACTTGTTGACAATGGATGGCTTGTTTTAAATGAATAATCAATTGTGGGTTTTACTCTACTCTGTACAGAACCCTTATTGTTGTTAATCAAAGGATGTCTAGGGTTAAATGATGAATTTTATAGATCACAACTTAATAACATTATATATGATTCATTCAAGGTTCTTACTTATGTAAATGACCAATGTTTTTACCTTTTCAACATTTCATCGTAAGAAGTTGATGCCTCAATATTCCCATTGTTTTGGGTGAAGCGTGTAGTGTAATGTTATGATTTAATGACAAGAATTTGATGGTTCAATGCCTTAAACTTGTAGTGTTACCCTTGACATCGTATGATTATGATTTATAATCTCCATAATGAATTACTGGGTAACCCTAATGAGGTATAGCTTGTTATACCTAGCTTTAATATAACTTAATGATGGTAATTCGGTATGAATTGTAATGACCACATTTTTGCTTAATTGGTAAACTAGGGTTTACCTGAATGATTACATGCTTGATTAGATTAAACATAATTTAGACTTGATTAATGATAGTAGATCAATTGTGATGTTTCAAATCTAAGAAGAAAATCTAACTATTATTTTAGTTTGAAGAATTAGGGTTTGAGAAATGTAAACCCTAATCGGAAAAAATTAGGGTTTTGATAGTACATGAATATGGAATTTGATTAGGATAGTAGTGTGGTAAATGATTTTTCTTATTTTTTAGAAATTTTTTATTTAATTGAATTTTTTATATGATATGGATAACACAATCATGTATATTGGAGAAAAGTTTCAGAATTTTTGAGTGTTCTTTGAATGTGGTTCTCGATCGAACTATACTTTGACCAAAATGTTGATAGAGTGCTTTTTAGCAGTATAGTTTTTTTTTTTTTTATCTATTGGTAGCTCCAAATAATCTAAAATTTTAACTGGATATCTGAAACTCAATGATAAACAACATGTAAAATTTGCATAATTTTTGGATGCGTTTAAACCGTATCAGTAGATGAATTACAGTAATATTTTTATGACAGAAAATTCAGATGAAATAAAAGAAAGTATAGTGAGGGGTCAGTGTGCAATTGACCCTAGCAGCTCAATTTCTCTATATGGTCAACCTAACACAAAGGTAGCTCTCATAATTCTTGATTCAAACTAGAGAAATGAAATCCTATAGAGAGAGGGAGAGTTAGGGTTTGAGAGGACAAATTGATGGAGATGTTGACCTAGGGTTTTGTGGTCTGAGGAATGATGAAATCATGTAAGTTTAGCTTCTTTGGATATAGTTTCATGGTGAATCTTATCTCAGATGTCAAGATTCCGTCCATCCCCTGGTTGGATTCGAAATCATATCAAATCAAGTCCTTTTTCTCACTCTTTCTCTCCTAATCTTCAATTGTAGGGTTTCCGAGTTGAAAGGAAGAAGAATCGGGTGAATTGCTAGGGATTTGCTATGAGATCGAGATTTTTAGGGATGAGCTGAATTTTTAAGGCGTTTTCATACCTTAGGGTGAGTGGGAACTTCCTTTAAATAGTATATTGCATGAAAATTGGTTAAATCATCCATAATCTTTAATTTCTTAGTATGCGACTACAAACCCTGAATTGTGTGTTTGATCTAAGTTGTTACAAAATGATATGAAATGGATTCTTCCTCTGTTTGGATGAATTTTAGATGATAAAATCATATTAGAAATGTATACAATACATCCTAATGAGAATTCCCTAAGTATTCGCATAGGTTGTAAGAGTAAACTCAAATATAGGGAATTTGTCTATGACTGAAATTGTTGTATAATTAAATAGAGAAATTTGTTTATCTGGATTCCCTTGGTTATGAATGATTGTTTATATGAATTCATAGTACATATATGTCAAATACTATCTTGGATTTCATTTAAGGTGAATAGTGTTTGTTTGATATCTCAGTAAAGATGGTGAAACCCTAGATGCGAGGAAAGTTGGATATTTGCGAATAGATATCGTGAAATCCATTTAAATGGATTTTCTTGACATGATAGTCTTTATTTATTCAATTTTAATATTTATGCATGTTATCTCAGTGAATGGCATGGAAACCCAAATTTAGCTCAGTTCCAAGGTTTCATACATATATTGATTTTATATGATTTGTTGATAGTAGTCTTTATTTAGTGAATGTTTATGTCGCATGAAATCCTTATGAGAGCCATGTGATAAGTGAATGAGGTAAATGAAACCCTAAGGATAGGGTGTTCAATGAATCAAGTATTGTGATGTCAATGTTTTCAGTATGAGATGTGGTGATGCTTAATAGTCCAGTTGTGGTAAATATTATCAGATGGTCTATGAAACAAATAGTTTACATGTGCTAATGACGATTACTCATATGTCAAGTAATTAACTCTTATCAGTGTATTAAGAAGTTCATTTGCATGATTCTAGTGTATAACGTATCAAGTGGACATGTATTCTATTATTTAAGTATTTCAATTCTCCTGGATGTATAGTATGTTGATTTCTCAGTATATTACAGTGTTGTATTATACTATTCTACCAAGTTTAGAATGATATACATGTTGTATTATAAACTTAAAATAAATAGACGTGGTACCATAGAGATACTAGAGTCAAGTATAAGTAAGAGAAAGGTACAATGTAGAAAGAGCTTTCTAAGAATAATAAAATAATAGACATAGGTTCCCTGAACACCGTAGATTCCCTATGGATGTCTGCACTATAGGGAGGAAATGATCCACCCTGGCAGCGACCCGTATACGGGGATTGGATCGCACCCACAGAGTGTGTGGGGAGACGAAGCCCTTAAGAAAGTCTCCTAAGAGAAGATAGGTTACCCAACATGAATCGCAGATCCCGATGGTAACCCAGAGGTACCCACAGAGCGTACCAAGATGAGGCCCACAGAGATTCTCAGACCCTCCTCCTGTGTAATCAACCTAGAAGGAGAGGTCCAGTTAAAGGTTAGTTGTTTATCCTCCTTAGTCAGATGTGACGGTTTGAGTCAAGCAGGCCAGGATTCAGTTCTAGGCTTAGCTTCCCGGGTTTTAAGCTAAGTATTGTACGGTGAGATCGTAGTTCGCTATGAGTCTTCATATGTAGAGTACACTGCATATGATCAGGGCATAAGCTAAAATATGTTCATATAGGTTTAAAGAGTTTCATATAAGTAAGAAAGGCTAAGAAAGATTCGAGTACAGTTTCCCTGCAATTATTCTTTGTATGTTTCTGAATTATTAGTTCTCTTTGAAATTAATCAAGCATGCTCAATTATTGATTTACTCTTGTTGATATCTAGAGTATCCTGCTATATTTATGATTGTCAATGATCAATCTCTTTAAAGCTTATTGTTGTTATAATTGATATCAGTTGCTCAAAAGTATATCATTAATTATATCAATGCTTTAGACTATTTCTTTGAAGTACTCATTCACTGAGCGAGTAGGCTCACCCCTCTACTCACAATTTTTAGGGAAGTCACATGGACTTGAAGAAGGTCAAAGCAACAGAGTAGATCTACCACATGAGTTAAGTATAAGATTAGTTAAGTTCAGTCAATACTTGTCACTCTAGGTCCTTGTATAGATGTGAGAGAGTTGTAAATGATGTTTGTATCTTTGTTTCCTTAATAAGAGAGAATACATTTGATTATCATGTCATATGTACATGGAAGTGTGAGAAACATAATGAATGTATGGATTTGTATCATTAATGTTGAGATCATATTAGAGTAATCAAGGTTTAATTCTCTTGTAAAGTTTGTTTATGTGATTCAATGTGAGAAAACAAAGAGTTTGAAAAAGAAGAAAAAAAGTTAAGGGTAATCTTTGTATTACGTTAAATCCTCAGTTTATGCCCTAATCTCATGATTAGTGGTAATTGTGAGATCGGGTGTAACATGAATAGTCCTTGAATGACTAATACAATCATGGAGTACTCTCTTATTGTCGTTGAAATCCTAGTATGTTATAAAATGATGGTTACACCTTGATTTATGTGTGGGTTCATACTTGACAATACTATGGAATGTGATGGTGATGCTTCACCTTATGCATCCATGATCTAATGGGGATGTCATAGGTGAGGGTTTGGGTATGAGTATTGATTAGTAACATTAATATAATTTATCTAGTTGAGCCTAACTCTAATACAAATAAATAAAGATGAGCATTCATGTTTAACATTCTTATATGATGGAATGATGGTGGAATAACCTTGTTAACATTATCATAACCTTACTGTGTTAATTGGTGGTTATTATAGACACATGGTTGATACTTTCTTATGCTAAAAACGAGCATTATGAATATGATGAGGGTTAATCATATCTAGATTTTGTACATGTTGATGTAGTAAAGGAATGTTCTTAATGTTATTATAACCCTGCTATGATTGTTTATGAATATCTCCTAGCTCATTAATGCAATATTGTATTGATCTGGTGTATTATATGTAAGTGATGTTGTTGAGCCTTGTTATAAGGCATGGAAAGATAATGATGATCTTGTAGGGAATAGTATGACGGTCTTAATGACCTTTGGGCATGGTTGAGCCCTAAATGAGGTGTAATCCTCTTGTGATGATAAGGGTTGATACCTTGTGATATTGTGAAAAGGATTCATCATGTGATAGTATGATGGGCTTAATGACCTATAGGCATGGTTGAGCCCTGAATGAGGTGTAATCCTCTTGTGTTGATAAGGGTTGATACCATGTGATATTATAAAAAGGATTTATATCTTGTGATAGTATGATGACTAGGTGGTCTTAGGAATGGTAAGTGAATAGTACCATGTGATGATGAGATGAGAAATTATGTTTCACACATTTTATGTCTTTTTTAGTTGTGATATTTATATGCTTTCTAGAAGTGAATTAGGGTTTGTATGCCCACTTGTTTGATGTAGATTTAATTCACCCAATTGGCATAACTAATTAAGTGCAACTCTAATCATGTAGTGCCCTGTGTCATAAATCCATCTTCAATGTCAAAACTTGCTTCATGGTGAAATGAGTATTCCTAAGGGAAACTCGGAGTACATACTGTTGATAATGTGGGGGTGGCAAGTTGAGGATATATCCTTGTCATTCACAATGTAGGTTGTGGAGGATGGATATGGTCATCCCTCATACATCTAATGTGATTGATGACAACTGCAGTTGTACCTCAGATTAGAGGGTTTTGTATACCCTGGATGCTAGTGTTGTGACTTGTACCAAGGTGGGCTAGTTACAGGACTATATGTTGTTGTTTTGTAGTTTACTGTATGTCACTTCTTTTTACTCATACTAGCTGAGGGAAAGAGATCTTAGGATACTGATAGTCCTAGATCTTGTATTGAACCGAATAGCCCTTTGCAGGGGTCGGTTGGACTTTGGATGGTACGATTCGAATTCCCCAGGGCATAATAAAAGATGTAATACAACCATCTAGTATATCTATTTAGGGTTATACACAACTCTTCATATTGGATGATAACCCTTGTTTTCCTTCTTTTCACTGAGATCATGTATAGTACAATAAAAGATAATAGATATGCTTATGTTGCAGTATTGTCCATGTTGTAAACATGTTTATGTTGTCAAAAATACTGACAATGATGGTTAAGATGTTGCTGCTAGCTATGTTTAATATTGCTAGCCATGCCTATATAATTAGAAATGCATAAACTTCTTATCGTGCCTATGCATTTAATTGTGATATGATGTTAGTTCTACTTATGATATAGATTTGTCCCCTTTATTAGAGATGTCAATATTAATAACCATGTTATGTTACTAGACATATTCATCATGTCAGGGATGCTTATGCTACTAGATTGCTTGTGTTGTTATCAAGGAATATGATGATAGTCAGATTAATGATAATGATTTTTATTAGATGCAATTTGATGATATTTGAGTAGATACCTATCCAAAGAAATTGATTTATTTGTTACCCATATATTCATTGATGATAATACTTGTTGCAAAGATTATTTGCTTAATCGGTTTAGCATACTTAAACTATTTAATCTATTAAATTGATTATTAATTACTTCAACTACTTAGTTACATACTATTTAAAATGTTGTAATCAATAAACATTGTTCGAGGTTATATCTCTTACTGGGACATGGGTCTCACCCTTGTGGTTTGCCATATTTTTTTTAGGTAATCAGAAGTAACGAAAACAAACCTATGGAAGCAAAGAGGAGCTATAGTAACGAATCTATGAGAAATTTGATTCGATGTCTAGTGTGTCCTAGAGTCACCCTGGTACTCTCAGGTTGGAGTAGAAAAAAGTTTGTATATGGTGTTTCAAATGAATCAGAATTTTATCAGCATGTTAATACTTGTTTGTGTGACATATACGAATATTGGTTTCCTGTGTATATATGTTGTGGCTAAGATGATAGACAAATTTGTATCATATTCTTTGCTTAGTATGGATACAAGAAAGATGTTGGGATCTTAGGAAAATGTATTTGAGCGGGTGTTGATGTTAAAATCAATTTTAATTTACCCATATTTTGGGTATGTGATTAATTAATGATTGATTGTATTTTATATTTTGAGTCATCTCATTTAGTGTAATGGGTTCTCACATTCTCATTATTGAGTCATCTACCCATAATTTTTCTTACCCAACTCTCACGTCTAGGATTTAGTTCATAGGTATGAATGATGCATAAGGACTCAACTCATCTACTCAGGGGTAACCCATCTTAGGACACATCATCTCACATATATCTCATACTAGTAATTGCACATGATTTGCACAACTAATTTGTATAATTAATTATCTCTTAATATTATATATTATCAAGATACTTTCATATGGTATCATGGATCCATGAATACTAATTGTTACACATCTTTTTCTATCCATATCAATAAAAATATCATATGCATTTCAATATTAGCTATGATACATTTATAGCATTCTAACAAGAAAATAAAATCATGCATATGATGCTCCTACTTGAATTCATGAAAGAAAATAAAATCGAGATATATCGTCATAAATAATCAATAATTTAAATTAAAGGCACATTCCTTCTTATGTAAGAATCAATTCACATCTCATTGTCTATCAACTGGTTTTTATGGATAACTCATCAGTCGTGCATTACAAAATTCAATGAAATATCGATAAAAAATATAATCATTCAATTCTGGAATTTGTTTAGATTTTAAACTATAATCAACCAACATATGACTTGTTGAACAAATGAAGAGCATATTGTACTTGTAAAAAGATTATGTTTTATTATATCATATGAAATATATTTTTTGTATTATTTGAGTGGAACAAGGGGATGGTGATACTTATCTCAATCATAGTCAAGGTTTGCTAATACTTTTGTTTTGTATATGTGGTCTAGTTCTTTGAGCAAAAAGAAACAAAAACATCACTTTGATAAGGCTAAATAAAGTTTTATACATAAACATTGATTATAAAATAATGTCTTGGTTAACAAGTAACTTAGCCTAAATATTGCTAACAAGAAGAGAAATGAGAATTATCCTAAAAATAAAGAGCACCAACAACTCAAATCCATGAAACATATCACAATTTCCTAGAGTATGACATATTTCATAGAAAGAAGGTCATGTATAACTTTTTTTTTATACAAAGCTTTTGTATGAAAGGTCCCTCGGAACAATTTAACACACATGAACATTTTATACATTTTCAAAATACTTTACTATCATAAGAGTTATATAATGAATTTACATGCCAAAACATGATTCTTATTATCTGTAAAAGACCATTGAAGTATCATCATCAGTCTTATCACAAACTAATTTAATTTTTTCACAATATCATCCTATATTACTATTTATACTAGTTAATGAATTTCTTGAAGTTGAAATAAAGTAGTATAAGAATACATTATTCCATTTGAATCCCTTTTGTGCATAGAAAATTATTCATTATCATGCTTTAGTTTATTATAATAGTAGAATCATATCATTTTTTATATCTCTAGAGGGATGTAAGAACATCTTATAAAAAATGTAATCTTTTAATTGTAATAGAGATCAATATATAAACCATAGTTCCTTCAACAAGGAGCTCCTTTTAACCTCCATCTAATATAATTACTAGTGAACATGCACGTGCACATGCACATGACATATAAAAGTTGTTGGAATTGCAATAGAAAAATACCATAATGTTAATATTGTTAAATAATAAAAAATGAACTATTGCTTTCATAAATAATAAAAATACATATTCATTTTGTAACTAAAAGTTCATTATGTGACAAAATTCTGCAGGTGATGTGACGCGTGTATTTTCCCATCTAAAATTGAAGTTTAATGAGCTCATCCTCATACAAACAATCAAAGAGAGGTAGACACATGATTGAAGAAGAAAATATGAGTTTAATTATTTAATATGAAAAATGAAATAAATAAATAAGAAATATTACAGTATAATATCTCACTTATTATCAATGCATGTGATCACTTTCTGATGATTTAATCCTAAAGATTTTATAATTTGAATTCGAACCTTTCACATATGAGAAAATGATTAGTGTAAATATTTAGACAATTTAATAATATAATTGTATATGTAGTCAAAATACTTACAGTTCTAGTGATTATTTTGGCAAAATGTTGTGTTTCAACTGTAATTATTGATGATTTTGCATTTGTTGTCAGACTAAGCTTTGGAATGACTTTTGTTGTAAGTATATACAAATAACAATCATAAAAAGATTGTATCGTAAAACACAACTGGGAATATAAATTATATGGAAAACAAAAGTACCAATTCAGATTTTAAGATAGATACAAAACAAAATAAAAAAAGTAATGTTGTGTTTGATGTAAAATAAAAGACTCATACATTCTTGCTTAATATCTAAGGGAACTACATCTAAGACTTTAGTCGTTTGCTTCATTGTTGTTGGCGTCCCTAGTGATTCTTGAAAAAACAGTTGGGCATCTTGTGCTTTGACATGAAAAAGCAATTGATTCCATTTTGCCTTTGATAATATGATATCCACCATATCTTCATCATTTTCCTATATTATTAGACCAATTTAATATTATGCAGATGTAAAGTTCATCAATATTATATGTATATGTATAAAAATATGGAGTACCTGTGAGTGGATATTGTTTAACTCTACAGCGGTATAACCAAGGAGATGATGTGTAGTTGTGTCAAATAATGTTAATTTAATAGAATCAAAAGCGTCCATGACTTCAACTTTCATAATGTACCTATAATCAACAAAATGAAATATTAATTTACAAGCTAATTATAATATATAGATGTATTACATGATAAAAGAAGGTGAAGCGGATGAGTCGACCTGATCGACACCCATCTAGCTTGGTCGTCGTCTTGGTGGTTTCCTCCCCCTGGCTCTAATCAACCTTCGTGGTCTGAGCAGTGATGAGCGCAGTGATCGGATGAAAAAGGAAGTTGCTTGGTCGTCATCTTGGATGCGCTGGGATGGTGGAGGGTTGCGCAGCGCCGCGTGCTGAGTAAGCGGAGCTAGGTTGCATGCTTTGGAGGTTCAAAGCAGGATCTGGATCTGGCGGTGAAGCGGCTGAGTCGACCTAATCGACACCCATCTAGATGAATGGAGGTTAGTGGGAGTGGAGTCATCTTCTTCCAGCATTCAACGATCCAGTGGTTCCTTAAGGTCGCGGCTTAGTAGATCTCACACCCTTCTTCTTCCCTTCCCCGTTCAGAGTCTGATGGTAGTGTGCGGGTCTCCTGGCCTACGCTTGAACCCTGCTTGTTCTGGGAGCCTCATGCTCATCTGGCGAAGCTCTGGCTGGCGCGCTCCTTCTACCAGTGATGGCAGAGCCCTTTCTTCTCCGGATGGTTGCTGCTCCCGATCTAGTTCGTGACTTGAAGGTTATCGACGTTTTGCCCCTCTGGGCATGGGAACAAGCTCTGGAGGATGGGCTCTGTTTGCTCCTTGAGGGCAGTCCACTCGTTTGGGCTTTCCTGCTGATGCGTGGCTTTGTGCGGTCTGGGTTAAGGGGGGTTTCCTTCTCTTTCCCTTGGATCTCCTTCGTTGCGTGTAGGTACACCCTTGTGGTGTTTGTTGGTATGGCTAAGCTAGACAGTAGAGTGTGATTGCCTAGATTTGCTTCCTTTGGTGGAATCTTTGGCTCCTTCTTCCTTCCACTAATTTGAGGGAACGATTGTATTGATATGTGTGAGGGAGGATTGGTGGGCAGAGGTTTGGCTTTGGTTGTCTGTTATCCTCAGTTGTCTGCACGATTGTTGTCTGGCAGGGTGTAGGCTGCTTTTGCAGCTGGTGGTATGGGGAGCTTGCTTTGTTCTCGCTCCTGTTTGTCTTCGATCTGACACAGCTGCTTGGACGCCATCTGATTGCTCGATGGTTTGCTCATGTGCAAACAGGGGCTTCGTGCTCCTGTGTGGCTGGCTCTTGTTGCTGTGAGGTAGAGCACCCTCAAGGTGCTCGACCTTTTGCTCAAAGGAGCTTGCTCATGGATTCCTCTTTGCCCGTTCTGTTGTTGCGTGCAGGGAACACCTTTGGGTGTTTTTGTTTGTTACTGTGCAAACAGCTTCTACAGATATTCAAGGATCTGGTGTTTGGTCCTCTTGGATTCAAAGACCCGCTTTGCTGTTGACGGGAGGAATGGGTTTACAGATCTATATGTTCTTCACAAATTTGTGGGTGCTGATTATTTCCAGTGAAGGCCTAGTAGGTGGACTAATCGCAGGATCCCTGTGTGCAGTGCAGCGTTTTGATGGATTCTTGTGTGACCTTCACTGCCTTGTGATGTATATTTTAGGTTTGATTGAGAAGCAACTGAGCCTTAGAAACTAGCACTGCTGATGTTCTGCTGCAATTCTTGACCCAGCCTCCAAAAGCCAAAGACGTCACTCTTTGAAGGTGTGCATAATGCTAGTGATCAGTGTTTGTGGCTTGGTTGCTGACCTCTTCAGTTGTCGGCTGGTGTCAGTTGGTTGTTGGTTGTCTGTATTTTCTTTTTTGTTTCTTGGTCTTTCAGGAGGTCCATTTCTGGACTCTCTAGGTTTTTTTTGGATGTTTATCATCCCAGTTTTGTAGGGGCGCAGATATTTGTACCAAAAGTTTGGTTTCAATTAATAGCAACATGACTTTTTACTGACAAAAAAAGAAGGTAAATTGTCTGAGGACACTATCTTTTGCTCCACATTTGGGGCAGACCTTGCCTTGACCATTTTCATCATATACTTTCTTGCTACACCTCACACATGCATTGTACCAAAGGGTTCGATCATGGTAAATTTGTACAACTGCAGCCTTAATTTCATAAATGTGATCCTAAAAATATTCAACATGTTATTTTCATATTATATACATTTAAGTATTTGTATAAGTTACAAACATTGAGGTATCTTACTTTGCGTAGTGCCCCACTCTGTAGGGATTCATGCAAGATGGAAATATTGATCCTTATTGCCTCTATATTCTCTTTTTGCATGGACACATTCATAAGTGATGAAGAACCAACACTGATTTCAGACAACCTATTGAATTTATAGAATTCAATTTAGAAAGAAATATATATGAACTACCATTTGAATGTGTAATATGAAAACGACTACCTTGACTTCATTTCATCAACTCGTGGCAATGTGGGGTTAAAGAGAAGTCTTGTTGTGTAAGTACTTGACAGGTATAAACCTATAATTATTATTAAGTTAATATAAAATAAGTCTCACAAATAGAATTAAATTTATTGATTGTGTCTTACCTTGGAAGCATCGAACTTGCAATCTAGTAATAACAACTATACTGCTCATTTCATACTATGCTTTCAAGTTGTCATGTGACACCACAACTATTTCACCCCACAATGAGCACCTAGCCATAGTGTGCCTAAATACCATAAATATACAAATCAGTTTTAGTAAATGAATACTTTGTTTTAGTGATTGAGTAATTTAAATAATTTTTATTTATTACATTTTGTTTTGTAATATGATGTCACACTTGGCAACCTGTTCACCAAATATCTTCATAATGCTTTGAATATCATCAACATTGGTAATCATTCCAATGACATTTTTAATTGACATAGAAGACTTTGTGAATATTATAAAATGATATTATAAATGAAATTAAAGTGCAAATACCTATAAGAAATGTCTTCTTATCTTGAAGACCCTGAAAGTCATCAAACTCAGTAAACTGAAATGAGTAAACCAGTATTTTTTCACAATCTTCAGATGCTTCAGCAACCACACAATTTTTGTTAATTATGAACTCTTCATTCCGCTTGGCATTTCTATAGTCATTGTGAATGTCTTTGACACGGACATTATTCAATACATAACACTTTCCTTCATTAAAAGTAGTACTAAATTTCTTAACTGCATCGCCAATTAAACTGGCTTCCATCCTCTCTACCTAAGAAACAAAAGATACATTGAGGCATTACATAAACACATGAATGTATTTTAAATAAGAACAAATTCAGAATTTTGTAATCTAGTATACCTCTTCATCAATAAACAACAATTTCTGCTTCATTCTTCCCCTTGATATTTCATGTGCTTTCCATTTGAAGGCCACGCGAACCTTTAAAATCCAGTTTAGGTATCATTGTACACGTCGAAAGGGGGTATAGTTATCTTTCATCATCCTATTTATAACATGTAAAGATGTTAGCTTAGAAAAGTTGTAAATACAAATAATCAACATGAAATACTAAGATAAAAGCACACCATCAATAAAGGATACTACTTCTTTATATATTATATTTTTTTGTAAATGTTCCACCATTGAAATTCTTCTCTCTTGGTTTAACCAAGACCTTCATTGTATTTTGGGATGTCCCTCTTGACAGTGCTACATACAACTATCCATGAAAGAATACAGGATGGGGCAAATAAATTCTGACATTAGGGATAGTTTGACCCTGTGACTTATTTATTGTCATTGCAAAACTCAAACGCACATGAAATTTTTTTCGTTTAAAAGCAAATGGAAGACCATCATTGTTAGGCGTTATAAGAGGTATTCTAGGTATGAAAACTCTTTTTCCCCGTTCTTGACCAACTGTAACCTATGTGTCAATTACATTTTTCTGAAACCCTTTACAAACCAGTTGTGTACCATTGCATAACCCGTTTTCCAGATCAATATTTTGCAACAACAATATAGGACAATTTTTCTTTAGTCGCAATACATGAGGGGGCAAACCATTTGGAACTAGTGAATTCAGGAATTCTTTAGGGTAGTTATGATTTTCATCATCAACAACACTCTCAAAACTATAATATGTGATCTCCTCCCCATGAAATTCTTGTATGAGATCATTATTCATTTCGTCAACATAATCATTCTTCGTGCATAATATTGCACGATTCATCATGTAGTCAGTTGAAGTTGCATTATCACCGAGAGCTAGAAAGACATGTTTTATGAGTCGTTTCTTAGAGGTTGCATCATCTATGTACTCAAGAACCATTTCATTTGGGAGGCGAACGTAATCATCATCGAATATAGGTTAGGTTCATTGTCCTATACGTAGTAGAAAGTTTGAGAAGGTGGAATCTGACAAAGCTCTCATATTTTGATTTAGTTTTAGTTTGTGCATTTTCTCCCAAAGAAATGACTTTATAAGACTCGAATCATTCGTCACACCTCTAGTTGCACATCGAACAATAGGCAAAACTCGTCTGAAATCACCATCAAAAACTACCACTTTCCCCTCAAATGGTAGGCTCGATCCTGTGATATCTTGCAAAGTGCGATCTAAGGCTTCAAAGGCTTGTCTCCTTGTAATGGATGCCTCGTCCCATATAATTAATTTTGCCGATCTAAGAAGTTCTGCAAGACTACTTTGTTTGCTTACATTACAGGTTGAATTGTTTTCAACTTTAATTGGAATTTTGAATCTACTATTAGTAGTTCTCCCCCAGGTAAGATCGATGTTGCAACCCCAGATGTCACTGTTGCGATTTCTATGAAACTCATAGACCTTACTTTTGCTAACAATGCCTTGTATAGAAATGTCTTTCCAGTTCCACCAGGACCATTGACAAAGAATACACCAGGTTGGTTTCCCACTATGTAGTTGAATATCTCATTGAAGTCATGTTGTTGGTCATTGTTTAGTGATGAAATGAATGATAGATCCTCTTCGCTTACTTGTATATTCATCTCTTCAAAAATTTCATGTGACATGTTTTGTCCAGTATTTATTAAAAAATCATCATCAACAGTTGGAAAGTCATAATCCTCTATAACCTTCCCAATGCTCTCAAGAATAGATTTAATATTTTGTAGCATTGTCTACTCCAACTGATGTTCATCAGTGATTCTGGTCCTACAAAAATCTTCTGACATATCATTGAGGATTGCATTCCACAAAGCTCTTACATTTGTTGTTTCACAATAAACTAATATTGTAGCAAATAATCTCCGTAGTGAAACTAGGAATTCAAAATGTGTTGCCTCAGTTAAACATTTTGAAATTGAATCGTCACTCCCAATAAGACCCCGATGTTCAGCTGAAAGTTTGAATGTTGGTTGGATAACACCATTGACAGTCCTCAAACTCTCAAATGAAGTTGAACCCTTTACATGATTTAGTAATATCCTCAAATACCTCCAGTTCCAGCAAGCCCATGTGCTCGTCCACCTTGAAGGACTCCAAGTTCCCCAAGGAACTGGAGCTCTTGGGGGTGATATGTTGTACTAACTTTGAGTTCTTCATGTACCTACTTTTACCGCATGGAAGTGAAACTGTAGGTCATACTCATGAACCTTTTAACTTGCATCATGGTGTAGTTGAACCATATCTCTTACATGTAGTTCAACTGGATCTGTACCTTGATAGTACTCTCTCTTTCTCTTTAGACTATGTCATCTAGGTAAGGCGATCTACCATAACCCATGTTGCACCTTGACCTTCTTCATTCCATGGGAGACTTACCACAACATCCATAGTGATGAACTCCCATTCCCTATCAGGGACTTTTATCCTCTATATCCACTCAATGGGTTATTGGTGTGTGTCCTTCACCTCCTGACATGCATGGCAACAAGCCACATGCAACTTTATCTTAGGCATCAAAAGTACTACTGCCACTTACTATCTTAATAGTACCACTGTGTATGATGAACTTCAAATCATGATCTCCTGTAGGTTGATTCCTCTAAAACCCTAAAACACTCTAGTTGTGGGTTTCATCACCTTCTTTTCCAGAGAAGTGCATCAGAGGTTCTACAACCATCCTTCAATCACAACAAGCCCTAGGCTAGCTAACCAAGCAACCACAAACTCGGTCAACATATATCGTTATATATGAGTGTTAGCCAAACATTTCTCACCACTTAGGGTTCACCTAACTACCTAGACTAGGAAGTTGCATCTCAACAAGAGCATCCATTACCACCTTTCACCCTTATGTGTTAGGTAATGTTGAAGACATACACCTCCATGCATTCCACTTATTATCTCATCTCAAACTCTAAGTCTATCTTCTGGACTCATCCTCTTGGTTATCAAACACAACCTTGTATAACTCATAAATTCCATACATCTCATGATAAGAACATCCTTATGAGACAACTACCTTATTTCTCTTGGTGTTGGTAAACCATCCACATATCATACTCTCCACAAAGGTACGCTACTGTCTCTATTCATACATCATAGCAACGTTTCCACTCATCATCTTTATCCTTGGTGTATTGCATGCATATTGACGTATATCTCAGTCCCATAACAAGAGGAAATAAGCATTTGGCTGCAGTCCAAATATAGAGTTCTTCCCATTCCAAGAGTAGTGATGGTACATCCCACATTGCTAGTACACCTTCAAATCTAGGTTGAAATGTGCATCACATGTCTCTACATCATGAACATCTCGATATCAGGGTTACTTCCATTGAAAACTAGTCTCAAACTCGCTTGGGTCATCATACCATCCTTGGTCATCTCCTCTAGGTGTATAGGGTGCCAGCACTTTTGGGGTCATCCCTCTTCCCTTATGCATCCATAGAGTGCCTTCCTCATCTGCCCTTTGGGTCCCATGAGTTCATGAAGGTGATCAATCTCCTAACCCATGGCCCTCAGACAATGATAGTTGTTACCTCCTGACCCTATGGTCATGTGCAACTAGGGAATTAGGCAACTCCTACTCCCATCGGTCTTATCCCAACCTGACCCTAGGATAGACTTAGGATCCTAACATAGTACATATTCAACTTGAAACCTTTCCCAAGTCTCCATCATCTCTCTCAGCATTCATGGTCTGACTTACATCCTTTCATAGGGATCATGGTGACCTACCTACCTCAGTCAGGCCCCATAATGGTTACCTCCATGGTAACACATCCACATGCTCTTAGAGATGATTATCTATGGGTCTATAGGTTCATTCTCATACTATGTACTCTCCACTGAGCTCCTCAAGCTCCTATGTGACATCCTTAGGTTATCTCAAACCTAACAAAAATTGGTACATACCCTCAAGAAGGGTCATTTCCCATGATGGGAGGAAAACTATCTCTCGATAATAGCAAAGGTCACACACATCCTCACGTCTAAGGTTTATGTCCATATGAGCATGCTTAACCCTAGCAAGCTACTAAGGCACATAGCTAACAAGCAGACCACCTACTAAACCAAGCTAGGTATCCATGGTAGGTCATACTTTTTTTAATTCCTTAACATCGAACTGTCATCATACAAGCCTAAGTCACTGACCTATATGTAAGAGGTTCATCAAACATATACCTTAGTCTAAGGGTTTCCTTTTCCTCTAAACATGAGGGGTGTCATGCTCGAATATATAGAAATCGAATATCATCATGAGCATCAGGTGCACCAGGTAATACTACTTCCCCTCGTAGGTCTAGGAACCCTAGGTTCACTTTTCTGCAAGAGTTGTCCAACTGCATGATCAGCTTTTAACGATGAACCAAACATGTACGAGGTATGGCATGCACTTCCTACTATCCTTCCACATGAACAACACCTCAAATTCAAGTCCTCCTCAAGGACAAACAACTAGGTATAAGGCCTCACAACTTGTTACTATACCTCCTCAAGGTCTAAGGAACTCTTCTTCCTATCCCTAGTAGGTAAGCACCTATATCATCAGGACATAGGTACCAACAACCTCATCTTTCTTCTAGGGTTTGGTTCCTCTAAAGGCAACCAAGATACCAAAAGCCTCCAGGGGTCATGCACGAGGCAACCACAACCATCCACTTAGGTCGCAACATACCCAACTTCTCATGGTTCCTCATATTCCAGAGTCTAAGCTTCCAACCTTCTTATTTGGGTCTTTCTCTCTCTCTCTAGAGCTAACCCTACAAACAACCTTGCCACTGGAGGTTCTCTCTCTAAAAGGGTGGATTAAGCTCACATGCATACACTTACACGAGTGAAACCAACGTTCGCTCGAGATTATCTATGGCTCTTTATGCTTAGCTCATAATCTATCCAACATGCCCTTATGGACTGAGTTTCGACCTACTGCCAGCACTTACTAACGTACTCTAGGTGCATACTATGCCATGCTCATATCATCCCATAGGGTTTCTATAGGGTCATCACTAACCTCATCAATGAAGGAGTTATCCTTCACCCTAACATGCACGACCCTTCCTCGGGTTGGGTCGCCAAAGGTACTAGGTTAGCCAACCTCACATGGCTCACACTATCATAAGGATTCAAAACCAACATCATGTCAACCCACGTACAAGGTCGACCATGACTTCCATCTTATCATGCCATCTCTCTCTCTAACCACCACTTAGGGTTAGGGTTAGCATCATCCTCAGAGGATGTGTCAGGTCTCTACCTTTAATCGAGGTCTCTTCCTCTAAGACCAACTCTACTTCATCCTCCTAACAAGAAGGTCTAACCTTAGGTCTCTCCTGAGGGCATGACAAGACATGTCATACGACCTAAGCATGCAACTATTCTTTAGTTTATGCTTAAACTATTAAGCGTATGTCCATGACATCTTATTTACATGCTTTTTCATTAATTTGGTGGAGGATTCCTTAACCTTATCATACATACCCTGACCTCAAGAGGGTGAGGAAGAGAGAGAAAACCCTAAACCTCAGAATCTTAATAGAATTAGGGTTGAGAAGGGACGGAAATAGATGAGAGAGTCCTAAAGGTATCTTATTTCGAGCCCCCGGACGTGATCCTTTTCTAGACACCGCTCTCTTTTGGAAAATTCTCTAATAACTCCCTCATTTCTATGGAATTTATAAAATTTAATAATTACTAAAGATTAAATGAGGAACCAATGCTCTGATACCAAATGTAATGACCCCGCCTCCCGGTAACCCCCAATCAAGGGAGACTAAGGGGTCAGAGTCATTATCCCAATTTCTCCGATCAAAGGTTTGAAAAATAATCAGTAATAATTATTAAATTCTACCATGACTACACTGAAAGATGGAATGAAAATAAAACTTTGCATACCGTTTTTTCAAAAACTTTGATATCTAACTTCTATCCACCTCTGGACTCTATTCTAACTAATTCTCCTTGCACTTTATTTCTTAATTTCACAATATGTCACTTTACCGTTTGACCTTTTCAATTTGTACCTAAAACACCGACAAACAAAACGTCGGTCAACATAAATGAATATGTCAGTATGTGGGGTAAACAATGATCAGGCAATTATCTGTAACAACATATTGCAGGCAATTATAGTTTAGCAAGCAAACTTTACATCTTAAACATAACTACTCAATCCATACATACCCTAACCTCTGTGCTTGTCCCTATAGTGGACATGGATACTACTTCTCATATGATAGATCCCAACTAACCCCCATGATCCTACCTAATAGGTAGATCAATACCTAGGGTTGAAGAGTCGCATGACACTACTAATAGGTAGCCCAATCCCTAATTCATGATATGCTAAAGAGTTGCATGGCACTACCCATAGGTAGCCCAATCCCTAACTCATGATATGCTAAAGAGTCGCATGGCACTACCCATGGGTAGCCCAATCACTGACTCATTATAACTTGATGGTTCTACCTAATAGGTAGACCATGTACTAGGTCATCCTTTTCATCATTAGAGAAGCCACAGAGGAGGACTAGGACCGGAGCTAGTTATGTACACATATTTATGGTGATAGTCATAGTCACTTTATAGTTGCATGAAATATAAGTCATCCAAGCAGTTATTTTCAGGCAACTGATAAAACATTCAGGAATCACTGTGAAACTAAAGCGATTTAACCATAAGCATAACCACATACCTGATCTAGAGTAACTTGATGTCCAAGCAAGAATAATCAAGAGAAATCAATCAAGCAATCAACAATATCCTCAAATTAATGCATATCATCCAAGTGTCATTATTTTATCCAAAACATTCTCAAGATCGACTTGGATTCCGTCTTAGGATTTCTAGGCCAACTTTAGGGTTTTATTAGGGTTTTATCCTCCATAATACATTTATCACTTTTAATGCCCTTTTGGTCCACAACCCTAATTTCAACATCATAGGCATACTTGAATTTCAATTAAGCCTAATATATCTCTTTTACACTAAAACTACCATTTTTATCCTTTTAAGTTATGTCATGGTCAATAAGGTCAATTACCATCTTCGGTTTCTTTCTAATTGACAACTCATATTTCATTATGGTCTAATTCACATATGAACTCTATTTATCACTAATTCCACATTTATCCACTAGGAAACCCTAATTACCAAATTAAGGGTATTTATCCACAATTAGAATCTTTCATACTCAAATTAGCTTAGAATCATCATATCTCAGCTTTATTCATAGATTTGCACAATTAAAGCCATTAAGAGTCATAATTACCAAGATTAGGGTTTCAAGGCCCATTAAAGCATATTCGTGTACATGGAACCCTACATTAATCAAACTATGCATAAAGATCATTCTTTTGGATCTAATATGTCCTTTTTATAATCAACAGGTTAATATCCACTTTAAACATCCATATAACCCTTCCCAATTCATTAATCATCAATAATTAGGGTTTTTCGTTTATTAAATCATTAAAGATAGCATTTTTACATACTTTTTTAATTTCAAGCAGAATTAGGCTTCACATATAATTTATTTGTGTTCCTCCCATTTTGAGGATCAATTTTCATATATAATTTGTCTTAATCAGAGTTACCAATTATTTTCTACGAATTTGTAAAGAAATTACCTCCCGAGCCAATTAGAGAACGCCATGTCAGCCACTAGAATTCTTTTTCTTTTTTGGCGGGTTGGGCCCAAACTATGTCGAGAAGACATTCCTACCATCGCCTTCCTTCACAAATGTCAGAGGCAAAGGCATCTTTTCCTCCTTCCTCATCTTCTTCCTTGCTTCCATGAATAGGGACGAAGCTGCTCGCAATCCTTGGTCAACTTAAACAGTTGACTTCCGTCTTTGATCCTCCGAATCCACGGGTGATGGCTCCATGAGCTCTACCTCCCTTGCCCGAACTTACCCTGATACCTGCCACCATCCACAGTGGTCGGGTTTGGCAGCCCCAGAAAAGCTCGTCGGCCTGCGGAAGATCCATGGAAGCTGCATCCACTAGAGGAGCACGGACCAAATTGGAAGAGGAGGGAACTCTGTTTGAGTTTGAGTAACTTCGCCAATCCAAGACCATAAGAAAAGAATGCCTTATATAGGTTGGGTGAGGGGGTTTGAAGGCTATCAAAGTCCATCTCCCAAACAATTTGGGAACTTTCTCGAATCCCCACAAAAACAGAGAAAATTGGGGTTGTTTGTGCACAGATTTGCCTCCCCAACTCGATGGGAGAGTCCACCTTCATCCAAACTGATCAAAGTGAGAAAGAATCAGAGAGGGAAAGGAGTCCCTACTGTGCTCGGTTTCCTATATTCCAAATTGTGATGGAAGACAATCTCAGGATCATCCGATCGCCATCCAACGGCCACACACGAGCATAGGTTGGGCCCAAAGGTTCTTGATTAAATTCTTTCTAAGGATTATCTCCCCATTAGGATAATTTGGAAAATTCATAACTCTCAATACATACATCCTTTTTCAACCAAAATTTAAGGAAACCTTTATCTTGGATTTTTCTACTTGTATACCGAATTTGACTCCCAAATTCCAAAGGAAAACAACTGTATCTTCATGTGCAAGTTATCATTTAATAAGGTATATTTTAAGCATATTTTCTCTCTCTTAATCTCTTATTTTCTTTATTTGGATTCCTTTTTCCATTAGAAATCATGTGGACTCAAAATCCCATCCATGATGATTCTATTATCCATAAATCCACATATTTCTTATATTTTCATCATTATTTCAACTTTCCTTCTTATTAATGCTTTATTTGATTTTATCTTTTTCTTCTCCTATTATTTGCAACTTGGACTCCTTGGAACCCAAGAAATCTCAAAGATACGAAATCCATCTTTGGAGAATATTCCTTTTCCTTCTAGTGGTTTCTATATCTTCCTGTTTTCCATTTCTTCATTATTCATTTACTAATTGATTTTTTTTTCTTTTCCTTATTATTGGGCCCAATAGCCAATAAAGCCCACAAAGCAACCAACAAGGTTTTTATATACGAAATTCATTTATTCAAATAAAATCACTCCATTATTTGTTCATTTATATTTATTAAGAGAAATTGCATTTCTCATCAAAAGAACCCAAAATTGGGGTTGTAACAGTCAAGTTGCTAACCACTAGTCTGCCCGTGGTACAGGTCACGACACTAGAAACTAGGGTATACAAAACCCTCTAATTTTAGATACAACCGTAATTGTTCTCAATCACATCAAATGTATCAGTCATGACCATATCCATCCTCCACAACCTGCATTGTGGGTGACAAGGATATATCCTCAACTTGCCACCTCCACATACTCAACAATATGCACTCTGAGTTTCCCTTAAGAATACTCATTTGATCATCCAGCAAGTTCTGACACTGAAGATGGCTCTATAGCATAGGGAACTACATGATTAGAGTTGCACTTGATTAGGTATGCTAATTTGGTAAATTAAGGCTGCATCAAACAAGTGGACATACAAACTCTAATTCACTTCTAGAAAGCATATAAATATCACAACTTTTAAAAGATATAAAATGTGTGGAACATGATTTCTCATCTCATCATCACATGCTACTATTCACTTGCCATTCATGAGACCACACTAGTCATCATACTATCACAAGATATAAATCCTTTTCACAATATCACGGGGTATCAACCCTTATCAACACAAGAGGATTAGACCTCATTCAGGGCTCAACCATGCCCAAAGGACATTAAGACCATCATACTATCACATGATACAAATCCTTTTCACAATATCATAAGGTATCAACCCTTATCAACACTACAGAATTACACCTCATTCAGGGCTCAACCATGCCCAAAGGTCATTAAGACCATCATACTATTCCCTGCAAGCTCATCATTATCTTTGCATGCCTTATAACAAGGTTCAACAACATCACTTACATATAATACACCGGATCAACACAATATTGCATTAATGAGCTAGGAGATATTCATAAACAATCATAACATGGTTATATTAACATTAATAATATTCCTTTATTACATCAACATGCAAGGAATCTAGATATGATTAACCCTCATCATATTCATAATGCACATGTTTAGCATAAGAAAGTATCAACCATGTGGCTATGATAACCACCAATTAACACATTAAGGTTATGATCATGTTAAGGAGGTTATTTCACCATCATGTCATCATATAAGTGTTGACCTAGAGGTTATTCATTACCTATATTTTGATAATGACTTAACCATTCCACTCATATGTATCTAATATGTGTGTTTAAGATTGTTTGCATGCATTAGGTACATGAAAAGGATCAAATATACAAATCCCTAGAATGGGTCAAGTTCAAGTCAAAATGGCTACAAGTGTGCATTTTGGGTTTTCTATGTAAAAAACCTTAGAACATCTATGTAATCACTTGTAATGATGAACTGACTTGTAACTTAGAAGAGAAAAATGTTTGGGAAAAAAATCACCAAGTGCTAATCACTTTAAATGCAAATTATAAAAGTGATTACAGGCACTTGGTCGGTCGAGTTTCCTAGGCTTGAAACTCGACCGATCAGTCCTTGGTTGATTTTCTGAAGATTGCATCGGTTGAGTTGTGCTTGCACAGAACTCGACCGATTAGGTCACTGACCATTTCAAGTTTAAATGGTCGGTCGAGTTTTGTTAGGACAAACTCGACCGATCATTTGAATATCAGTTTTGTCTTTTACTTGATCGGTCGAGTTACCCCCATTGAAACTCGATCGATTGCACTGTATGGAATTTGCAGAAAAGTGATGTGATCGTTGGTGAAGTGTTTTGGGAAAAAATAGAGTCATTTTCTTGAACAAAAAATGGTTATTTTTGTATCCAAGTGTCCCACAACTTAAAGGGACACCATCAACTATAAATAGACCCCCTTGGAGTTCATTCCAAGTTGCTCTTCCATTGCAAACTTGGTTCTAGCATAGTTTAGAGTGTTCCAAGCCCTTGAGCCCCTTTCTCTATCTACCTTCAAGATAAATTTGTGAGTTATGAGTGAGTTAGGTCCAAGTGTATGAGAGTTATCCATTGTATGATGTACAACTCTCCTTTCTCTCTTCCTACCTCCTATTCCCTTTGAAGATTGATTGAAATTGCTTCTCCAAGTGAAAGAGAGGTTGCTGATGTTCTTCCCCGAGTGAAGGTGAAGATGATGGTTGTTCTTCAAGAGTGTAGATATCTTGCTGCTCCAGATCCCTTGGTGAAGGTGAAACGTGGAGAAGTTCTCCAAGAGAAGGAGAGGTGAAAGGCAAAGCTCAAGTAATATGGGTAAATCCTGCAAGGCTGGAGACTAAGGTAAGATTGGGTAAGTCCTTTGAAGAAGGCTGAAGAATCTTGCTTCGTGGGTAAGTCCTTGGAAAGGTAGAAGATCTTAGATTGAGAAATTAAGTCCTTGGTTGTGTGGTTTATGTATCTTGTAATCTTATTATGATATATAAGAGGACCAAGTTGCAAATCCTAGAGTCTAACCAACTCTAGGTAGTGGAATGACATCACTCCTAAGTTTAGGACGTGGAACCACTCTAACCACCTGTCCAAGTGCTTGCTATTCATTGTCTCTTATCCTTGCTTTTAATGCTAGATTAGGACATCAAATTACTGCTTGGTTTAGCTTCTGCACTAAGTTTAAATTGGTGGTCTAATTGATTTTATGAAGTGTGTGTAGCTCTATTCACCCCCCTCTAGATCCCATTGATCCAACAAGTGGTATCAGAGAAGGTTTTCTCCAAGCTACTTCAATAAGTAGGAGAAGATGGGCGATTCGGCTCTTGGGTCACTCAACCTTGAAGGAAGCTTCTCCATGAGACCTCCTCTCTTCGACGACACAAGCTTTCTATATTGGAATTGGAGAATGCAATTCTACCTCCAAGGTGTGAGCTACGAAATGTGGAAGATTGTCCACCTCAAATACGAAGATCCAAAAGGGGACATCACCACGTGGACAGAAGCTGAGATGAAGCGTGCTCAACTCAACCCCAAAGATGTGAGCATCATCTACACCGCTCTTACTCCATCTGAGTTCAACCGGATCTCTTCTTGGGACACAGCACATGAGATATGGCACAAATTGTGTGTCACCTATGAAGGAACCGAGCAAGTGAAGGAGGACAAAGTCTACATGCTTGGTGGTCTTCTAGAGAACTTCAAGATGGGTAAGAATGAGAGAGTAGCGGATATGTACACTAGGCTAAATGTCATCTTGAATAGCTTGGCAGCCCTTGGAAGTGTAATGGATCGAGGTACTATCAATGCCAAGATTTTGAGATCTCTTCCTAAGAGATGGGAGCCTAAGGTTTCTTCAATTGAAGAGGTATATAAGCTTAGTGAGTTGTCAACCGAGGAGCTGGTTGGTAACCTCCAAGCCCATGAACCTAGGCTTGACAAGCAAGAAGAGGAAGAGAAAAGAGAAGAAAAGGAGTCTAAGAAGGTAAAGGACACAGCCTTCAAAGCACAAATTGAAGAAATGGTCCGGCAACAACAACTTGCCTTGAAGTCCCCCAGCCCTTCCTCAAGTGAAGATGAAGGTTCCAATGAGCATGAAGCAAACTACTCAAAGGGGAAACACTTCAAGAGAAAGCCCTCATCTTCAACTCCTAGATGCTATGAGTGTGGTCAAAAAGGCCACTACAAGAGTGACTGCCCATAGACCAAGAAGAGTCATCACAAGAGCAACCACACGAAGGAAGACAAGTACAAGAGAGAAGCCAAGTACAAGAGGAAAGATTAGAAGGAAAGAAGATCCAAAGATGCAGCTCATGCAGCGTGGGAGGAGTCTTCTTCAAGCTCCTCAAGCTCCGAAGATGGAGAATGCCACCTAGCTCTCATGGCCTCTACTAGTGAAGATGTATCTGAGGTTAACAAGAGATGGATTGTTGATAGTGGCTTCTTTAAGCATATGACTGGAGAAATTAGCCATTTCAACAAGTTTGTGAAAAAGAAAGGAGGATCGGTAACCTTCGGGGACAACAAGAAGGGTAAGGTTATAGGTGAGGGTGATGTAGGCAATGAACTTTGTATTAAAAATGTGTTGCTTGTGTATGGCCTACATCACAATTTAATTAGTGTTAGTCAACTTTGTGATAATGGATATCTTGTGTTATTTACTTCTTTAGAATGCTTGCTTCTAGATTCCCTCTCCTACAATGTTATATATAAGGGAACTAGAAATGGTAATCTTTATGTTATTGTTCTTGATGCTCTCATACTAAATAGATGCTTGGTTGTGGATAAAAATGATCTTTCTCTTTGGCATCATCGTTTGGGTCATGTGAATTTGCATCAAATGAAGAAGTTGAACAAAAAGGACTTGGTCCGAGGACTTCCTAAATTGGATTTTGATAAGGATGAGGAATGCCAACCTTGTACACAAGGGAAACAAACCAAATCCTCCTTCAAATCCAAAGGAGTCATGAGTACCAAGAGAGTTCTTAAACTTCATCATATTGATCTATTCAGACCAATGAGAACACAAACGCTTCGTGGTTCCAAGTATTATCTTGTTATTGTCGATGATTTCTCTCGATATACTTGGACTTTCTTTCTCGTTTCTAAAAGCGATACTCTTGATGTTTTATCGAGCTTTTGTAAACGGGTTGAAAATGAAGCTTCTTGCCGAATTGTTTCTATCCGTAGTGATCATGGGGGAGAGTTTGAAAATGATCTTTTTGAGCGTTTTTGTGAAAAATCTAGTTATTCGCACAATTTCTCTTCTCCTCGTACACCTCAACAAAATGGGGTTGTAGAGAGGAAGAATAGGTCACTACAAGAGATGGATAGGACCATTCTTCTTGAGTATGACACCCCTAAGAAGTTTTGGGCTGAAGCTGTTAACACGTCATGCTTTGTGCAAAACCGAGTTTTCACACATCCATCTTTAAAGAAAACCCCCTATGAACTATGGCGTGGTAGAAATTCGTCTATTGATTTCTTTCATGTTTTCAGATGTCCTTGTTTTGTTTTAAATACGAAGGATTCTCTCGACAAGTTTGATCCGAAATCTTATAAGGCTTTCTTCCTTGTCTATAGCACTACTAGAAGGGCATATAGAGTATTCAACATTGAATTGTCTAAAATTGAAGAATCTATCAATGTTAATTTTATTGAAACTAACCCTGTTGTTGGCAAGTATCTTGGTGATGATGATGTTGTAGATGAGTTGATTGCCGTATTAAAAGACCTCAACATAAAAAATAAAGGTAAGCAGGTGATAGAAGAAGAAGAAGAAGAAAAGAAGGATCCCACTCCCCGCTTTGCAAAGAATCACCCCAAGGAGTTGATCATTGGCAACCCGTTCGAGAGAGTGCGGACACGAGATGCTCACAACAAAGAACAAGCAGACAGTTACTTCATCTCCCAACTAGAGAAAAAGAACATTAAAGAATCCCTTGGTGATGATGAGTGGATCCTTGCCATGCAAGAAGAGCTAGAGCAATTCGAGAAGAATCGTGTGTGGACCTTAGTGCCAAGACCAAGTGATAGAAAAATCATTGGCACCAAATGGGTCTACCGCAACAAGCTAGATGAGCATGGAAAAGTGGTAAGAAACAAAGCAAGGTTAGTAGCACAAGGTTACAACCAACAGGAAGGTATTGATTTTGATGAAAATTATGCTCCTGTTGCTAGATTAGAATCTATTCATATGCTACTTGCCTTTGCTAGCTATAAAAATTTCTTGTTATATCAAATGGATGTTAAAAGTGCATTTTTGAATGGTACAATCGAGGAGGAAGTATTTGTTGCTCAACCTCCGGACTTTGAAAATGACAAGTTACCCAATCATGTTTATTTGTTGCAAAAAGTTCTCTATAGACTCAAACAAGCACCTCAAGCTTGGTATGAGAAACTAAAGAACTTTTTGTTAGATAATGGGTATGTCATGGGCAAAGTTGATTCTACCTTGTTTCTAAAACAAACTTCTAACCATTTTCTTATAATTCAAATATATGTTGATGATATCATTTTTGGCGGGACTGATCTTGATCTTTGCAAGGAGTTTAGTTCTCTTATGCAGAGTGAGTTTGAAATGAGCATGATGGGTGAGTTGACCTTCTTCCTCGACTTTCAAATCAAGAAAACGAAGGAAGGAAACTTCATCAACCAAGGCAAGTACACAAATGAACTACTCAAGCACTTTGAGATGCAGAACATGAAGTCGATGGATACACCCATGTCAAACACCGCCAAACTTGACAAAGATGAAGAAGGTGAAAAGGTAGATGAGAAGTTCTATAGAGGTATGATTGGAAGCTTACTTTATTTAACTACCTCTAGACCTGATATTATGTTTAGTGTTGGCTTGTGCGCTCTCTTTCAATCTAGCCCTAAGAAGACGCATCTTACTGCTGTTAAGAGGATTTTGAGATACTTAGCCAAAACCCAAAATTTTGGACTATGGTATCCTAAATCAAGGGATTTTCTCTTAGAGCATATAGTGATGCGGATTACACAGGGTGTTTGGTTGATAGAAAGTGCACAAGTAGCACTTGCTTCCTCCTAGGACCATGCTTAGTGTCTTGGTTCTCCAAGAAACAAAGTACGGTGGCATTATCAACTACCGAAGTTGAATACATTGCAGTCGGGAGTTGTTGTGCACATGTCCTATGGATGAAGCAAATACTCCAAGACTTAAACATATTTTTTGATGCTTCTCCTATCTTTTGTGACAATACTAGTGCAATTAATCTATCGTACTTGCATAGTAGAGCCAAGCATATAGAGGTTCGCCATCATTTTCTCCGTGACCACATTACCAAGAAAGATATCTATATCACACATGTGGACACAGAAAATCAGTTGGCGGACATCTTTACAAAACCTCTAGCTAGAGATCAATTTAATTTTATTCGGTCTAAATTGCTTATTGTTGATTTGAATGATCTTTCCATATGATCTAGCTAGTTGTCTCTTTCCTATATGCTTGCTCATGTCTATCTTCACCTTATTTTGCCTATATATGCTTATTTTGTGCTAAACTTTCCTGTCAACATGCTTAGTTTTTGCTTGGTTTTGGGTTTTTATCGAATTTCATGTTTTATCGCTAAATAGTGCCCAATGATGAGCTAAATGTGCCTAGGTATGTTAATTATGCATAATAGAATGGAAAAATGAATTTAATTGGCATGTATATGGCTAGAATCTAAGAATGAGACTGTTAGGTCAGGCTGACCTTCAGTCGAGTTTCCACCCTGGAAAACTCGACCGATCAGGGGCCGAGAGAAGTTCTTCAGTGGACCACTCGGTCGAGTTTGCCACCCTTAGAACTCGACCGATTGACGGGCTGAGCCAACTTAAAAGTTAGGATCGACCAACTCTTTTCTCTTGCAACTAGAAAATTGTCGACCGATTCCTTGCCTCCAAGCCCTAAGCTCTCACACCCAGCCCTAAACCTCCCATTTATCACCCTAGGGCGACCTAGCAACCCCGTTCTTGACCTCCCCGGGCGCTCGTGGTGGTGTTTTTTTGGCATTTGAGGTTTGCCTTTGCTAGTTTGCACATTTTTCCTTCTTGTTTTCATTTCCATGGCTTCCCATAGACGAAAACGTGCTGCTCCAGGCAACGCTCAAGCCTCTTCTTGAATAATCGCTTGATTCCATTTGATAACACCTCCTTTGTGTCTCTTGAGGCGGTAAATCAGTATAAGGATCTTCTTCCCCGATCTCCTTTTCCATTTCGCCCCTTGGTTGATCCAAATCGTTTTCAAGCGGTTATTACCTCTGTTTCGAGGCTTCTCGTCAGCCATCACTTGTCCGCCCTTGCGATCGAATGTGACTACTTTAACAATCATATGTCTAGCACAACGGCAGTACACGAGTTCTACGCAAACCTACGTTGGAACTACGATTCGCTTATTCCCCCGCCGAATACTGAAATAGTTCTAAATTCCATGATCGCCGGTCGCTATTTCCAAATCTCCGAGGAGAAATTAAACCTCTTTTTTACCGGAGACGAGGAAAACAACACTTGGCGTAAGGACTATGGTCAGTATTTCAATCTTCTTGACCCGGAAGGTTTTTATAGACGCCATGAATTGACGCTACCGGACGTTCATCAATTTTTAAAGAAACCCGACGTGGCCTACAAGAAGAAATCTACCCTACCTTCATCCTCTCTTGACCTTCGGAGGTGCATATTGGCCTTGGTGATTAACTATAATGTCCATCCTAAGAGAAATCAAACGGAGATTGCGGAAAACACCGCGATCATTATGTATTGTTTGCTAAACAATATCGGTGTCAAATGGGCTAGATATGTCTTACACCACATGACCTGTTTTGACACCAGAAAGAACACCAAAGGCACCCACCCCTCCTACCCAGCCCTGATCTATGGTCTTTTCTAGTTCTCCATTGATAAATCACTCTTTTTTGACTTCCATTACCCGGTTGCTAGAAAAGGTGTGTGTATTAGTGAGACCACTCTTCAGAAGTCTGTACCTATGTTTTCCCCTGCCGCTGGTGCTTCTGCCTCTGCTGACCCTTCCTCCTCCACCCATACTCCACCTCCGCAGCCACATCCCCGACCCAGTTGTGCATCCAATGAAACCCTTCTGGGATATACGATGCATGAACAGGCGTCCAACCGTTAGGTTCAGGACCACCTGCACCAGGATTTGTGTTCAATCATGTCTACCATGAACCTATCCTGTGCTTCACCCTACCCCACCTACCAGCCATACTCGGGTAGTTCGTATGCTTCTTATGCATACGAGCATTACTTCCTTGCTCCTGAGCCTTCCACTGCCTCTCTTTCGCGTTTGCTGTTGGTAGTTCCGCTCATGTGTTCCTGCCATTACCTGCTGCCCCCTGGCCACTCTGCTCGCCTCTTTGGGTGACTCTGCTCCGTCCTTCCCTCAGGCCAAGGAGCTTCTAGCTCTTGGTATGTCATGGGATGAGCAGAATTCTCGCTGGCCCGGTCACTCCTTTGACCCTCCTGATGATGAGGAGATGCCTAGCCAGGCCGATGAGGAAGCTGATGTTGATGCTGCAGAAGGTGATGGTGTGGATGCTTCCGACGAAGATGGTGGTGATGGTGTTGGATATGATGTTGGCACTGTTGCTCCGCCTTCAGACGGGGATGAGGACTACAACCCTAGACAGAATGAGGATACCGTCTATATAGATAGCTTATATGTTTAGGTGGTTTCTTAGCTTATAGTCTAGCATGTCCATCATATACATCTTTCGAGACTCTTTTGTATAAGAAACATCCTGGCACATTATTCTGAGTTGTACTATTTTCTTATATATGCTTTCTCGCTTTATGGTTGTAATTGTTTTTTTTCATGAAGACATCTTTCTTATATATGCTTTCTCGCAATTTACTCTGTGTTATCTTATGCTTGGTGCTAGTTTGAGCTATATTTTGATTATGACTTGCTTTGTGGTTGTATGCAATATGCTTTATAACTTTGTTTATTCTCTTACGTATATGTTTGGTTGAGTTTTGGAGAAGACCTGGTTTTTTCTCTTCTACCCCCCTACCTTTTTGATAATGTCAAAAGGGGGAGAAATATCTCGTGATTTGAGACTCAATCATATTGTTTCTTGTTGTTATACTATTGCTTTCTTGCTTAGGTGATCGTTTTCTTGTTAATTTGTTGTTGATCATGTAACTTGAAAATGATTACATATCACATGGATATTGGTATTGCTATGTGTAGAGAAACTAACATGCAGGTGAGAGGAAGCATAGTTTTAGGGGGAGCAATTTCAAAATTGTTCTTATCATGAATCCCCCTAATTCAAAAGGCAAAGGTAGAACTTTCTTATCCTTTTCAATATGTTTGAGGAATGGTTTGTCATTGTCAAAAAGGGGGAGAATGTTGACCTAGAGGTTATACATTACCTATATTTTGATAATGACTTAACCATTCCACTCATATGTATCTAATATGTGTGTTTAAGATTGTTTGCAGGCATTAGGTACATGAAAAGGATCAAATATACAAAACCCTAGAATGGGTAAAGTTCAAGTCAAAATGGCTACAAGTGTGCATTTTGGGTTTTCTATGTAAACGACCTTAGAACATCTATGTAATCACTTGTAATGATGAATTGACTTGTAACTTAGAAGAGAAAAATGTTTGGGACAAAATTCACCAAGTGCTAATCACTTTAAATGCAAATTAGAAAATTGATTACAGGCACTTGGTCGATCGAGTTTCCCATGCTTGAAACTCGACCGGTCAGTCCTTGGTTGATTTTTTGAAGATTGCATCGGTCGAGTTGTGCTTGCACAGAACTCGACCGATCAGGTCACTAACCATTTCGAGTTTAAATGGTCGGTTGAGTTTTGTTAGGAAAAACTCGACTGATCATTTGAATGTCAGTTTTGTCTTTTACTTGATCGGTCAAGTTACTCCCATTGAAACTCGACCGATTGCACTGTATGGAATTTGCAGAAAAAGTGATGTGACCGTTGGTGAAGTGTTTTGGGAAAAAATAGAGTCGTTTTATTGAACAAAAAATGGCTATTTTTATATCCAAGTGTCCCACAACTTAAAGGGACACCCTCAACTATAAATAGACCCCCTTGGAGTTCATTCCAAGCTACTCTTCTATTGCAAACTTGGTTCTAGCATAGTTGAGAGTGTTCCAAGCCGTTGAGCCACTTTCTCTCTCTACCTTCAAGATAAATTCGTGAGTTATGAGTGAGTTAGGTCCATGTGTATGAGAGCTATCCATTGTATGATGTACAACTCTCCTTTCTCTCTTCCTACATCCTATTCCCTTTGAAGATTGATTGAAGCCGCTTCTCCAAGTGAAAGAGAGGTTGCTGCTGTTCTTCCCCGAGTGAAGGTGAAGATGATGATTGTTCTTCAAGAGTGAAGATAGCTTGCTTCTCCAGATCCCTTGGTGAAGGTGAAACGTGGAGAAGTTATCCAAGAGAAGGAGAGGTGCAAGACAAAGCTCAAGTAATATGGGTAAATCATGCAAGGCTAAAGGCTAAGGTAAGATTGGGTAAGTCCTTTGAAGAAGGCTGAAGAATCTTGCTTCGTGGGTAAGTCCTTGGAAAGGTAGAAGATCTTAGCTTGAGAAATTAAGTCCTTGGTTGTGTGGTTTATGTATATTGTAATCTTATTGTGATATATAAGAGGACCAAGTTGCAAATCCTAGAGTCTAACAAACTCTGGGTAGTGGACTGACATCGCTTCCAAGTTTAGGACGTGGAACCACTCTAGCCACCTGTCCAAGTGATTGCTATTCATTGTATCTTATCCTTGCTTTGAATGCTAGATTAGGACATCAAATTGCTACTTGGTTTAGCTTCTGCACTAAGTTTAAATTGATGGTCTAATTGATTTTGTGAAGTGTGTGTAGCTCTATTCACCTCCCCTCTAGAGCCCATTGATCCAACAATAAGAAGGTTAAACATGAATACTCATCTTTATCTATTTTCATTAAAGTTATGTTCAACAAGATAAATTATATTAATGTTACTAACCAGTACTCGTATACAAACCCTAACTCACATCATCCTCATTAGATCATGGATGCATAAGGTGAAGCATCACCATCACATTCCATACTATTCTCAAGTATGAACCCACACATAAATCAAGGTGTAACCATCAGGTTATAGCATACTATGGTTTCAACAACAATAAGAGAGTACTAATAAGAGAGTACTCCATGATTGCATTAGTCATTCAAGGACTATTAATACCCAATCACCATCATATAGTTATATTAAAGCTAGGTATAACAAGCTATACCTCATTATGGTTACCCATTAATTCATTATGGTGATTATAAATCATAATCATATGAGGGAAAGGGTAAGACTACAATTTTAAGGCATTGAACCATCACATTCTCATCATTTGAATCATAACAATACACTACACGCTTCACCCAAAACAATGGGAATATTGAGGCATCAACTTCTAACCATGAAATGTTGAAAAGGTAAAGACATTGGTTGTTTACATAAGTAAACACCTTGAATGAATCATCTAGGATGTTATTCAGTTTTGATCTATAAAAGTCACCATTTATCCCTAAACAACCTTTGATTAACAACAATAAGAGTTTTGTTGAGATTAGGGTAAAACCCACAAACGACTTTTCATTTAAAATAAGCCATCCATTGTCAACAAGTAAGCTCCTTAAGTTGATCATATAAAGGAATCCATATAAATCACATTATTAGGACCAACATATTATGTTAGCCATAATTCCACTTTATTGGAGTAAAAACCATTAAATCTTACCCTTTGGGTCAAGTTCATATGTTAAAACTATCAATTACAGTATAGGTCCGACCATTGCATCAAGTGACCCAAGAAACCATTGGTATAAGGCTTAATTGATGCTACAACTATATGTTTTGGAGACTTGATCCACCATCGTTAGTGACCATTAAGTCACCATAGGTTGTTAGATCAATACTATATTCATTAATCAACATCAAATATCAAACTAATATCACCATTAATTGATAGCATCATTAGGGTACTTAGTTGTTAATCACCAGGATTCTAATTAGGCCAACACCTAACCTAAGGGGTGACAGTAAGGTGACAAAATTTTTCACCACCACAAGTTGTCATTAAGACAACACCATCGGTTGTTGCAATGGTACCACCATCGAGTCATGTGTTTATAGAATAAATCAGTTGTAAACCCTAAAATTGACCATTGGTTGATAGGTGCTTAGCACCATAGGTTGTCAAACCAACCTGATCCAAGTCATATTATACCTTAATAATGACGTACATATGATCATAGGTTCATATAGAACTGAAATCAGAATAGGAAATATAATAAAAATCAAAAACTAAGTCAAGCATAGCTTTTTAGTGCATGGAACGTCATTTTTAAGCAAGAACATGAGCTAGAAACCTTATGGTAATAAGCGTGGAGCAAGTTATAAAACTTACCTATAATTATAAGATAAACTCCCAATAGAATAAAACATGATAAAGTATGGTAGGAAGTCCAAGCATAACCTGTGAACTTATCCATGTAGCACCTTTCTTCATCAAATGAGCAAACCCTAAGCATAAGGAGCAAGAAAGGTAGGATTTTAGAGCTTTAGAGAAATTTATGCCATGGAACAGAAAGTTTTCAACCTAGAGAAAGGTATGAGGAAGGATAAAAAAGTAATAAACGGAGGAAAGAAGGGAATTCTTACTCTTTTAGGTCAAGATCACTAGAAGGAATCTTTTCAAACCCTAAAAGGAAGTCAATTGTAACCCTAGATTCTTTTTCCAAGAAGATCCCCTCTTTCTTCTTCTTTGGAAATGAAATTCATATAAGCATGGAGGGAGACGAAGTTCATAGAAGGAGGTAAGTGGTGGAGAGAAAATGGCTCACTTGGGTGCTTAGGGATAAGTATATGAAACTTTAAGATAAAGAAAAATAGAAAGATGAAGTTCTAGTATCTTTCCAAGTATCCATGGCCTTAAACTATTAAGAACATACAATAATACACACAAGAATCTCCCCCACCATCCATATAGACATGTCTATCCCTAGTTTCTTGAATTTCCAAGAAAAACAAATAATTCATTAGTTGATAGCTACTAAAGGTAGCTCATCCATGAAGGGGTAAACCCTAAAATCCCCTTGAGGAAAACACCTTCAAACCAAGGTTTGAATTGGTGCCCCATGGCTCAAAAATCTCAAGAATGATGAGATAATATCCAAGTAACGTAATGAAAGTGATAAATTGCAAATAAAACCTCTCAATTGGGTAAATTGCAGAAAAGTCCAAATGTGCATAAAATTGCATAACTTGCTCAAACAATGTCCAAATTGGATAAAATTTGAAACTTAATCTCGTATTATAATTTCAAAACATATCACAAGGTTATATTAGGATTTTAAGAACTCAATTATGATAATTAAGCTTATTCAACTCATTAAGCGAGTTTAGGAGCCTTCCAACTATAAACCCCTAATAGGGATTTCACCCGCAAAATCCAAGGTAAATAAAGATGGGTACTTCCTTTTCACCTAATCCTATTACCTTCACATGGTTACTTTCATATCATGGTGATCTCACATCCTCCATACATATCTCATCTTGGGTCAGCACAAAACCCCCCACCTAAGAAGACATTCTCAATTTGGAATGTAGAAACTCGTTGTGTCATCTATACAACTCTAGTAGTAATGTTAAACTTTAAATTCTAGCTATCATCCTAAAATTATATCTATTTTATCAACAAATTACTCAAAAGTCATACTTGCTAGCTTTTTACCAATCATGGCATGTGTCCCATACCATTCCTTGAAGCATAAAAAAGGCGATGTACCCATCCATCCTTTTTTTTCTTCTTTTTTAGATACACTGATATTGGAACACTTGTTAGTTCTTTTTTAGCATCAAAAGAAATGTTGACACTGGCACCTACTAATCCATACAAGGAAACATCATTACTAGTCAACCTTGTTAGGGGTGAAACAACAACACTATCCTCACCTTACTAGGATTTACACAACCTACATAGAAGACATATCATGATCCCATAAAGACATTTAATCAACCCCATCTTGCTCTTGTTCAACTTGTCTCATAGCTATTGCTTCTTCAACAACCCTAAGGTTTTTGAAGAAATATTGATTATATTTTTGACCATATTTGAAATACTTTGACGTTTCATCATTCAAAGCTTGATATAACTTGTAAGACATGACTGAAACACTCTGTTCCTCCTATTCATAAATTCTATTTGTATTGGTTAGTCTAAAGGACATAACTCTAAAATCATCATGGTATGTGAATTATGTCATCCAATCTAACTCTTATGCATTGATATTTGATCATAGGTTTATCTTAAAGGAACATGGTATCACATGGTATCACATATGTATTGACCAACAAATTAACCATCTATCCTTGATAGTGGTCTTGCTCAGCTATCACTGAGCCATACACAAGATTATAGAATCACTTTTGTTTTTTTCCTTCCAAACAACATTTAGAGGGTCATCATCGACTCTCTCTCTCCCTCTCTTTAAGGGGGAGGAATACTTGATATGTTCATTTAGTAAACGTATCCAACCTTCACATACTTCCCATATTGTTGATACATCTTGGATACTAGGATTCATTACCTTGGTATCCACCTCATGCTCTATAAGAAACTCACATCCTTATCTCATCTACTTTTACCAACATAATAAATTTCAAAATATATAAGAGGACTCTCCCAAATTATTGGAAGGCTCAAAACCAAACTCATCACAAACCTAATGATCTTGGAACCATAAATCAAGCAACCTTATGGTATAATAAGCTATCCACCCTCATGTTTGCAATGAATCCACACGTACCAAGTGGCAATGATCCACTTGAAAGTTGTGCCCTATAAAGGAAAGACACAAAGAGAAACACACTTCCCATGCCATAGTAGTATTTTTCAAGGGTCACTAGCAGAAAGGTAACCAATTCTATTTTTCATTATGCAGGTTACAATTTCTTATGTATCATTTTACTTTTTTCATTCTGGGTTCCTTGCCATTAGAATAGGAATCATTATGGTTAACATATCTCATTACTCCTTCCTTGATGACTATTTATCACACTTGGGTATGTTCTCTTATTTTATTATGTTTTTCAACCATTTATCAATAGGTAAACCATCATATTCCACATTTTCTTCATTAAACATGGATCATCTGCCTTCTTTTCTTTCAAATGCCATGCTTATTTTACATTAACACTTTCTTACACACATAGGTTGTTCTGAGATTAACTCAGGTTCCACCTTATTCCTTTGTCATTGTTCTCATTTATCTTCTCATTTTATACTTATGATTGGAGTTCTCTCCATCTTATGTGGATTTCATACCTTTAATCACTTTATAAACATATACTTATCTATCTTTTACTTTATTCTCTTCTTGAATCACATCTTCAAGAACTCCTCTTTTGCTTATTTGTATTTAGATTTAGATTTCTTGGTGTTGCGTATTTCACTTTAGCTACCAAACATTCAAGTTTTGATAGATAATGATGCAATTCTCATCTTCTTTAAGGTGGGATTGAGATATTCACACCATGATTTCTTATTCGTTATGCTCTTTAGATTGTATCAAAATGACTACTTGATCAGAGTAATCAGAAAGATAACAATCTAAGAGTTTCATACTTACCTTTTCATCAATAATTGAATAGCTGGCCAGGGCACCCAAATATTGAGATTAGGCCGTATGCACCATATTTTTATGTCATACTCCTAATTTTGACATCATCCCAGTCCCAAGTCCTAGTGTCTGTGTAGACTCAATGGACCTGAAGCTTTGATACCAACTAGTGAGAACTTGTTACACTAAACAAGATTACTCAAAACATAAAATACAATCAATCACCAATTAACCACATACCCAAAAATATCGGTAAATTAAAACCAATTTCAACATCAACACCCACTCAGAAACATTTGCATAAGAGCACAATATCTTTCTTGTATCCATACTATGCCAAGAATTTGATGCAAATTGTTCTATCGCCTTAGCTACAACATATCTACACAAGAGAACAATATTTGTATAGGCCACACAATAAACATTAACATGCTAAAAAAATTCTGATTCATTTGAAACACCATATACAAACTTTTCCTGCCCAGACCTGAGAGTACATGGAAGACTCTAGAACACACTAGACATCTAATTAACTTTCTCAAAGATTCATTACTATAGCTCCTGTTTGTTTCCACATGTTTGTTTTTGTCACTTCTGATTACCTAAAAAAATGTGGCGAACCACAAGGGTGACACTCATGTCTGAGCAAGAGATATAACCTCCAAAAACGCTTATTGATTACAACATTTTAAATAGTAGATAACTAAGTAGTTGGAGTATTTAATAATCAATTGAATTTATTAAACAGTTCAAGTATACTAAACATATTAAGCAAATCATCTTAGCAACAAGTATGATCATCAATTCATATATAGATAACAAATAAATCCATTTCTCTGGATAGATATCTACTCAAATATCATCAAATTGCATCTAATAACAATAATTATCATTAATCTAACTATCATCATATTCCTTTCTAACAGTACAAGAAATCTAGTAGCATAAGCATCACTGACATCATGAATATGTCTAATAACATAACATGTCTGTCAATATTGGCATCTCAAATAAAGTAAACAGATCTATATCATAAGTAGAACTAACATCATAGCACAATTAATTGCATAGGTATGATTCGCAGTTTAAGTATTTATAAATAGGCATGGCTAGCAATATTAAACATAGCTAGCAACATCATCTTAACCATCAGTGTCAGTATATTTGACAACATAAGCATGTTTACAACATGAGCATAACTACAACATAATCATATCTATTATCTCTTATTGTACTATACATGGTCTCAATGAAAATGAAGCAAACAAGGGTTATCATCCAATATGAAGAACTATGTATAACCCTAAACAGATATGCTACACATCTATCTTACATATTTTATTATGCCATGGGGAATTTGAGTCATACCATCCAAAGTCCAACTGACCTCTGTGAAGGGCTATTCAGTTTTATACAATATCTAGGAGTGTTGATATCCTAAGATCTCTTCCCCTTAGTCAGTACGAGTAAAAAGGCAGTGGCATATCAGTCAAAGCGACCACCATAGAGATATGTAGTCAAGATGCTAACCACTAGTCCGCCCTTGGTATAGGTCACGACACTAGAAAATAGGGTATACAAAACCCTCTAATCCAAGGTACAACCGCATTTGTCCTCAATCATATCAGATGCATGAGGCATGACCACAACCATCCTCCACAACCTGCATTGTAGATGGTAATGATATATCCTCAACTTGCCACTCCCACATACTCAATAGTATGCACTCTGAGTTTTCCTTAAGAATACTCGTTTGACCATCCAACAAGTTATGACGCTGAAGATGGCTCTACGACACATGGCACTACATGATTAGAGTTGCACTTGATTTGTTATGCCAATTGGGTAAATTAAGGCTGCATCAAACAAGTGGACATACAAACCCTAATTCACTTCTAGCAAGCATATAAATATCACAACTTTTAAAAATGTGTGGAACATAATTTCTCATCTCACCATCACATGGTACTATTCACTTTCCATTCATGAGACCACACTAGTCATCATACTATCACAAGATATAAATCCTTTTCACAATATCATAGGGTATCAACCCTTATCAACACAAGAGGATTAGACCTCATTTAGGGATCAACCATGCCCAAAGGTCATTAAGACCATCATACTATCACAAGATATAAATCCTTTTCACGATATCATAGGGTATCAACCCTTATCAACATAAGAGGATTACACCTCATTTAGGGCTCAACCATGCCCAAAGGTCATTAAGACCATGATACTATTTCCTGTAAGATCGTCATTATCTTTGCATGCCTTATAACAAGTCTCAATATCAATTACATATAATACATTGGATCAACACAATATTGCATTAATGAGTTAGGAGATATTCATTATTTTTGCATGCCTTATAACAAGGTTCAACAACATCACTTAAATATAATACATTGGATCAATACAATATTGCATTAATGAGCTAGGGGATATTCATAAACAATCATAGCAGGGTTATATTAACATTAAGAACATTCCTTTATTACATAAACATGCAAGGAATCTAGATATGATTAACCCTCATCATATTCATAATGCACATGTTTAGCATAAGAAAGTATCAACCATGTGGCTATGATAACCACCAATTAACACATTAAGGTTATGATCATGATTAGGAGGTTATTTCACCATCATGTCATCATTTAAGAAGGTTAAACATGAATACTCATCTTTATCTATATGCATTAGAGTTAGGTTCAAAAAGATAAATTATATTAATGTTACTAAGCAGCACTCATACCCAACCCTAACTCAAAACATCCCAGTTGAATCATGGATGCATAAGGTGAAGCATCACCATCACATTCCATACTATTCTCAAGATGAACCCACACACAAATCAAGGTCTCACCATTGGGTTATAGCATACTAAGGTTTCAACAACAATAAGAGAGTACTCCATGATTGTATTAGTCATTCAAGGACTATTCGTACCCAATTACCATCATTTAGTTATATTAAAGCTAGGTATAAAAAACTATATCTCATTAGGGTTACCCATTAATTCATTATGGTGATTATAAATCATAATCATACGAGGGAAAGGGTAAGACTACAAGTTTAAGGCATTGAACCATCAAATTCTCATCATTTGAATCATAATATTACACTACGCGCTTCACCCAAAACAATGGAAATATTGAGGCATCAACTTCTAACCATGAAATGTTGAAAAGGTAAAGTCGTTGGTCATTTACATAAGTAACACCTTTGACTGAATCATCTATGATGTTATTGAGTTGTGATCTATAGAAGTCACCATTTAACCCTAGAAATCCTTCGATTAATGAGTTCTGTTGAGAGTAGGGTAAAACCCACAATCGACTGTTCATTTAAAACAAGCCATCAATTGTCAACAAGTACTCTCCTTAAGTTGATCATATAAAGGAAACCATCTAAATCACATTATTAGGACCAACATATTACCTTCGCCATCATTCCACTTTATTGGAGTAATAAACATTAGATCTTGACCATTGGGTCAAGTTCATATGTTAAAACTATCAATTACAATATAGGTCCGACCATTGCATCAAGTCACCCAAGAAACCATTGGTCTAAGGCTTAATTGATGCTACACCTATATGATTAACTCACCATAGATTTTGGAGACCTGATCCACCATCATTGGTGACCGTTAAGTCACCATAGGTTGTTAGATCAACACTATATTCATTAATCCACATCAAATATCACACTAATATCACCATTGATTGATAGTTTCATTAGGGTACTTAGTTGTTAATCACTAGGCTTCTAATTAGGCCAACACCTGACTTAAGGGGTGAACATAAGTTGACATCCTTGGTCACCACCATCTGTTGTCATGAAGACAACACCATCGGTTGTTGCAATGGTACCACCATCGAGTCATGTGTTTATAGAAGAAATCAACTTTAAGACCTAAAATTGACCATTAGTTGATAGGTACTTAGCACCATAGGTTGTCAAACCAACCTGATCCAAGTCATATTATACCTTAGGAATAATGTACACATGATTACAGGTTCATCTAGAACTAAAGTTAGAACATGAAATATTATAAAAATAAAAAACCAAGTCAAGCATAGCTTTTTAATGCATGGATTGTCATTTTCAAGCAAGAACATGAGCTAGAAAGCTTATGGTAAGTAATAAACGTGGAGAAAGTTATAAAACTTGTCTCTAATTAGAAGATAAACTACCAAACAAAAGAAAACACGAGCAAGTAGGGTAAGAAATCCAAGCATAAGCAGTGAACTCATCCATCTAGCACCTTTATTCATCAAATGTGCAAACCCTAAGCATATGGAGCAAGAAAGGTAGGGTTTTAGAGCAATTTTTACCATGGAATAGCAAGGTTCCGACCTGGAGAAAGGTAGGGTTTTAGAGCTTTAGAGAAATTTCTTCCATGGAACAACAAGGTTCTGACTTAGAGAAAGGTAGGAGGAAGGATAACAAAGAAATAAATTGAGGAAAGAGGGGAATTATTACTCTTTTAGGTCAAGATCAATAGAAGGAAGCTTTTCAAACCCTAAAAGGAAGGCAATTGCAACCCTAGATTCTTTTTCCAAGAACATCCCCTCTTACTTCATTCTTGGATAGGAAATTCACAACAGTACATAGGGAGAATGGATTCACAATTGAATTTTCTATATCATGATATGCATTAGAGAGAATGAAGATCTTATGAAAAAGGTTCAAAATATCTTGCAAACTGGTGATTCATTAACTTTTAAAATATAGATAAAAAATGCAAATTAGTGCCATACATGTGAAATTGATCATTGATGTCTCTAAATTAGAGCATCGCCACATTCATACTATGGTAAATAACTCAACTGAGTACATTTGGGTCACAGACAGTGGGAGAAACAGTGTAATCAAAGAGAGTGAAAATCGAGGTTGTCACCGCAAGGTCTACTGCCTTTAATAGGAGGATCCCTTAGGAACCATAAGGGCCTTATTTTGAGGGTCTTGTAGCGTTGAGTGTGAGGGACAGATAGCCTGGCTAGTAGGCTACAAAGCGACTAAGGTAGGTCTAGAGGTTCTTATATCTTTTTTTTTTGGACATACGGGTTTCCATGGAGGTGATCGGTGGCGGAGCCACATTGACATTAGGTGGGGTACGTGCCCCACCCTTTATTCCAAATCCTTTATAAACTATGAACAAAATCGATCAAATTTATGTGGAAATGTCCATCGGTGCCTCACCCTAAAGTACTAATCATGCTTTGACAATATTCGGCGCCCCACTCTATTACAATTTCTGGCTACGCCACTAGACCTTCAAATTGTTTGGATCCTACGTAGGTTGACCCTCTCCTTGGAAGCATTCAAAGGCAATTTGAATCTCTCTCCTCTTTTTTTGGTGGTGATTGTAGGTACGTGTAGGGAGAAGTAAATAGGCTATCATATATATAGGCTGACGGAATATGGTGCATGTAATGTTTATTGGATCGGTGGATCTTCAACCCTTTAGTAGATATGTTACCACCTACTAGAGGTATATATAGACGGGAAGCTCGGGGCTTAACCTATATTTGACAAAAGTCACGCTTATTAGCGAAGATACACAAAGAGTAGATACACAGGTTCTTAGCGTTTAGAATGGACTATGAGGGCGTTAGATTTTTATAAAGCATAGAACCCATAGCATCTTAGGTGGGTTTGTTGCTGGTTGATCTTTATGTTGAGTTTGAATCCATTAACTTTGCACCTGTTTTCTTTCTTTGCTTCCGGCCGCGGTTTGAGATACAAATTTGTTGTATAAGTAAGGACAAAAATACACAGTTTGTCTTAACCGCCTGTGTACTGCCAAACCACTCATTTTAAACACTACTTTACACTCTAGTATAGGATTTGCCACAGCCGACAACTCAAACTTTCAAAATTTTAGAATAAAAAATACTGAATTGACGACCCCCTACTTTTGACTATTTCTGCAAGCTATCACTAGCTAGCTAGACGACAATAAATACTATAGACATGGACAACCAACGAAGATTATAGTTGAATCATGTATGCTTAGACCTGCCCCCAACCGGTGGCCCTACTGGTGCCCTTGTTCCCCATGTTTTGCTGTACGGGACTATCGGGAGCCACGAGCTGCGTGGCCGCGCCTCTGTACTGCTGGATGACAAGGACAGACACGACGGTGCTCGTGAAGTCGGCCGAGCAGAGCATGTCACCGATGGCGCCAAGTTCAGGGTTCTCCGTCCAGTCAGTCATCCCGGCGAGCAACGGTGACTTGGAACCCTCCGACCTTCCTACGATATACAAGTCGTGGATGGTGTCTATGGCCTGTATCGCCGCCACGGTCTCCTCCCCGTTCTCCACCACCAATTCCGAGTACACCACCGACTCGTCGCTCATCGTCTTCACGCGAAACTCCTTCACGCACTCATCGTCCAAGTACCTCTCCCGCTCCACTGCCGACATCATGCTCACTGACCTCTGGCGCGGATCATTGATTACGTGCTCCCCGTGACCGTTAACCGTGCCCGGGGCAGGCACCTCGGGGGCAGGATCGTTCAACGGGACTTCCACCTCCTCGTCGTCCAGGAACCGGAGCACGGTCAGACCGATCCCGGGATGATCTGTCATCCGCGCAGCGTAAGCCAGAGCTTCCCGGTCGTCCGGCCCGCCGATGAAGATCACCGCGATTTGGTGCGCGGTAAGGAGTCCAGCAGAGATCCTAGCCGTCCCGCCGAGCCCGCGATCAACCAAGATCCCGACGGAGCAAGGAGCATTGTCCATGACGTTCTGGTTCACGGTCCGTATCCCGGGGTTGATGACCTCCATGCCTCCATCAACAGTAGGCAACTTATGAAAAGGCAGGATCACCAGCGTCGCGTGCTTGTCTTCAGCCAAATTGCATATATCCTCATGCATCGTCGAGTACGCAGACACAACGGTCAGCGGCTGCACCGACACGCCACCAGCGTGCTGCTCGTACGTCTCGAACGCCTTGATGATCTGCTCTGACTGCGCCTGTACGCGGTTCATGTTCCCTCCACCACTTGGCCCGGTGGCGGCACTGCCGCGGCGGCGCTTCTCTCCAGCGGCTGCGTGGGTGTCGTGCACGATCAGCATCGCGGACTCGCGGCCCGTCAGCTCCACCAAGTGGGCGGCGCAAACGAAGACCGGGGAACGCTTCGTGGGATGGGAGATCTCCAAGAGGCTGACCGTTGATGGGACGTTTCGCGGGTTGTGGATGCAGGCCAACATTCGCAGCTCCATGTCGGGCTTCATCCGCTGGATCATGCGCCTCTTGTAGGATACCAGCTGCCGGGACTGTCGGTACACCACGAAGGACAGCGGGGTCACCGTCGCCGTCACGATGATCGACAGCAAGACGAAGCTCGAATACGTCTGCGTGTATACCAACTGTGTTGTGGACAGGCATCGGAAAAATAAGGCAGTTGTTAGTTAATCTTACGGATAAAAAGAACCCGAAAAAGTAAAGGAAAAAAAAAAACTAATCTAGCATTCCTTATTAGATATTTTTCAAAATAACACTTTGTATAGAACCAACCATTCAAAATACCGGTTTTTATATCCGGCATGTTCTTTTTAAAAAAGAAACTTCCAAAGAAAGCTAACAAATAATCAAAATGTTCGGCTTAGGGATGCAAATTAAGCGTTCCACACAACGCGGCGCTTTCACAATGTGGCGCTTTTTATTTATGGCTTTTTTAACATCTTTTAATTTAAAAATGAATTGCCTTATGGAGTGGAACTTGTTGATCTGGTGTACATAAAAAAACCAAAAAATGTTGCATTATGTGACTAATGTGTACTATTTTGATAAATATTTTGTAATGTTTGCTATATCGATTTTTTTTAGAAGTATGCTAAATTGATGGCATTAAAAATAAAATAATTGTAATAAAATGTGTATATTCTAATATAAAAATATCACAAAAATGTGAAACCTTCTCATAGATGTTACATATTGTTCGTATTCAATGTGACCATGGGAGATCATTACACAACCATGCACCTTCGGCTTCTTGGCACACTCAAGTGGTAGTCATCATCTTTCTATTCAATAATAAAATTCAAATTTTTTACTCAAGTGGCGCAATTTTCAGCAAAAGTAACAAAAAGCGTCAAGATTGTGGTGGTTTTTACTGCCTTATTTTGTGATATGTACTATATCATGTGCTTTTTTAGTTAATTTGTAGATAAAATAAGTATTATCACACATGTTGTCAAGAAAATATATTATAATATACTTTTGAAAATAATTTCAACAGTAATGCATTTTCTACACCTCTTATTGTCTTCCTACACCTGTAGATATTGTAAAAAATATTGGTTTAAATTAAATCCATTGGACATATGGCACCGCGGACTAATCTCCTAAAGGGTGTAGGTCACTTTGTTTTCCTACATGACTAGTAGATTTTGATGCGTCTGATTAACACTTTTTCTTTATTGCTCCTTTAACTACCTTGTAGCTTCTCTCTATTAAAATAAATATTTTTAATAAAAAATAAACCACGACTACTTAATGTCATATTTTTTACATTCTAACCATTACTGGTTCGATAAACAACTCCCTATGAAAATTTGATGTAAGCATGACTCATATAAAACAGCCGCCACTGTATTGCAAATTTTAAAAATAAAACTAAAAGTCATGTGACATTTTGGCTGTTTCAGCGAGAGATTGAAAAACATCGATTAAAACGACAGTTTCACCTGAAACTGTGTTGGTGGCTGGTTTTTTACTCGGAGGAGATTTTTGGAGTAGTTTTTTTAGCACATCTATCACAATAGTGTTCCTTGGTTTTTTTTCTTTTTGAACAATTGAGGTACATGCATGCACTCAACGGAGAATCGAATGCGATACTGACCTTCTTGTCTAGAGCAATATAGAGCACGATGAGCTCCATGATCCCTTTTGCGTTCATGAGGACACCAAGCGACACGCCCTCGCGAGCCGGCATGCCATAGAACATAGAGACGAGCACGATGGCACCTACACGTACAATGGCGCACCCGATGACGACAGCTACAAGGAACCCCCAGACGCCGAAGAAGTTGAGCGAGGTGATCTCGAACTTGACTCCTACGACGGCGAAAAAGAGCGGCAACATGAACCCGGACACGAAATCCTCGAGCTTCTCGGTGAGTACTACCACAAGAGGTCCGTTGGGTATGACGACACCCATGACGAAGGCGCCGAACACCGCGTGGACGCCGACGGTGTCGGCGACGATGGCACTGCCGAGGACGGCGAGGAGGATGAGCACGACGTGCAGCTCGTCCAGCATCTCTCCCTCCTGCGTCTGGGAGATGACCCAGTCAGCGAACTCCCGGACGGCGTAGTACATGAAGATGACGAAGATGATCCCTGAGATGATGATCTCCGCGGACGCGACGTAGGAGCGGTGCTTGCCGTTGATCGCGATGGCTATGCCGAGGAGGATCCATGAGATCCCGTCGCAGAGGATCGCGGAGGACATTGCTAGGCGGCCGATCTCGGAGTTGAGGAGCTTCAGTTCGGCGAGGATGCGGGCTAGGACTGGGTACGCTGTCATTGTGACGGAGGCGCCGGTGAAGATGAGGTAGGCGTCCGGGTAGGATTTCTGTTGGACCTCTTCGCTAGCGAAACCCAAATACATGAGTATCTCGACGAGGAAGACGGGGCCTACGCTGGCTGCTGTCATCACCCACGCCTTTTGCCCTGCTCGGGTCACGACTTTTAGGTCCACTTGAAGGCCTACCAGGAATATGAAGTAAACTAGACCGAGGTTGGCCATTGTCTCAAGCACCGTCAAGCTTCGTGTTGGAAAGACAACGTCCATGTAGTTGGGTATGCGACCTAAACCGGAAGGGCCGAGAAGAATGCCACCCTGCAACAGCAAGACAGAGCAATTAATTATAGGATGGTTAAATGGCAGAGCCAAATAGGTCGACGATTTGTAAGAAACAAGCGCGGTGGACGCGCATTTTACATTGTCCTGAAAAAATATATTTATAGAAACACTTACAATGACCTCGGAGATGAACCTCGGCTGGCGAAGGTGCTTGAGAATCGCATTGAGCCCCCTAGTGGTGACGACGACGAAGATAGCCTGGAGGATAAACAGCGGGAGGGAATAGTCCAGCGGATTATCCCCTTGCCATATCCCATTCGTGGTGATCATGGTCGGGGTGTAGCAGATGATGAACGCCCCGGAGATGTCCTTGCCGGGGTCCTGCGACGCCCCGGCCATCGTCGCCGGGTTAAGCAATGCCGCTTGCTTCGCCGCCTCATTGGCTTTCGTGAGGTTTAACGCCGTTAAGAACACCGGTTCAGGCATGGTGGTTCTTGAACACTATTACTTTGTCAATAATCCACCGTCGTCGTGCTCAAACTGGGCATGTCATGGCATTGACAAGGTCGTGCATGGACGGAGGTTGGCCGTCGTTGATGTTAGTGGTGTCAAACAACAGGAACATGCGTGCAGGTCCCCTGCAAAGTGCGCTCTTCCTTGTGTTTTTGCTTCTCGGAGAGCGATGCATGGCGCAGGGGAAGACTAAATTTAGACTGGAGGCTGATGGTCAAAACAGATGAGAGAGCGAGAGAGAGTCCCGGTGATAGGAGATTACGTGAGACAGAGAGTAGTAAGGCGCACGAGTCGGGCCGCATTGAGAACACACCAATGAAGGGTCCGATTTTCTTGTTCCCGCTCACTATTGCAGACATGTTACATTTAATCTTACTCTCATTAGCAGGTCGCTTCACTCTTGCAAAAATTACCTTTCAAGTTATCCCTGCCTATTCTATACCTTTCAAGTTCTAGGATAATTTTTGGATGATGTGAGTGCTGATTGGAAAGATAAAATACGTGGCATAGATGAATAAGAGATTTTTTTATTTAACTTATAACTTTTAATCTGCCATTGAATTTTTTGATGAAGTAAAAATCAGTGGTTTCGTAATAAAAATACAATTCAACAAGATTAATTTTGATATACTTCGAAGAAGAAATGATATACAATACAAAAACAAATTCTATATATTGTGCATAATTATTTTCTCATTACACAACAATATAAAAATAAAATTATCCGTGATGAATTTTTTGACGAAATAAAAATCAGTAGATTCTATATGGAAAATATATTCCAACAAGACTAATGTTGATATATTTGAGGAGGGAAGTAAAATGAAAAAAGGAGGGAAGTGATGTGTGCCACTTATGCATTCACTGGTTAAACAAAGTTGATTAAGATCATTAAGCTTTGGGCACTGGTAACTTATAATGGGTGCAAGTAACTTCGTTTGAGTGTCAATCTCATGTAATACTAGACGTTGATTAACTTCATTAAGTTTTAGGTGTCGTTATCTTGTTTGGGTGTCAAATATCTATTCTTAGACGCAGTTATCCATCCACTGTGTGTCATTGCATGTGTTACTGGGCTTTGATTAAGTTCATCATATTTTGGGTGTCATTAACTTGTTATGGGTGTCGATTGCTCATGTTTGGGAGCACTTATTCATTGTCGTCATTTCATGTGCTACTGGAAGTTGATTAACTTCATTGGGTTTTAGGCACCAATATCTTGTTTTGGGTATCAAATATCCATTTTTAGGCGTCGTTATTGTAACGACTTCACTTTTTGCGTCCACCAATTAAGGAAAGACCTTCAAGTTGAGAGTCATTATCTATATCCCCAAGGATCCAGATTTAGTAAATAATAAGTAATAGAAAACAAATTCATTAATTCATAAATATTATTTACAAAATGCTTATATGAAATTCTATTACCAGAACGATACATAGAGAAGAAGTGTCTATCTAAATCCTCCTTACTTATATTAATGTCCTCGTATGGTTTCATCTTCATCTTCATGTCCCTTATCGTGTATATCATCATATACCTAAAATGTCGTGAAACAAAACACGGTCAGTATGACAAGTCATATCGGTATGTGGGGGAAATAAAAGTTCACAAGTAATGATAACAACATAATTCAACAATTAATGTTTAACAAACCAAATTTATATTTTTAGCATGACTACCCAATCTAGGTTTCTCCACCCTCTGTCATAACTCCTTAGGGGCTCATACTGTAGTATTCACTATCTTCCCCTATCCAGGTGGATGACCTTTCCATAGATCCAGAGGTGGCCTAATTCAGACTAGTCATGTTCATATATAATGTGATAATCATAGTCAATTTAAAGTTTACATAGAATGAAATAAATAAGCAAGCATATAATTTCAACCATGCGAGAAAAAACTATGAGAAACTGTGTGAAACTACAACGGATAATCTTAGGCTTAACCACATACCTTTGTCATGCAGATTATTCAATTATACTTCAAGCATATTGTCCAATCAAGCAAGCAAATCAAGCAATCATCATATAATCTGATATATGTAAATTCTAAAGTATCACCAATCACATTAAACAAATTAAATCCTACTTGGTCCTAAATTAGGGTTTAGGTTTTCTTGTTATCATTAGGGATATGCCTCAAATCCCTTAATTCCATAATTATTATTTTAATGACTTGAGAAACCTAATTCATATTAGGTGCTTCCATGATTTTTAAATCTATCATATCATTGTGTCATGAATACTTAGGTTAGATCATCATAACAAGTTATGATCTATGTCCCTAATTACCTGATCTATCACATCATTACATTAATATTACTTAGATTTGATCATTTGCAACATGGAAAGATATGGTCTTTAGCCCTAGTTCATCATATGCATGACTATTCACATTAGAAACCCTAATTCTACATCATTACGATCATGAACTTGTTCAACCATCATTATGTTTCATATTATCAGATTTCATCACAAAGAAACATACTTAACATGTTTAAAACTCAAACTAGGGCTTTCAATATGCTAATCACCACTTTATCATATAATATCCTACTTTTGAAAAAGGAAGCATTATCAAGTCTCAAACTTATTTTATTTGGATTCTACTCGTTCTCTTGATCATTTTTCATATATAATTTATTTTCATCTGAGCTTCCTAGCAATTTCTATGATTTTTGCAAATTAAAGATAGTTGGCCCAATTAGAAACCACCACATCAACATATTTACCTTTGCTTTAATTGTTTCAATGGTGGCTCGAGATCAGGCAGTTCATTCTTTATTTCACCCTCAGGCCATGCGGTTTAGACCAGCATCACCTCCCTTCTTCACGCAATCGTTCTTCCGCCTACATCACGGTGGTTCTACCGAAACTAGAGGGCGACAAGCCTTCTCCTTTCGCCATGGCTAGGAGGAGATGATTGTGTGCCCGATCCACTCCATCCCTACCCCCCTACTCTACCCCCAGGTCTCTGCTACCTTCAGGATCTTGAGATCATCAGAGCGAGCGGTTGGACCAACGGCCGACAGGGAGAAAACCTCGTCGCCCACTCGAGGGCTGGAGGCAAGTCCAGGAGCTCCGACTGGTCAAGCGGCCACCTCCATAGCCGTGTGGCTCCTCCAATCTCTGAGCCGTTGAGGGATCAACGAGAAGTTGTTGATGACAAGATAGATAGGAAAATTCATCCCCTCGACATTGCTGTTGTGATGGGAAGCTGTTGCTAGCGTTCTAGGCCGGTGCAGCTTCGACGATCCTCAACAGAGATCCCTTCAAGATTCCAGAGAGCACGGTAGGAGGAGGCGCTCTCCCCTAGGACTAGTTGGAGTACTGCCATGTCGAAGGTCAAGGAGAGGGGAGGGTTGACCCTAAAGGAAGGAGTTCGATTAGGCAACATCTTCTCATCCTATGATGAACATCTAGAAGCTGACTACAACTCTAGAGTCTCCCAACTGCGAGGCAAGGTGCCTCTCCCAAGCCTACCTCGATAGGGTGTTGCCTTAGTTACCATCTAACATCATCGGCTAGGGAGGATTCTCCTGATCCAGATCTTGCTATATGTCCTTCTTACTGGTGTGATGCCAAACCTAGATGAAACAGGAGAGGGGCATGGGTTGGGTTGTGCATGGATCTGCATGCATATAGATACATACACCTCTTTCCTCTTGCTTCCTTTTTATTTTTTTTTCCTTGGTGCACAAGCTAGATGTCAAAAAGGCAATGTTACTATTACTACCTTTCTATAAACATTCAATGATGCCTCTTTTTATTCAACCACTCAACCATTGACTAGGAAAGGAAACATATCCCCCCTTTCTTTCTTTTTTCACAAGTCACAAATGCATATCCTTAACGTAAAAGTAAAAAAAAGGATAATTACTTCTTTTCATATGCTCATCTTTGATTATCCAAACCTAAAAGCCATAAAATAGAGCATAAACTTATATGGAGTCTTTTGGATTAAAGGTCATTAATCTTTTCTTACCTTGAAATATACGTTGTTCCTTTTTATCTCTCTTTGATCTATCCTCTAAATGAAATATAGGAACTCATTAATATTATCTCAATAATATTCTATAATTGAGATTTATTGGGGTGTCTTTTTATACAAACTTGATCTTTTAAGCATCTCATTAAAGCAATTACCATTACTTCATGAATCATCCTTTTCCTCTCAATTTCTAGAATCCTCTTATTTCCATTATTATTTTCTGGTGTACCTAAAGATAAATTGGAATATTGTTGTTTGATGTCTCAAACGTTGTGTTGTCAATGATGTCCAGATAATTACTCTTTTAATTACCTAAAATACTATATTTTATTTTCTTTTACATATTATTCCATGAATAATACATTTAAGGGACTCATCTATCAATTCATGGCTTATGTTCAATTTTACAAAAATTGAGGATATAACAATTATCCATTCACTAGGTGTCATTGCATGTGCTACTGGGCGTCGATTAAGTTCATCATGTTTCGGGCACCATTAACTTGTTTTGGGTGTTGATTACTCATGTTTGGGTGCATTTACTCATTCATTGGCGTCATTTCATGTGCTACTAGATGTTGATTAATTTCATTAAGTTTTGGGCGCCAATATCTTATTTTAGATGTCAATTATCCATTTTTGGCGTCGTTCTCCATACACTGGATGCCATTTCATGTGTTATTTAGCATTGATTAAGTTCATTATGGTTTGGGAAGTATTAACTTATTTTGGGTGTCAATTACTCAGGTTTGGGCGCACTTACTCATTAGCGTCATTTCATGTGCTACTGGACGTTGATTAACTTCATTAAGTTTTGGGCGCCAATATCACGTTTTGGTTGTCAATTATCTATTTTTGTACGTTGTTATCCGTTCACTGAGCTTCATTTCATGTGTTAGTGGGTGTTGATTAAGTTCATCATTTTTTGAGCGCCATTAACTTAGTTTGGGTGTCAGTTACTCATATTTGGGCACACTTACTCATTCACTGGCGTCATCTCATGTGCTATTGGATGTTGATTAATTTTATTAAGTTTTGGGTGCCATTTTCTTATTTTAGGTGTCAATATCCATTTTTGGGGAAAATTATCCATTCACTGGGGGTTATTTCATGTATTATTGAGTGTTGATTAAGTTCATCATGTTTTCGGCACCATTAACTTATTTTAGGTTTTAATTAACCATGTTTGGGTGTACTTAGCAATCATTGGGCGTCACTTCATGTGTCACTGAGCATTGATTAAGTTATTAAGCTATGAGTGTCATTATCTTGTTCTGGGTGTCAATTACCCATTTTTGGGCGCACTTTTTCATTCATTGGGCGTCAGTTTATGTGTTAATAAAAAAATTATTAAGTTCGTCATGTTTTGGACGCCATTAAACTCAAAATAAGTTAATAGGACTCAAAACATGATAAACTTAATCAACAACTCATTAACACATAAAATGACACTGAATTAATGAGTATGTGCACCCAAAAATAGGTAATTGACACCCAAACAAGATAATGTCATCTAAAACATAATGAACTTAATCAACACCCAGTGACACATGGAGAGACGTCCAGTTAATGGGTAAGTGCGCCTAAACATGGCTACATGACACCCCAAACAGGTTAATGGTGCCTTTGCACCCATTGTGGGTCATTTGGTGCCTGTTTTTGTTGTTTTGACACTCACTTTTGCCATTCTATTGTGTGATATTTGTTCTCCTTTTCTCTTACTTCCTTCCTCTCTATCTCCTCACTTTCCTCCTCTTTTCTTTTTCTCTCTCTGAAAAAAGAAAAAGAAGCAGAAAAAATACAACAAGGTGGTGGGACAAGTGGGGGTAGGTGGGAAGGGATGGCAGGGATGAGAGGGGGGATTAGTGGCAGGGATGAGAGGGGGGATCGGTGGCAGAGATGACAGTTGGGTAGGTGGAGGATAGGTGATTTTGCTGGAAGATTTTGGTGTGTGAGCGTCCCCAAATTTTAACTCATTGTATACAATCCATCGCCCTATCACGGACGTTATGCAATGAGAACAGTACCCATATCCGCAAGTTTATTTGGCAAACATACAAAAATCTCACATGTAGCCTGGAAAAAGGTATCCTCCTCGAAATCGGTGGGGTTATGGGCATCAAAGATGCAAGAGACTTCAATCGTGTGCTTATGGTAAAGAACGTGTGGGATTTCCCTAACCACACAGACAAGTTGTGGGTCAAAGTCACACAGGCTAAGTACTTAAGGAACAGGGTAGCAACCAAGAGTCCAGGCTCCGCAACCTGGAAGTTCATAAAGCAAAACTCCCAAGCGTTCCTACCTAATTGCAGACACATTGTCAGCAATGGTCTAAATACGAATGTCTGGCACGACTGTTGGCTCGCTGAATTCAGTCTTTCTGAGCAATATCCCGACCTGCAAATCCCTTAGAGCCTCGACAACCTCCAAGTTGGCTCCATGATCGCCCACACAGGTGAGTGGGACTAGGAATTCATCAAGAACCACCTTCCTACTTCCACCTGGCCTCGAATCCGCTCCAGCCCACCTCCTCTCCCGGCATCGAGCACTGATCAACTTGCCTGGCAGCATGACATATATGGCATCTTCTCGGCGAAGTCGGCTTATCGTTGGCTGCACAAAGATAAGGCAACCCACACGGCTGGGAACTGGTCCGATCTGTGGAAATTGAAACTCCCGGAATGTATCAAGGTTTTTCTATGGCTGCTTACGCATGAAACTCTCCTTACAAACATGAAAAGATGTCACAGGCACATTGAAGTTTCGGGACTCTACACCTGTTGTAACACATCTAATGAAACCCTCCTCCATTGCTTGAGGGACTGGCCGTCCAGCAAGGCTGTTTGGGAAGGAATTGACATCCCCCCGGGTTGTTCCTCATGAGTGAAGAGGAATGGACAAGCAATATCATCATCCAAGCAAAAGATAATGCAATTTTTGCGATTCCGCTGTGGCATATATGTCACTCACGAAACCCAATCGTCCATGGTGAAATAGGTCGGGCCCTGGAGGCCCTTATCAAGTTTGTGAAGGATGACCATCACTCTCCTCGAGAGCCTCAGTCCTCCCTCCACAACGAGCGGCACTTCAAGAAACATTTCTACATTACAACTCTTCGACTTCTCGCATCTAGTGTTCATGGATGTTGCCTTTGATCTAGCTTCAGGGAGAAGTGCCGCAAGAGTTCACATCACAGATATAACTGGCAACTGCGTTCGGGTGTTGGTCAGGAAAGCCAAGCAACCACCGCCCTTGAAGTAGAACTACAAGCGCTATTACCACCATCTACCGTATGTTGTACCCTCAACATGCCCAAACCGCGTGTTGCTGCATGTACCGCTCCAATGCTCACACACAGCGATGCCTTTGAATAAAAAGCCGAGCATGTACGAAACTGCGGAACTTGTGAAGTCGGGGGCCAAACGGCCCCTAAAGAGAACTTTGTCTGTAAGCCACTCTGGCTTATCCAGGAGGTTAACATCTGTGTAAACTCGCAAGCCAACATATGACACTCTTCTTAATATAGTTTGATGATTTAAAAAAAAAAATGGATTTTTGGGGTACAAGTATAGTTGGGATTGACCGGCACCTTTATCCGGAATAGTGAGCCGTTAAGAGGCAAATCGGGAAACTTATAGTATAGGAATAGTCTTATACGTATTTTTAATAGGACATCCAAAATCTACTCCAGAAAAATGTCACTGTACACTTTAATAAAAATCTATTAGCTCCTACCAAGTTTGTATAGGGTACATCCTATGATAACGACATTCGTGTGAACCAATGGTGACATTATACACAAGCTTTAAGTGGTAATAAAATCACTACAAAAAAAAGATGATTTTGCTACAATTATATTAGTTGCATATGATTTACATATAGCTAAATGTCACCTTTCTTTACAAATTTATATATAGCTAAATGTCACCTTTCTTTACAAAGTCTATGTATGTAAATAATATGATTGTAGTTAAACCCATATTATCACTTATCAACATATATTTACAAGAAACACTACCGAGTGGCGTGCTTCTGCGCTACCCCAATTTTCAAAGAAACAGTTCCCTCCTTTTGACCCCAACACCCCTACCCGCAAGCCACCCATTTTGTCATTCTTCGAGCCCGCAACCTTAATCCTTCATCTGGCTTCCTATTTCTATTTCCTTTCTTCCGATAATGCATCGCCACTAACCCCAAGTAATGTTTCAATGTCACCCTGCCGTCAAGCGCGTTCGTGCACATGCTACTGAAACGAGCGACTCCAACAACTTCCCATTCACAGCGTTACAGTAGTGCCAATCCAGCTTGACGAATCATCATAGAAAATGAGGTTCTCGTCGTATCCAATGTAGGAAAATCGTAAACTCAGATGCATTGTAAAGATCGATCAGTTATCTGCCCATATTTAAAAGTTATTATAAAAAGTTGTGTCAGGCTCTCTTGCTTTTTCGCAATGGACAAGGAGAGTTTCATTTTGTAATGGCTATCTAGATGCCAGCAGTCACCATTTAAACTATTGTCTTTTACCCCTAAGGAATGCCAACCCATTGCTCTTATGGATGAAGATACGGTCTGGTCCCCTCATACCTTGGGGTTTAATCAAGAGGTTTAGTCAACTCTATTAATTTAATCCGTAAACACACAACCTATCTTTCTCTGTGTTCAACGAAATGTCACTAATACTATTAGTATGTTAACAGGAAATACAATCTATTATTTATGAAAACAACCCTTCCAGAGCATGCCATCATCACTTGGCATTTTTCTTAGCCGATAAATAAGTGTTAGCACCACAATAATAACATTGTGCGCCGTTAATTGCACACTGTTAGGTGATATTATATAATACTCATTGCACTAGCTGCAGACCTCTTTGTTTGATTTTTTTTACCGTACATGCCTTTTCTAGATATTCACCTGTTGTCTAGTCATTTTATTCAGCAGATCCAGGACCAAAGTAGTTTCTTGGTGATTGTCAGAGATATGGCGTGAGCTAGCCAGAGTATACATCCTACATACGAGGGGCAATCAATGAATATCGGTAGAAGATCATAGCTTTCCTTCAATTCTCAAAATGTCATGCCTTTTAAATACTTATGAACGTTTGCCTACAAATGCTATAGGACTGTGGATCAATAAATGCAGATAATCTTTAAAAAAATTGAAATAAATTATACAAAACAATCTAATTATAATTAGGTTACTAGATGATTGAATTGCCTCATGCATCAGGTGTTAAATATCCCGTTTTAGGTGTGGCCCAAAATAAGATTATATATTAATTATTATACTTTCCTGAAGGGATGCATCTTTTGGGGATTTACTGTAAACCCCTTAACTACATTGCCTCTTGGTGATGGATAGAGAGACATTAAATATTATATATTAAGGCTTGGTCCTCTCTCCATGAGATGCGATCGGTAACCGACATCCATCTATCGGAGAATCCAAAGGGGAGATAAACTAACGCTCGAAAACGAACGCTTCGTACGTTTCCGCTCCAGGCTTGCGCTCCAGACTTCCGCTCTAGGCTTCTGCCGTCAGTCAGTGCGCTCTGTATCGCTGCCTTCAAGGAGAACATAATGGAATCTTCATCAAATCCAGGTATGATATTCTTACAATGGTATCAGAGCTATGCTAATCAATAGTTGCTCATGATTATCATTCTCGGACGGTATGCTTTATGTATTCTGTGTGGTTTCATCGGCTTTTAACTTACGACAGAAGACCTTGTCCTGAGGCACTCGTATTTGAATTTCTTGCGATCTTTCATCGGTGAAGAGAATCGCCTGCCCGGTTTCCCCTTCACAAACTCTGGCTGTAGGGAAACAAAGGGTTCCTAACTCCACAATATATAACTATTCACTCAGTTTTTCTTCCTTGGAAAGGGGTGAGATTCTTGTGCGGCAAGAAATGGTGTGCCACGCCAATTGAATGCTGTGGGATTCTTCTTTTATCTTATTCAAATGACAAATTGTTGAGGGCGTCGTCGGTTTTTGCCTGGAGTCATCCTCTTCCAGAAATGAATCATTTAAAGATCATCGTACAATCGATTTGCTTTTCCTATATGACGGTCGGCGGAAACAAGTTCCATGGGAAAATTTAATTCGATCGAATGTTTGCCATTGGGGTGTTTTCACTGGAAGAGATGTTTGTCATTGTCGTGAACCCCTCTCAGTGTACAAATGTCGACTGTCATTGATCATGATGATTTCTAATTTTAATGGTTATGGAATACACGCACAATGACACAAGTACGGGTTGTTAAACAATATTAATTGTTATAAAGTTCGACATTGTGCTCTTTATATTAATTGTTATATTCGTCCATTACAGCAACAACTGTGCAATGTTGTTCGGTGCAGAACTTTACAACCAAATGTATGTCATACGTCATTTGTTCACTCATGACTTATTGAACAATGGTGCATATGTACTTAGAATGATCCAGTTTGTGATATTAGTGCACATTGAACATTATATGAAATGTGATATGTGTATTTTCTCATAAATTAAAGACTAAGTAACATCATGCATGATTAAATAAATAAGAATACCACCCAAAGGTGGATCATTTTATAAACATTAAACAATATTATGCCTTGAGATTAATAAATATTTTACTCAAAAGTGAGATATTTATTATTTCAATGCATATGTTGCGTTTTGTTTTGTGTATGGAATGCAACATCTAAAAATATAATTCTACTTAGCATTACAAATTTATACAAAGATAATTTGTAATGACTAGTTGTGATTAGAATTATAAAAGTAAATAAAGTAGACTTCAAAATTTACTTTTATATTACAGTTGTGGTTTTAATATGAAATTTTTACTATTGCAGTTATTTCCTCATCCTTGTATGGTGAAAATAACAATATTCCTACTCTCAACGGTTCAAATTTTAATGAATAGAAAGAAAAGGTCATGTTTACATTAGGTTGCATGGACTTAGACTTAGCTTTCCGAGTGGAAAAACTACAACCACTTACGAAGGAAAGTACTGCTATAGAAAAAGTCAATTATGATAAGTGAGAACATTCTAATAGGCTTAGTTTGTTGCTTATGCAAGCACATGTGGGAAAGCATATTATGCGTTCTATTCCTACTTATGAATTGGCAAAAGATTTTCTAAAAGCAATGGAGGAACAATATGTTTCTTCTAGTAAGTCTATGGTTAGCACTTTAATGGCAAAGATGTGCTCTATGAAGTACAATGGTTCTTTAGGGATCCGTGAACGCATCATGGAGATGAGACATATTGCCGCACAACTCAATGAGATGGAGTTATCCATCTCTGATGCATTTCTTGTTCATTTTATTTTAAGTTCCTTGCCTAGTCAGTATGGATCATTCAAGGTCTCTTACAACACACAAAAGGAAAAATGGTCAATAAATGATTTATTATCCATGTGTGTTCAAGAAGAAGAGAGACTTAAGAATGAAGGGGTCCCTGTTGCGCATCTAAGCACCCATGACAAACGTGGCCGCAAGGGTAAAGGAAAAATGAAGGGAACTGCTCCTATCTCAGGTGGGGTGTCCAAGCCAGATGGAAAGACCGAGGGAAGCAAGGCTAACATGAAATGCTTCTTCTATCGTAAGAAAGGACATGCTAAAAAGGAGTGCTTCAAGTATAAGAAATGGTTAGAAAAGAAAGGTATAATGTCTCTTGTTTCATATGAATGCCATCTTTCAAATGTTCCATTATATAGTTGGTGGCTTGACTCTGGTGCTACTATGCACATTTCCAATACATTGCAGGGATTTCTGAATCAAAGAAAACCAACGAAGCGTGAAAAAGTCCTTTATTCAGGAAATAAATTGGGGTCTCGCGTAAAGGCCGTTGGCACATGCAGATTAATTCTTGACAATGAAAAGTTGCTGGACTTAGAAAATACCTTTTATGTACCAAACTGTTGTAGAAATTTAGTGTTTGTTTCTAGATTAGACAAAATAAACTATGGTTTTATTCTTCAAAGTGGACAATTATCATTGTATAAAAACTCTAGTTTAATTGGTACTTGTGTCTTAATAAATGATCTTTATCAAGTTAAATTAAGCCCTAATATTTAGCAATCTTTTACAGTCGAGCATAATATTATTGGTAATAAACGCACATTGTTAGATGAGAAATCATCACTTCTTTAGCATAGAAGGTTGGGACACATTTACAAAGAAAGGATCCAAAGATTAGTGAATGAGGCCATTTTAGGGCCTTTAGACTTTACTAATTTTGGGTCATGTGTTGAATGCATAAAAGCTAAGCAAACTAACACTTCAAAAAAGGGTGCCAAGCGAAGTAATGAAACATTAGAAATAATTCACACGGATATTAGTGGACCTTTTCCACCTTATTTCACAGGGGAAAAATGTTTTGCAACCTTTATCGATGACTATTCACGATATATGTTTCTCTACTTATTAAATGATAAAAGTGAGGTTTTTCAAGCCTTTAAGAACTTTAAGGTTGAAGTGGAGAAACAATTAGGTAAAGTGATTAAGATAGTCATATCAGATAGGGGAGGTGAATATTATGGAAGGTTCATTGAGATGGGACAAAGAAAGGGGCCATTTACACATTTCCTTCAAGAAGAGGGTATTGTACCACAATATACAATGCCAGACACACCAAGTCAAAATGGTGTAGCTGAAACAAGGAATCAAACATTAAAGGAAATGGTTCGTGCAATACTTTGTAATTCATCCCTACCTTCTACAATGTGGAGTGAGGCTTTAAAGATAGCAGTGCATGTATTAAATAAGGTTCCTAGCAAGTCTGTCCAAAAAACCCCATATGAATTATGGACAGGAAGGAAACCATCCTTGAACTATATGCACATATGGGGATGTCGTGCAGAAGCTAAAATATACAATCCACATGAGAAGGCATTTGACCCAAGAACCACTAGTGGTTTCTTTATTGGTTATCCTGAAAGGTCAAAGGGATATAGATTATACTGTCCATCTCACCCACAAAAAATAGTTGAAACGGGTAAGGCTAGATTTTTAGAGGATCATCATCTCAGTGGGAATGACCTACTTCAGAATATATCTTTTGATGAAATGCAGGATAATTCTCTTACACCTGCATCTAGTCAAAGATGTATAGGCTATCCAATTATTGTTCCCATGAACAATTGTCAAGTGGATGAGCCAATACAAGTAGATCATGCTCCTAGTCAGGTTGCAAATGAACAAGTTGATCATAATCATTATGAAGAACAACCTGAAGAGCCTACATAAATTGTAGAATCCAATACTGAATTAAGAAGATCCACAAGATCAAGGAGGCCTGTCATCCCATCTGACTATGTTTTCTACCTTCAAGAGCCAAATATAGACTTTGAAGATATAGATCCCTTATCTTTTTCACAAGCAATGTATTGTGAAAATTCCTCTAAGTGACTCGATGCCATGAAGGAGGAACTAGCATCTATGGATAAGAATCAAGTATGGGACCTTGTGCCTTTACCAAAGAGTATTAAACCTATTAGTTGTAAATGGGTCTTTAAGACCAAAAGGAACTCAAATGGTGAAATTGAGAGGCATAAGGCTAGATTAGTTGCAAAGGGTTTCACACAAAAGGAAGGCATTGATTACAAAGAGACCTTTGCTTCAGTCTCATCAAAGGACTCCTTTAGAGTAATCATGGCCATAGTGACTCATTTTGATCTTGAGCTACACCAAATGGATGTAAAAATAGCATTTTTGAATGGGGATTTATCTGAAGAAGTCTATATGAAACAACCAGAAGGTTTCATTGATGATAGTAGAAGTCATATGGTTTGTAAACTAAAGAAATCAATTTATGGACTTAAACAAGCATCCCGACAATGGTATATAAAATTTAACACCATTATATCAATTTTTGGATTTCAACCTAATATTGTTGATCGGTGTACATACCTCAAAGTCAGTGGGAATAAGTTTATAATATTGATTCTTTATGTAGATGGCATTCTACTAGCAAGTAATGACTTTGGCATGTTACATGAGACCAAAGAGTTTCTTTCTTCTAATTTTT